>JAFBJR010000182.1:3359663-3859890 GCA_016785285.1 Brachirus orientalis
GTGTGTGTGTGTGTGTGTGTGTGTGTGTGTGTGTGTGTGTGTGTGTGTGTGTGTGTGTGTGTGTGATGTTCCTGTATACTCCCCTTATTCCCATGAGGAGCGTCGGTGACAATATTGCAAAAGTATTTAACACCAAATGATTATAATTTTCAGTACATAAAGGATACAAGAAGGTGTGAGTGACATTCATTTAAATATTTTAAATATTTAGTCCACCCTGGGGAATTATTCTTCTGAGCAGTGTTGTGGCGTTCACGAACGATTCGAATCTTTTGAGTGAACGAGCTGAACGGAATCACTTCCTGAAACGATTCGTTCATCTCACCGTTCAGCTCCAGTAATTAAGACAGCGGGCCAGTGGGCGGGGCGAAGACAGCGGGCCAGTGGGCGGGGCGAAAGTGATTCGTTCACTGCAGACACATAATGTTTAACGAGTCCTGTGTGTCCCTGTGGCATTGTAACAAATACATATAAAAATGCATGTTTCTGTGATTATTTAATGCATTTTATTTGTAAAAGGGCTGCACTCTACTCTCGCCACCTTTCTCAGTTTCCGCTGCATGAAGAAACCTACAATATGACAAAAACAGTATGTGTACTGGTCCACGAAGTGATTCCTTCACTGAACGTTTTGAAAGAACGTCACCTACTACTACACTGGACGAATGTGTGCCCTGAGTCATTTTAAACTGCCAGAATTGGCCTAGGCAAATTCAAGAATAATGCCAAACTGTAGTTCACTTAAAAATCCCCAAAACATGTTTTAATCTCCCACATTTTTCAAGGAAATTTCTAAACTCTTAATATTTAACAAAGGAGTCTGGTGTATTTAGTGACAGCACTCACTGATGTTGTTTTCCAAACCCCATCAACTACTCTGCATTTCTGCAGTCAGCCCCTTGAAAAGCATATTTTTAACAGAATATCCATGATTATTCATGATGCAGTTGCAGCTGAAAGCATTTAGTCTCATTACCAATCAGACATAATGGGACAGTTTCAGAGTGGTGGGGAAAGAACAGGAGCAGGAAAAGGTAGAAGACAATGGTATAAATATTGTCTTCCACCTTAAATAAATCAATAGTGTAAATATGAAATGCAGAGTGTTTAAATTTGACATGTATGCTGACATTGTGAAGTCCATTGATTATTTAGCATTTTGTTGTAGGATTTTCGTATTGTTATTGTTATTGTTATACTGTAAATACCTTTACTAATGGATAGAGGAAAAAAATACATCATATTGCATTTCTAATTAATTTGTTTTTCATTTACTTGAGTGCAGTCAAAAAGTGCTATTTTTGTTTTTGATCGCATGAGTTTATTTTGAGGTAAAGTTGACGTTTTTTAAGGTGGGGTCAAATGTCTAGCCAAGATGTATTTTGACAACATACAGACAACATACTTCTTTTAAATTGTAGCAATTGTTGTATGACTGGGCAAGTCTGTGGGGGGGGGAAAAACTGTATTTATAAGGTAACTAGCCCTGAACTATGGCTTTATAATAGTTCAGATACATTCACTGCTCCCTCCACTAAGTAGTAGCCATAGAGATGTACTACATATAGTAGTTTGATAAAAAATGTATCTTTAAAATAGCAGTACCGTGCACATGACAACTCCTGCAGTCACTGCCTCAGGTCTACCTCTCTCCTCCAGTGTAGCTTCATTTACTTATTCCACATACAACTCTAGTGCCATCTAGTGGTCAAAAGCGTACACTGCATGAAAACTACTTGAAACCTCTGAGCAGGACAAGACAGGCAGTGATGGATGGATCTCCATACTGCATGACCTTGCTGTAAAACCAATATAATATCATGGCAGCTGCTTTGCTTTGATCAAATTGTTCTCTAATAGTTATTTCTTTTTGAGCACACAATGACAGAGAGCAATTTGCATTTTCTATCAAGTATCTCTGTCTTACTTACACAGACAGTTGTGACAAAAAGATTAACAGATGCTCGTCTGGAGGACAACCTCCAAAAATATGCATGTCAAGTCAAATCAAGTTAATTTTATTGATATCGCCCAACATCGCAAACACAGTTTTTCTCGATCACAGTCTGTACAGCTTGTGATTACACAGAGTACAGGGCACAGCAGTCCATGCATTAACATGGAGGTGATGGGAACGTCTGGACTTGTGACAAATAGCAACGCACCACAAGAATCAAAATGATGCCCTTGTTGAATGTTCACTCACAGAGATACAGCACAAAAAAACAGTAGCAGAGAAAACTCAATAGGTCAGCTGCATGCTTTAAAGAAATATCAGCACTCTGGTCTATACATTCCTTTGTATCATCTGCATAAATACTGAATCAGAAATAATATAAGGGGGAAAAAAACAAGAAAAAGGTATTATCAGGAAGGCTGACTTATTGTCAGTTCATAGGATGACCATGATGCAATGGTCAAATTTGACCAAATAAGGTGTATTTTTCCAGTGTAGTCTCCCCTGCAGTCTACATCTTTCTTCCATCACTGTTGCAGCACTCGAATGCCCTCAAAATAGAAGCTCTTGTCCTGATAGTCAAAAAAGTAGTCAATAGCCCATTCTTCCACTGCACAGGCTGCCTTTGTGTCCCTTGTTCAAAGTGATGGACCCAACACTATTCCTAGGCTCGGAAATGTGTAAAAAAATAGATCTGCTTTAAAATTTTCAAGTTCTCCTGCGACATGACCAACATAGGGTGCTTTTGATCATGGGTCAAAAGCTGTGGCACTCACTGAGCAGAAACCTTCAACATGCCAAACTGTTGTGCAGAATGTTCTGTACTCCTTCATGGAAGATGCTTAAAGCGTTGGCTCTCTGATTATCAGTCAAATGTCTGTCATCCATCACCATGTGGTGACATGATCAATGTTTTCTTGGCTGGTGGCTGGCATGAAGAAAGAGGGATATGTGAAGAATTAGGGAGAAAACCTGACGCAGTCAGAAGCAAAACTGGGTCAGGGTCATCACTTTGTGTTCCAACACCACAACAACCCAAAACATACATTCCTCCTGGTGAAGAACTACCTCCAGAAGACCAAAGTGAACGACTGGCCTGCACAAAGTCCTGACTTAAATCCCATTGAAAATCTTTGGGGTGAACTGAAGACGAAGGTCCATGCCAGAAGGCCATCAAATCTGGAGGAGCTTGAGAGATTTGCCAAAGAAGAATGGGCTGATATTCCTCAGGAGACGAGTCAGAGACTTGTTGAAAACTATAACAAACCTCTGCAGGCTGTTATCCAGCAAAAAGGAGACACAACTGACTATTAGCATCAGGGGACTAATAATTTTGACCCTGGTAGTTTTTGGTTTTTGTGGAATAATTTCATTTCTGTGTGCAAAGTCAAATAATGGAAGCATCCAAAATAAAACTAGGATGTTTGAAAAAGCTGTGTTAAAAATTCTTTGCCCTGTTCAACAGCACTTGGGAAATACAGTGACATTTTCAGTAGTAATTTTGTCCTCAAGTGTAATTTAAACAGACTGTTTATTTTACAGTTTTGTTGTAAACTTCATACAACAAAAACTCCATAAACATGTAACCCAGCTTAGGGTGGTGCCTTTTTCCTTTTGGAAATATCATTGCAGGCTGATTATGGCTGATTACGAGTAAAAAGTAGATCAGTAAATTAATATTAACCATTTCTGATGTGTGTGGCTGTCTGGATCTCCTTTTGATTTATTCAGGAAATCTGTTGAGCAGTGGTCACAAAGTTGAAGTTCGAGAAATGGCTCCAGTGATACCAGTACTGCTGTCTGTGAACTGTTAATGATGACCTACGAAGAAGAAGAGATGGGTGGTACCCTGAATCCAGAGTCTGTAAGTCTAATGAGGGGGCATGCATATATAATATGTCACTATAATCAATAACAGACAACAGTGTAGCTTCCAGACATGTTTTCTTGGAAGTGAAGTGAAACAGGCCTTATTGCATTAAAACTGCATTACAAGTGGGTTTTAGCTTTTATATCTTTACCCAGTTCATTAATATAAATGGCAAATAAAATAGGTCCCAAAATAGAACCTTGGGGAACACCTTTTCTAATCTTAAGAAAATCCAATTTCTGACCCTCTTCAAGAACACTCTGAGTTCAATCAGTAAGATAGTTTCTGAACCACTGTACAGTATTTAAAGTGAAACCAGCATTTCTGAGTTTGATGAATAGTAATTCATGATCCACAGAGTCAAACGCCTTGGAAGGGTCTACACAAATAAAGTTGCACAGTGTTGCTTTCTATCCAGGGAATTGATAAGATTATTTGTCACATCCATTACTATATTACACTTCATACACTATTACTATATATTGTGTATATATATATATATATATATATATATATTATTATATATTTATTTATTTACATATTATATTTATATATTTACATATTATATTTAAATTATTCACTTATATAGCTGTCCTACTACTGCTTTATAATTACACCTATCCTTATATGCTTATACATATATATACATACCATAGAGCTATACCTTAGTATTTATAAATTTAATAATAGAAATATATGTTTCTATCTATCTATCTATCTATCTATCTATCTATCTATCTATCTATCTATCTATCTATCTATCTATCTATCTATCTATCTATCTATCTATCTAGCTGCAGTAATGTTACTGTGACAGATCCGAAACTGACTGAAAATCTTTTAGAATATTATTCTCTTCTAACAACCGCTTTATTTGCTTTCAAAAATCTTTGCCACAGCTGAAAGCTTGGACATTGGACAATAGTTATTCAGCTCTGAAGGGCCTCCATTTTTAAGTAAGGAGAAAACACATGCAGCTTTCCATAGTCTAAGGATTGAGTTTGATGAAATACAGATTAAAAACATGTGTGATGGCTCAGCAATTAAATCAGCTGCAATTTTTTAAAAGATAAGGAACCCAGCTTGACTGTTCGCGGTTGATGTTTAAGAGACTTAGAAACTTGCATGGGCTAAAATTCAAACAACTCCAGATTGCCACCAGGTAAAGAAGATACAATACAGTGGCTAGATTAATTTGCATTTGTACAGTGTTACATGCCAGGGTGCTGTGAGACACGCCCCTATCCTGTTTTTTCCACAGGTGCCTCTTCTTCCTCAATCAAGCTGTGGAGAATAAAAGATGGGGGAAAGCTGAGTCCTCTCCCTCGTCAGAGCCATGCTGTAGCCCGTGGGCCTGCAAGGCCCTGAGCTGTGCGTTTCAAATTCAACCCTTTTTTCCTTATCCCTTTGTTGTCCAATGATATGTGTGATACTTTCTCCAGTGGGGGAAGGGTGCCTTCTATTTTTGGATTATGCTTTGTTTGGTCCGGCTCTTTAAGTTAATGGTGTTTTTCTCTCTCCCACATGGTGATCACCTACTTAGAAGCAGCTTGATTTAAGTTTACCTTTTTGTTAATCCCCTGTAAGTAAACTTTTTAAAGATGGTTCTTTTTGTCTTTGCCTTTCTTTTAAAAATATCCTGGGGTTTGTTTTACATTGTTACCACGGGACGTAACATACACTCAGAAACATTGTGTGTATAAAATGTTTGTTTTCTGTGCCAACCAGTATGTGATCAAGGAGGCATGAAGCAACATGTGAACCTAACAATTAATTTCCAAAATTTTGTGGCGTTCTTTAGATTCTCTGTGACAGACTTCAGCTAAAACTCTGATTTGGCCTGTCTGATCATTAGGGTGCAAGTTTTTTTCTTAGTATTATTTTGATAATCTAGCCTTTGCCCAAGATTTATTAGGTCAAGCGGGGTAGATTTATCTTGATTGAGTTGCACAAGACTTAGGGAATTACAAAGATCTGAGATACATGACAGCCAATCCCAATTTAAATCCCCCATAAAAATGAATTTAGGTCATTTAGGTTATGTAAAATATCTGAGATAGATTCAAATGCATCCTTTGTAGCAGATGGTGGTCTATAACAGCCCACTACTGTGATGTGAAAGTCCTTTGAAACACCCACTTTGATAGCCAGGATCTCAAAATGTTTAGCTTTACTAATTGACAAAGTTACTGTACTGGTCAGTTTGGAATTTTATAGCAACTCCCCCTTTCCCTACTCGATCATTTCTATAGACATACCCATCAATTAGAAGGTTAGAAGGTTAGGTCATCTGAAATCAAATTTTTAAGTCAGGTATCTGATAAAACCATAATGTTAGCATTAGTATTGTGGACCCATATTTTTGTCATGTCTATTTTGAGAATACTTCTGACATTAAAATGTATCAACCCAAGACCTGCTCTGTTTTTAAAACCTAATGGAGTAGATAAAGTACTTTTTTACTTTTATACGTTTGCAGACTGCTCTGTACTCTGTGATACTTGTTCCATTCTGCAGAATAAAATACACAAAGACAATTTGGTGAACTCTCAACTCTTTATTTCATCTCTCTCACCCGGGGAACACACGGAAATTTCCACAACAGTACTAAGACAGACAGTGTTCGCAACAATCAGTGTATTTCCTGGAGTCCAAAGTGTAGTAAAAAAAAAGGCAACTGGACTTAGTTGAATTTCTTGAAGACGTTTCGCCTCTCATCCAAGAGGCTTCTTCAGTTCTGTTAGACTGGTGGAGAGTCTGGGACTTATAAACTCTGTCAGGTTTTTGGTCCATGGGCTGTGGTTTGGACAGGAAGGGGGTGTGAGTTGTTAACTAAAAGGTTAGATGAGTCGTTAAGTCATCAAAGGGTCGTTAGGTATTGGCTATTGTCTGATTTAGTTTCACCTGAGTCGTTGGTTATTGGCTATTGTCTGATTTAGTTTCACCTGAGTCATCAACTGTATTTGACCTCAGGTGTGAATGTGTGTGAAACCTCCTGGGGAGGGAGTCCAGAACAGCACTGTAGGTGGCTGAGAGCTGGTGTCTTAGACCAGCTCCCCTGCTCAGGGTTGGTTTCTCCAGTTTGGCAAAGATGGCTTCTTTTACTCCTCTTTCAAACCAAACAAAATCTGAACATTACTGTCCTGGAACGAATGTCCTGTCTGGTGTAAGTGTAGATAGACTGCTGAGTCTTGTCCTGAGTGGGTCTGTCTTCTGTGTTGGGCCATGCGTTTGTGGAGAGGTTGTTTTGTCTCTCCAATGTACAAGTCGTTGCATTCCTCACTGCACTGAACTGCATATACCAAGTTGGTTTTCTTGTGGTGAGGTGTTTTGTCTTTGGGGTGAACCAGTTTCTGTCTGAGAGTGTTGTCCGGTTTGAAATGTATCGGAATGTCGTGTTTGTTGAAAATCCTCTTAAGTTTTTCGGACACGCCGGCCACGCAGGGGATAACAACATTCTTGCGGGAGAGCTCCTTTTTCTCTTTTGTTGTGTTTGTTTTTGTTTTTGAGGTTTTTGTGAAGGCCCAGTTGGGATAGCCACAATTCTTGAGTGCATCACGGATGTGTTCCTGTTCCTTCATCCTGCCTTCTGTCCTGGTGGGGACCCTCATTGCTCGGTGGTGAAGGGTCCAAATTACTCCTAACTTGTGTTGTAATGGATGGTGAGAGTCAAAAAGGAGGTATTGGTCAGTGTGGGTGGGTTTCCTGTAGACCTCCACATTTAAACTTCCGTCAGTTTCAATGTGGACTGAACAGTCTAGGAAGGCCAGAAGGTTCCCCTTAGCATCTTCACGGGTGAACTTGATGTTGTGGTCCACGTTGTTGATATGCTCAGTGAAGGGGTCAACCTCCTGCTTCTTGATTTTCACCCATGTGTCATGGGTGACATGGGAGACACAGGTGAGCCCATGGCACAACCATGTTTCTGCCTATAGTAACATTCCCTATATTGGAAGTAGGTGGTGTTAAGACAGAGGTCCAGCAGTGAACATTACTGTTCCGGAGAAAGGTTGGTCCGCTCATGTAACATGTGGTCTTGCACCAGTCTCCTCCTTACAGTTTCCACAGCTTCTGTGGTGGGAATGCAAGTGAAGAGGGAGGTGACATCATAGGAAACCAGGGTTTCATCTGCCTCGAGTCTCAAATCCTTGACCTTTTCAGCAAAATCCTGTGAGTTCCTGATGTGGTGACCAGTATTACCTACCAGGCAGTAATGTTCAGATTTTGGCCAGGGAGGACAGATGGTTTGTCACTTCCTGGACTCCCTCCCCAGGAAGTTTCACACACATTCACACCTAAAGTCAAATACAGTTGATTACTCAGGTGAAACTAAAACAGACAATAGCCAATACCTAACGACTCTTTGACGACTTAACGACTCATCTAACCTTTTAGTCAACAACTCACACCCCCTTCCTGTCCAAACCACACCCCATGGACCAAGAACCTGACAGAGTTTATAAGTCCCAGACTCTCCACCAGTCTAACAGAACTGAAGAAGCCTCTTGGATGAGAGGCGAAACGTCTTCAAGAAATTCAACTAAGTCCAGTTGCCTTTTTTTACTACACTTTGGATACCATGACCTGGATGACTGAGAATCTTCACAGACATATTTCCTGGAGTGGACTCTGCAACTGGGTTAAGTCTCATCAGTCTCGTGAGAAGATGTGAAGCTGCGACTGTTGATGAGGGGCACAAGCTCCATGCAGACTTTACTTTGTGTTGCCATTCCATCACAGGGCCACATAGAGACAGACAACCATTCACTCTCACATTCACACCTATGGGCAATTTCGAGTGTCCAATTAACCTAATCCCCAAATCTGCATGTTTTTGGACTGTGCGAGGAAGCCGGAGTACACAGTGAGAACCCACGCACCACGGGGAGAACATGCAAACTCCTTGCAGAAGGCCCCTTGTTCCACAGTGATGTCAGTAAAAACTATTTGAAGCTTGATTTTTCACTGAAGCACCTTTACAACCCCCATCCACACATCTGTAACTGTTTTATAGTTTATTCTTGTTTATTAACATTAAACGGGTTTAGAGAAACAAACACAGTCAAATGTTCTGACTGTGCTGTACATCATCATCAACAACACTCAAGAACTTTGAAGTGCAGTGAAAACGCAAACTACATTACTAAAAAAAAAATGCAAATTACACTACTAGATTACAAGATAACTACTACTAGATTACCAGGAACTTATTTACCCAGGTTAATAAGTTCTTTGTAATGACTCATAAGTGAATCGGAAAAAAGCAGATAACCAACGTAAAAAGGTAACAAGGATTTATTTACAAAAATTTAAATAAAGGTAACCAGTCCTTGGAATTAAACAAACAAAAGGTGCTGAGGCTGGCTGGCAAGGTGGAGCTCAGGATAAGTGGAGTTTTAGCCTTACCACTGTTGGGGGACAACACTTATTGGCAATAATTTGATTGTTAATAATAAATAAATAATTAGTATTAATAATATTTATTTATTAAATATTAAATCTATTTAATATCAATTCAGGGCACCACTCTGAAAACAGGAAAAAACAATCAATTTATGCCTTTAAAATCAGTCTACACAATCAATGTAATTGACTATAATATCTGCTGATATCACAATTAAACAGTATTGAAGTAATGAATCCGAGCACTGGCTCTCTCAACCACCATTTGTCACAGTATACATGCTCAAAAGACACAGAGCTTTCCTTTAAGTGAAATAATTTATTTAATCAAATGACACAATATGACAAAATAAATTGAATACTTGAATCAGTGAAGATTAACTAGACAATAAAACCAAGTTATATGAATCAATAAATGTCACTAACTACAGCTAATAAACCCACAGGCTATGTACAACATAAAATGTTAGTAGGTAGGTGTGTGTGTGAGAGAGAGAAAGTGGGTGTGGTTAAGTGTGGAAAACAGGAAGTAGGCAAAGAAGAAAGGAAGTGACACGACGCGGTGCGTTTACTGGTGACATCACTCCCCAAAATGGCGGACCTTGGGGAGAAGCAGACACAGTAGCAGTGACTGTAGGGCCATGCTTTCACCACAAGATGGCGAGTCGGCACCTGCTGGGTCCATTGTGGCCAGTTCGTACTGTCATGGATACACAAAGGGGGGCTGGACCCAAATGCGGGTACAGTCAGAGACACTGAGAAGTTTTAATAGTTTTTATTGTCCATACAGTGAAATGTGCAAAAATATGCCAGCTTCAGCCAAAATTGTAATGACAATGCTTTGTTTACATTATTTCTGTAACAGTACGCTCTTTCCATAGTAACAAGTGTGGGATTTGAATTCCAGGAGGTCAGTTTGTAATATTTTTCTGAATTGTGCTGCATCATTCTATTCATCTGAAAGAGAAAAGACACATTGTGAACTACTTCATCACTTCTTTCATTTCTTTTAGACTGAAATGCCTTTAATACAAAAGTGGTGGTGTCTTCTTCTCATGGAGCGCTTTAAAATCAAAGGGTCTCAGAACATAAACAATATGTGAATACTGTGTATAAGTTGGTCACACTTTATCTCAGGATCAATTGAAGATAATTCAAGTGGACAGCAACCCTGTCTTGCCGGGTTTTGATAGCTCTCTTTATGTAGAAACAGAGGCAGAAAACTTAAATTTGTTTTCATCTTGACTACAGGGCTTATTATGAATAATATGGCAATATTGGATTTTTGGCTCTTGTGATCATTCTGAGTATCACCTCAACATAATGACAATTAGTTTTTTTTTTTACTATTGGAGACCCAATTTAACAATTTAAAAAAAATAAACTTGTAATTTTATCAAATAACTATAGTGCTGTAATGAACTGTACCTCAACAAATACCTCAATACATTTTCAACTACTTACACCTCTTTTGAGAGTAATTGTGCATTTCAGATCTGCAGTAATTCCTAAGCATTTCACTATGTAACTTGCATTGTTCTTGTTTTGTGTTGTTTTTTTTTAAGGCATGGACAGAGGTTTGCTTTCCGGACAGATGAGGCAACAGACTTCCAACAGGGTTAGAAGAAGTCAATTACATGTCCTTACCACCAGTGTTTGTTTTTTTTGTTTTTTTAATTCTTTTTCTTCTGTCTCCAGAAAACAAAACCGTAGAATGCCTGGGCTCATCACTGGATGCATCACTGTGGAAAACCTTTTTGATTTGTTTTACTTATACTTAATTTGTTTCTGTGTTTTTGTGTTTTCTGTGTTTTGTAACATAACATTTGTTTGTAACATATGCATGAAAATTGGGAAGTCATTATTTTATATAAAATAAAAATGAAATTTCATAGCCTATATTTTTTTACTTTACCTGAAAATGAGCTAATTATGCTTGTTACAAAAATCTGGCCATATTCATTAATTATCATTAATAATTATTCATTAATAAATTCAATATTTGTTTGTATTTGGTTGAAATAAAGCCTTAAAATATAAAGTAAGTAGTCAAGTATAGTATTTGGCTGTAACTGTTAACAAAATGAAGTAGTTGGCTAAAGATGGTGAATGGGTGGATTAATGCAAAAAAACGCTTTCTTAGGTGGCGCTGTTAATGTAGCCATCTGAAATGACTGTCTCTGGTACTGCAGACACTCACTATTGGTGCAGCCAGCCTCCTAAGAAAAGGGTAACCAAAACTACTAGGAAACAAGACAAACCAAACTCCACCAGCCAGGAGATATAACATAACACTCCTGGTAATAAAAGTTCCTGGTAAATTTGGTGAAAAGGGGCTTTTGTCCAGTATTCCCATAACAATCCAGTCAAGGATATTTTCCTCTCTGCTTGCTCCAAAGTCACAGTGTTCAGAGAATTCATATAGAGCTTGGATAAAAGTTTCAGCCTTCTCTCCTGGTCCCATGCAAGAGGAACATTTGTGATACAGTGGATGTCAAAACACAGCCAGGGCACACTGGTGACTCTATTGCTGTGAAACTCAGCAGTTGGTATAAAAAAGTACTTGGCGTGAAACGTTGTGGACCCATCACAAACTCTGCTGTGAGTCGCTGTGCACATCGCAATTATTTCCTATTAAATAAAGTGCCGCTACAAATAAATGCCTGTGTTGATGAAGTAAGCAAGCTTATTTATATATGCTGATAAACCTTAATAGTTTGAGGATTTATATGGATAATTCAGAACTGGAAAACAAAAATTTAACCAGATTAAGTAATTTCCCCCAGATTAGATGTCTTACTCACTGTGCAAAATTCCTTTATTAATCTATTATCTGTTTCTATGGCACAGATCTGTTCACGGGAGTCCATGGCACACAGATTAAACTCACCATAGTGTTGGGTGACATATGGACACAAATCCCAAGGATGGGGTTCAATTATATTAACAAGGTATAGACTATTAGCAGTGGCCTATAAAAGGATGCATAAACATGAGGGCACATTCTTGCTCAATAATGGCTGCATTGGTGCTGCCTATGGACATTGCTAATGGAAGGATTCAGAGGGAGCACATTTTAGAGGTTTGTTGGCCCAAGATGATGACTTACTGTATGAGCCGATACAGATTTACAAGGTCCGGCTTTGGAGAGGAATCATGCAATGCCTGTGCCCTTGCAAGTCCTTCCACAGGAGCTTTCCAAAGGGAAGCCAGGGGATCTCCCAGTCATCATTAAGCCACAAGCTGTTGTGTTAAACAGGAGTAAACAGGAAGTTGTTGTGGAGCCCAGGGTTCTTATTTTGCAGGCCGGATTGAAGAGGAACAAAGCAAATGGTCGGTTTTGCTGGTGTCCTGCACGAATGTCGTTTATGTCTTTAAAACGCACAATTTAGTCGTTCAGTAGTTAAAAACCACGTTGTTTTATTATTATTGGCGTACGTTTTTCTTAGTTTAAAAAAGGTATTTTATTCGTTATTTTAAAAAGCCGCGTTTCTGTTTACGTCACTTCCGCTTTCGTCATGCCACAGGCGGGGCGGACGCCTCCGGATCTGCAGCTGGATACTATTGGACACGTCCCCCTGAGTCAACGTCACATGCGGAACTGTCAACATGGAGGATGGCAGAGAAGCTTCCACGAATTCACTTCTCAAAGATGGTAAAACTGCTTGATGAACTACAGCGACTGTCTGTGCTGCACTCAGACAGTTGTTGAACACATTATTTATTGTCTTTTCACGAATTTTACCTTCGCTCCGCAGACAACCAGGGCGAAAAAAACACATTTTGTAGCTAGCAAGCTAGGTTAGTTATATGTCTTGTAGTAGTCAAATAGCATCACTCGCAAACGTATTCGCGGCTGTGGTTATATGTTTTAATACTGTTGTCATCACTGGTTTAGGCTTTAAACTTACACGGTGCTATGTTTCTACATATGCATATTCGTGTTCGAGTCGAAATAGCAGTTTTATGAATACTGCAGTGTATATGCATCGCCTGTAAATGTGCATGTGTTATATTTGTAGTTTGTACACCATGCATATACTTTAACGGTTGTAAATCACAAATTTATGTTGATGCATTTTCCACATAGATCTAACCATTTCAAAATCATTTTTTTTAACACGCTGCCTGTGCTCAGTTAAGCATAACCTCATGTTTAGGGTATACTGACCATACTGGACCTTAATTTTTTCTCGGTATGTATGGTATTGGCGATTATTTGTATGTTTTTCCGTGCATCATTGAGTCTTTTCTGTCGTAAAATTTGCATAATATTATCATGCTCATGTGGCAGAATATTTAGATATTAATTAATTTAATTGGGCAAAATAAACACAGTTAAAAATATAGTTGTAGAGGGCGCAAGCGTAGAAGTCACGCAGGTCGCAGCCTGTTCAGCCCACTGTTTTAGTCATTTGTCTTATTGCGGGATCTTGGCATGTTTGCCGATGTCCAGTAATACATTTTAAAGCCAATATCTGCTGATATCGATATTGTGCTGATAGTACTGTGCTGATAATATCTCGCTTCCCTGCGTTTTTCCTTTTACCCATAGCTAATGCACTCTGATCCAGTATCAGATTCAGATTCTGAGTCTCTTATTGACACGTCCCTATATAGGTTATGTGTTCATACCTCTACCACAAACTTATATTGTCATAATTCACTGAGCCATTATTCACTCATATGTCTATTTTAATGTGGGGCCACAACAATTAGTTGATTAATCAATTACTAAATGAACTGTCAACTATTGGGGGAAGGTGAGAGGGCCCTAATCCTCCAGAGCAAAAGAAATGTGTCCTTTAAATCCCTAAATTTGTGACATGTTGGTACCTCTGATTGTAATCATGTTTCCAAATCATCATTTACGTTTATTTTAGTTTGTAGTAGAGAACTGTTTTAAAGGTGAATCAAAAAATGAATATTTGTTTAGTTAATACACAGAAAAAAAATGTAAACCATGGATGACAAATATGTTGATTATAGTAATATATATTTATGCAGGAAGATGTATTTTGTATAGGTACCACTCTCTCTAGAGCAGCTACAGTAGGTTATTATTTACGTTATATTACATGTCAGTGAAATAAATCATATAGCTAAGTTAAAATGCTATATTATGATCTGTAGGTTATTAGTACAACTGTTTTTGTTTTGTCCATTTAGTGGGTTAATTAGACTATAGCGTGTCACCATAAATAATGAGTGATTGTGATTAGTACTCATTTATGCAAGTTTATCAAGTTTGTTCTCAGAAATGTGATAAATGCACAATAACCGCACATTGCTCCTGACAGCTGTGCCAGCAGCATATAAATGAGTATGAAAGATGAGTGACAGCAAATGCACGCATAGGTGTAAATGGGTAAATGGCAAAACTAATGTAAAGCAGCTTTAAGTGTTTATCAAGACTAGAAAGACTATGAGACTATGCATTAGTTTGAATAAATAATTAATGGCAGGTGATGTTGATTTTGAATGATCTATATTCTCTCTTTACATAAAAAATGTAGGCCCATGTTCATGTTGGAAGTATTGCACATTTATGATTGCATTAATATGTAGAGTGTGTAATATTTCCAAGGCAACTCATGTGCTCATTCATGAGATTAATGTATTTTGTACTCTGTCCTTGACACAAATACACTATAATAAGATAAATTTCACAGTGAATATTGAAATGAAGCTTAAATTGTATTGCAAATGAATCTGCAATTGCAATATTTGTCGGGAAGCTTTACTTCATAGTTTTGTTGTCTTGTTTTGTAATTCGGTGACTTACTGTGGGAGTGAATGTGTTAAACATTTGTTTTTCCATTGTGCTTTGTTTGCAGAGTGCTATGCTGATTTCTTGGCAGAGGACTTTGATGTAAAGACGTACACTGCTCAGGCGATACATCATGCTGTTATTGCAGAGCAGCTGGCCAAGCTGGCGCAGGGCATCAGTCAGCTGGATAAAGAGCTTCACAGCCAGGTTTAGAGCCACTTATTACTATTATCTATTAATTAGTATTATTGTTGTTATTACTTTGTGGAGTTAAATGTTAAATGTAAATTTTGTTGGCAGCACAGCTTCTTGGGTTATAGTTTAAAGTTGAACATACTGTATAGCTGCATGGTGGGAGATCCCATGATTTAAAACAACTCCGTACATAAGGATAAATGCCACCTCCACTTATTTATTCATTCTTGCAGGTTGTGGCCAGACATGAAGACTTACTATCTCAGGCAACTGGGATTGAGTCTCTTGAAGGTAAAGAAATTCAAACTTTTGTAACTTCTTACACTATGATTTTAACTGTTTTTGTCCCCTTCCTGGCAGCAATTGAGTTTAATTAGTTTCAGTGTGTTAAATAGGTCAGTTGTGCTGATATGTATTTTGGTTAATAAAAGTAGTAATTTATGCTCAGGGCTATAGAGTGTGACCAAAAATCTTTGCAATAAATATTTTCTTCTTTTTGCGGACTGGTGCACTTAATATTTATTTATGCATGGCAACACAATCAGCACTGTTTTGTCCTTTTCCCCCCAAAGTGATAAAACACAACATACAGTGCATCCGGAAATTATTCACAGCGCTTCACTTTTTCCACATTGTGTTATGTTACAGCTTTATTCTAAAATGGATTCAATTCATTTTTTTCCCTAAAAATTCTACACACAACACCCCATAATGACAACGTGAATTTTTTTTTTTTAGTTTTTTCAAATGTATTAAAAATAAAAAACTAAGAAACCGCATGTACATAAGTATTCACAGCCTTTGCTCAATACTTTGTTGATGCACCTTTGGCAGCAATTACAGCCTCAAGTCTTTTTGAATATGATGCCACAAGCTTGGCACACCTATCTTTGGGCAGTTTTGCCCATTCCTCTTTGCAGCACCTCTCAAGCTCCAGCAAGTTGGATGGGAAGCGTCGGTGCACAGCCATTTTCAGATCTCTCCAGAGATGTTCAATCGGATTCAAGTCTGGGCTCTGGCTGGGCCACTCAAGGACAGTCACAGAGTTGTCCTGAAGCCAGTCCTTTGATATCTTGGCTGTGTGCTTAGGGTCGTTGTCCTGCTGAAAGATGAACCGTCGCCCCAGTCTGAATAGACAGGTGTGTGCCTTTCCAAATCATGTCCAATCAACTGCATTTACCACAGGTGGACTCCAATTAAGCTGTAGAAACATCTCAAGGATGATCAGTGGAAACAGGATGCACCTGAGCTCAATTTTGAGCTTCATGGCAAAGGCTGTGAATACTTATGTACATGTGGTTTCTTAGTTTTTTATTTTTAATAAATTTGCAAAAATCTCAATAAAAAAAATTTCACGTTGTCATTGTGGGGTGTTGTGTGTAGAATTTTTAGGGAAAAAAATGAATTGAATCCATTATAGAATAAAGCTGTAACATAACACAATGTGGAAAAAGTGAAGCGCTGTGAATACTTTCCGGATGCACTGTATCCATATCCTCTCTCTCTCACACACACAAGGTTGATTTGTCTGCCCCATCTCTCCATGTACAGTGTGTGCAATCTATATCAATAATAATGTGAAGAACAGTATTCATGAATTATTTTTTCTACTAGTGTCTTGGTTTGCAAGTTCAGCAGAGAGAATTAGCTTGTTACTACCCGTCTCTGTTGTTAACCCCAAACACGGCACAGTATCAACATTATCTCCCTTCGTTTTTTAAGTCGCCACGCATTTGAGTGTGTTTGTCTGTGTGTGTGTGTGTGTTTGGGAGTGAGTGAGGGCACACTGCATGGGGTAGGTAGGTTAGGCTGATGCTGGTTTTCTGCAATGGAAGGCCAACAAAAAATCCTGCACAAATGAATATAATAAATAAAGAAATTGTAAATCAGGAATCCTTAAAACGCTGGGAGTGAAAGGAAGCAACATTCGATGTTAAATTAATTGGCCTGTATCAAACTTTGTGTTAAGTGCTCTGCACTTACCATTAGTCGTCACCACCAATAAACTTAAGTAGACAATATACAACTACTGTGCTAATTTGCTATAAAGTGCCATAAAATACAGACTATTTATCATTTGGGTGTATGGATGTTTGAATTTACAAAAGCCAAATCTGTCAGCAGTCATAGCCACCAACTTCTTATAATGAAATCAATGTTTAATTATTGAATTACCTGCAGAAACGGGGGACTTGGATTCTATACACTGCAACTGTTGCTGTTCTTGAGTTTTACCACAAGAGGGAGCCAGCTGTCCTTAGTTGAAGTCTGCTTGCAAAGTAGCTCTTGAAATCAATAAAAATATTTTGTTGTTGGTTTTCAGGGGTCCTTCAGATGATGCAGACAAGGATCAGTGCTCTGCAGGCAGCTGTTGACAGGTAAATATATTTGATTGTTGTTTGAGTCTTCTGCAAATGTTAATAATATTATCATATATACCCTCATGCAGTCTAAAAAGAGAAACACATTATTTGTAATGGCTCACTCACTCACTCATTTTCTACTGCTTTATCCTCCACTGAGGGTTGCGGGGGGCGCTAGTGCCTATCTCCAGCTGACATAGGGCGAGAGGCGGGGTACACCCTGGACAGGTCGCCAGTCCATCACAGGGCCACATAGAGACAAACCACCATTCACACCTAGGGGCAATTTAGAGTGTCCAATTGACCTAGTCCCCAAATCTGCATGTTTTTGAACTGTGGGAGGAAGCCAGAGTACCCGGTGAAAACCCACCCACACAGGAATCCGGGACCTCTTGCTGCAAAGGCAAGAGTGCTAACCACTACACCGACCGTGTCGCCCGAAATGAGTCCTAAACATTAATAATATAACATTATTTTATCAATATTATCCTTTAAACAGATGCAATGGGCTTTGATGTCTGCTGCTTCACATTCACTTGTGTGACACTCACTGTTCTTTACCAAAAAAAACACGTCACGGATTCTTTGCAGAACGGTGCATGTAATGTAAAGGGATAATTCAGGCTTTTTGAAGTGTGTTTGCATAAGGTCCTGATGCTGTCCTGATGCTTTGTGCTGACTTTGTCACGCACACTTTCTTCTCTCTGCCGATGAGGGAAACCAACCTGAAACACAGACACTTAGCCTCACTGAAAATGTGGCTTCCGGCAGTGACACTAGGAAAATGTATGTCATCATTACAAACCCCTTTCTGACAGGAAATTGAAGTCTCTGTCGCTTTGTGGACTGCTCAGTCTCCCACACCAAAGTCCAGAGAGAAAAAGTGTGATTTTGGCAACTTGGCACACAAGAGTTGTTGGTCCACTGCTGCCAACATCTCGTGAGATTTTGTTGTTTGAATTTCTTTGTTCTGATTTACCTCACTGACACAAACATACATAATGGGCAGCAGTAGACCAGCAGCTCCTTTGTCACCACCAGCTAAAAAGTCAAAACTCAAACTAAAACCTAATTTTTTTAAAACTGATAAATAGTACAATAAATGTTTGTTTGTATCTTATCTGTGATGCAAAAAACTGTTGTTTAATTGATTTCACTGTGTTTTAGAGCCTTTTAAAGAGTTAAAAGCAGAACTTTATTTTCAATTATCATAAATTAGAATTGTTTTGGTCAGAATATGCATGTCAAACAAGAATCTATGTGAAGACTAGGGATGAGCCTATATGATACTCAAAATCATTAGATCAGATATTGGACAGATAAAAATTTCAAATCCGATACAAGACAAAAATATTATACGTTGCACATTTAACTATACACAGACTCTATAAATGTGAATAACATACAGCATATCAGCTGAGTCATGTTGTGGGCTGGTATCGTGCCATCCCTAGTAAAATCTGCCTATGTGGGCTTTCATGAAGACATTTCTCCTTAAGGATGGTTGGTGAATAAGTTTAAATGTTGTTAAAAGTTCACGTTAAGACAAGAAGCTTGAGGTTTTGCTTCTACAACAGTGAATGTCTGGTTGAAACTTTTCTAATTATGTTATTTCTTAATGATAATGATTATGTCTCCCAGAATAAGGACTAAGATCGTTGACCCGTACAACAAGATCATGGCCAGGATTACACAGCTTGCCAGACTACAGGTGAGTCTTTGCAAAACATTTCACAATGATTGGATGATATTAAGACAATAAAGTGCTTTGGTTCAAATCTGTGTTCAACTATACGCCTACAGATGTCACCGGAATCTGTCAGTCGCAGGCTGTGATAATAATGCTGCGCTTTTACATCGGAACTTGTCTGAAATGTTAATGTATCTCTTGCTATCAATTGTTAGCAATATGAGTAGATAATAATGCTCTACATGGTATTTTGTGCACACAAAATTTACTGTAAGGCAAATATTACTAAAATGCTATTAACAGTAAACGTAGCATTGTTTGTACAGTGGCAATCATCTTGGAATCCTGTGATAATTTGAAATTATATTTTTTATTTATTATTATTATTATTTGTTTATTTTTGTTTGTTTTTTTAACCTGTCCTGTCCAGTACCTTAGGCATGTAGTGTGGTTCTCTGCATGCCTGGTGGTGTTGAACAGAGAAGAGTCGGTTTATCCTCGCCCTGTTATTTATCTGTTGGTGGCAGCCAGGTCTCTACTGGCATATAAGATATGAGTGACAGTCAAGTTTTGTTTAGATTGTAGTATAGCTTTTTTTTCTCCCCAAGTCAAGGTCACAAAAGGATATACACTAAATTTGCACACCCTTTCATTGAGTCAAGCTCACAAACAATAAAGCTCACAACATTTTCACTAACTGAAACTATGATTCAAGGAGTTCAAACTATTCAAAATTCCCACCACCAAAACCCACAATATACTGTATATACATACACAACCCCGCAACATTGCCCACAAAAATCCCATAGTCAACCATAGACCGAAATCCAAGATAATAGTCCTTTAGTACTCAAAATTCTGTGAAATGATTTCATCTATGCTGATTTCAAACAATGAAAGATAAGGATATGTAGGACTCTGTTCACTTAGTGTTAAATGTTTTTGAGCAGCAAGTTTACATACAAGTCAATGCACAGATGTGAGTTCATGCACACGTCGCCTGACACAATGATGCAGAAACCAATCAGCACTGAGATTCTCCGACTGATGTCACGTGACGTCATGTCCGTGTCCAACAGGCAACCAGACTCAGCTGGTTCACGACGGAGGGAAAACATACCATCTCCTTGGGTTCACACCCAGAGCTCGACGACACTAGGAGTTTTATCTATAGAGACTGTTTAAGAAAGTAAAGGCTTGGAATGAGGTCAGCGAGGAAGTCTGTCTTCCTGGAAGACTGCACACAAAAATAGTCTGTCCACAGCACGATGCAGTGTGACTGCAGCAGAACTGTGGGTAAGCGAGGTTGCTCCGAGTTTCCGAGTTGAAAATCTGAGTTCAGCTTGTTCTTGTCCTCGGACGACCCCATGACTTTGAAAATTCTAAACGGAAATGGAACGCACCAGTAGACTGTTTGTCATTGCCCCTCACCACACGTGTTCTTGAGGTAATGTCTCGAGGAGTGGGGGAAGCGCTAACAGCAGCAATAGATGACATCACTGACAGCAGCTTCACTTTGTTGCTGTTTTGCTTGTCACTCAGTGCCTCGTTTTAAATGGAGGCAAATTTGAACAGTTCTTTGCTTGGCAGTTTTTACGAAAGAGCATATTATTTTGCATTTGCTATGACATTTTCCCAAACCCACAGAGAAATCAATACTGTGTAGGAGACAGATACAACATTTGCCCATATGTAGGCAAGATATTTGTCATGTGCAGAGCGCTAAGCAGGCAGGGAGGGCACCACGCTGCAGCACTGCTATGTGAGCAGCTGAAGGAAATTGTGATTCAGTATTAACGAAATGGCGGCTGTCAAAATGTCAGTGAGGTTCTGAGGTCTCTCTCCTAGGCTAATGGCTCAGTGTCACTCTGATTTTCTCTGTGTGTGATATCACAAGCTGTGCGAGCTGGATGTGACTCAAACAGCAGCCGACCTGTCACTGGGGAAATTTCCCTCTTGTCAACTCTCCCCCCCCCCTTCAGTCTGCCTCAGATAGTCAACATGGACACAGACACAGATAGTCAACATGGATATGCTCACACCACGGGACTCTCTGTTAAGAACAGGAATCCATTTTAAATGAAGGCAGTTTCATTTAGTCAGAAGCTCAATACACATAGACAGAGTGCTGTCTGTTGTTTTACAATTATGCAGTGAGACCAGTTCTCTGAGATTTTGCTATTTTTGCAAATTATTTCTATTTGACGGACAGCAAAGTGGAACACATTCTTTTCCTATGCAGAATAGACCTTTGGTATAGACCTCATTTATTAAATATAAATCTTGGGAGTAGAGGCCTTAATTTCCACTATTTTTAAGATACATTTAGCATAGGAGTTTCATTTAGTCAGAAGCTCAATACACATAGACAGAGTGCTGTACATAAAAAAAAAATTGATTCATTTCATTCAACACATATAGTAACCAATAGTTTCAAAGAGAAATTAAAAGATTTAGAGTATACTGAGATAAAATATAGGATTAGTTAAGAATATTTCTTACAACGTAATACAATGCAACTACAATGTATAAAAAACTTCTATTCTGTTTTTCTTGTATCAACAGATTTACATAATGAGGTCAAGTACTGAAAAATATTACAAAAACTTGCATTGTCAGAGCAATGAAGTAAAGATCCTTTCACATGTATGCTATGTAGTTTATCGTTATTTTTATTATGATGAGAATAAAAATCTCTTTAATAATTTAGTCCTGGTAAAGCTGGCAGGATCACAGGTTGACAGACAGTGTATATAATTAACTGAATCATTAAATAACATTCATAAAATATCCTTCAAATGTTCATCTAAAAGAAGAATAATGGGAATTAAACCGGACAGTGTGAATTGGTTAAGATATCTGCAGTTATTCAGAGTTGTTTTACAATTATGCAGTGAGACCAGTTCTCTGAGATTTTGCTATTTTTGCAAATTATTTCTATTTGACGGACAGCAAAGTGGAACACATTCTTTTCCTATGCAGAATAGACCTTTGGTATAGACCTCATTTATTAAATATAAATCTTGGGAGTAGAGGCCTTAATTTCCACTATTTTTAAGATACATTTAGCATAGGTATGGATGTAATAAATACAAAATTGTGCAAGGGGCTGCTTCTATGCTTGGATAAAGGCAGCCATTTAACCTTGGCATTTAAAAGTCATCGTTGTGTAAGGGTTTTGTGATGAGCCTCAGTTATGGACTGTGTCCTGCATGTGTTAACACTGGGAGACACAAAAGTGATTGTAAGACTTTTATGTTTGTATTCAAAAGAAAGACGAGACGTGATTTTCAATAACAGCAATGGTATACTCAATCTCACTCACTCACTCACTCACTCACTCACTCACTCACTCACTCACTCACTCACTCACTCACTCACTCACTCACTCACTCACTCATCTTATACTGGTTTATCCCCCAAATGAGGGTATATACAGTATTTGCAGATGTAATATTTGTTCCCATCTTTTAAAGTGACACCATGTAGTATTTCAACCTTCAAATAATGTCTCCAAAGAAGAAGAAAGTGAAATGTTTTAACATACAGTACTGTGCATAAGTCTTAGGCCACCATTAGATTTGTTGTTTTAGCAATGCTATAATGACCATTCTGTACAATTATTTCTCAATCACTTTATTGGAACAGTTCCTGAAAATATGGAGAAACACATATGCAGTTTGAAAATAACATCTTTTTTTCCAGAAACAACAAACAACAAAAATACTTCTCTAATATCAAATATTTAGTGTGACCTACATTTCCACTTGAACAATAACACAACCATGGCTCTTTAAAACCTGGAATGGAACCCTAATGTTATTGGTCAAACCTGTGTTTCTCCTACTATTCATGCCAACTAATAGCTGCTGTGAAAAAGGTCTGTTATACCTGGTTTACTCAAGACATGTTGGAGCATTACATACACATGTTGCACACGTTCAACTCACTGACAGGTTGATCATATAGTATAAGACTGACTTTTAGTCACATCTTTTCAATCTAAACGCCAATGACGACAAAACTGACATTAAAACAACAAAGCTGGTGGCCTAAGACTTATGCACAGTACTGTATGTTTAAGACAGTTGCGACAAACAGTACTGTTTTCCAACTTTAGGGGGATTCCGAGAGCAAAAGTCTCTTGTGTCGCTTTAAGGCTGAATGTTACATATTGGACCTTTTTAAACAGAGCTTCAGCATATCTTTGCTGCATCTAAAATGGAACCACAGTTAGTGTCATACACTGCTAAAACAGCCCCAATAGTAATAAACCAAATATTCTTAAATTGACTTAAACTTTCTTGTTTTAAGAAAACGACTGTCAAAGGGGTACGCACTTTTGCTTGTAAATCTACAGCCACTTTTAGGCTTTAATGTGCCTTAAAGTGAGGAAAAGCAAAACACTAATCTGTGATAATGAATTTTATATAAGTATTTAACATATACTGGACAAACAAGCAAACCAGTGCAGGGGCAGTTGTAATTTCATGCATACCATTATGTTAGCTCATTACTGATTATCAAGTCTCTAAAATAAGATATTTTTTTCTTAAAAGTCAAATGTTTTTCTAGCGCAAACCCCAGATTACTTTAGTGTTCAGGCAAGAAAGGAACAATCCCCCGAAACAAGAAACAAGGAATAACTGAAGTATAGGTACCTTGAATGAATAACTTGCATTGAGTTTGGTTAACAACCAAACAATCTCTCGCTCCACCAGGTGGCCTGTGACCTGCTACGGCGGATCATTCGTATCTTGTACCTGAGCAAGAGGCTCCAAGGTCAGCTCCAGGGAGGGAGCAGAGAGATTACCAAGGCTGCTCAGAGCCTCAGTGAACTTGGTAAGGGAGCTCATCTTTATTTCATATCTGTTTCTAAGGAAGCTACAACTGTTGCTGCAGTCTGTCAGTAAGAAACAAAATTGTGGGGAAGAAAAAAAAAAAAAAATCTCTTGTCTGATTTCCAAACACTCTGTGAATTTGACCATGTGTTTCCAAAGGTAAAATGGGCCTTCTTAAAAAGAAACTTGAATAGAAATGATAGTATGTTTGTGTCTTAAAGTGAGGTTGTGAAAGCTCTTACAAACAGCTAATTGCACTGTGTGCACCCCCTGCTCCTTGAACTTGCATGAGAAAGACAGGCATGCCCCCCCAGTGAAAACCTGGCTACCAGCAGGGACTTCTGGAAAAACAGATTTTTGCCACTTAACAATGAACTTGTTCATTAAAACCAGCTCAAGTCGCTTTATCTCACTCTTTGACAGACTTTTCCATCTGGAAACTGTGAAGTCTGTGTGGCTTTGTAGACCTCACAGTGTCTCACACCATGGAGAAAATAAGTGATTTTTATATCACGGCACACAGGAGTGGCTCAACCCCTGCTGCTTCCATCAGTGAATTCAAATGTGTTATTTTGTGACTGTGGATTTCAAAATCCCTTTTACATATTTACCCTGTCACAAAAAACTTCTTTAATTATGCAACAGTGGACCAGCATAGACAAGCTTAAAATGCAGACTTTCTCATGGATTTGGGTGTGGGAGAGTCAGAGGTTTACAAAGTGAGACAAACAGTTCAGTAAGTTTCCATATTCTTAGGATATCATTGATGAAAGCAGGTGCAAAGTAAGATACTGAAATATCTTTTTTATATACTACATCAGCTGAGTTCCATAGGTTTTTTTTTTAATTGCATAACATCATGTCAAAGCTCAACCCACTTATTAACATCTGCCAGACCCTGGCTGTTAAGCTTTGCTTTACAACTTCAGTTGCTGAGAGACATCATTGAAGAGGATGGCATTTTTGTTCACTGGCCATTCATGTGCTGCTTCTGGCCATTCATGTATTACTTCTGGCTGCTAGACCAAGCTTTTGACCTCTACTGATTTAGAGAGACAAGCTTGTGGAGTGGTTATGATAGGGCAAAAAAAAGCATCTGAATAAACAAGAGATTACCTCAACATTTTACTAACATATAAACCAAAAAAAGTTGCATTAACCAGATGAATGTAGAAACATATAAGAACACACATGCACTTATTCACACCTCCATCTGCCACGTGCACACTCCACTGCCCTCCCCGCTCCTCCAATAATCCACAAACATCACGGTTTTCTTTATTTAATGAACACTTCTAATAATTGTTACATTATTAACAGTGCTGCTTGTGGTAGAGTATTAATGACATACAGCAGTCTTCACTACAGTGGGATGAACACTCTGTTCCGACTTTCCATTCTCTCTCCAAAATGTAATATGTTACACCCAGTAGCTGTGTGTCAATGTAAACAGCTTAATTTCTGATATTATTTGATAGAAACAGACGTCTGTCAGCTCGATTAGGATCGAGCGTTGCTCACTTTTATTGATATTGAGAACACAGTGGAGGAGTGCCGGGCGCTGTGTGTTTGTACACAGGTATTTTTGAGACAGCTCACCACGAGATGCAGTTATACTTGTCTGTCCATGGAAGCGGGTCATGTCTAACATCACTCTCGCTGCCAGTCTGCTCTTTTCTTTCATAACCTTCCCGGGAAACTCTCAAACTGGAGTGGTGCAGAAAAAGGTTCTGATTGGCTGGTGGTGCACACATTTCTTTTGCGTGCGATTGAGTAAATATGCCCATAGCTGATCATCGTTAGCGACCTGGATTTTATCAGCCCTAGATTGCAGCCATTTATGTGCTTTAAAAAGTCAGTGCTTTGTGTTTGCTTCCAGTGTTATAGTTTTTACAAATCAGGACAAAGAAATGGTGATTATTGGCAGCCATGTTGAGATTGTTGTGTCAACCAGTAGTTGGGATAGATGCAGAGGGACCGTGTGACCTTCTTCTCATGTCAGCGGAGGGGAAGTGATATTGATGCAGTACATGTCTCTGACACCAGCCACTGTATCTCTGCACCATATTAACCTTAGTTGTCTGAAGGTATTAAGCACGACAGAGCGGGTTTACAAGCACAAGTGACCACTTCTCATACCACACACACACACGCACACATTCCATTGGCTGTAGAGCATTTTATTTAAGGTCAGTGTCCTTGGGGTTCTCTAGGACAGCAACAAACACTTGCAATTGATTAACAGAGCAAGTCGTTTACTATACACACACGCACACATACACACATATATATATATACACACACACACGTACTGTACATACATATGTGTGTGTGTATGTACAGTACGTGTGTGTGTATATACACACTTGTAAAGAATATACACTTGTAAAGAACATAATGTCATGGCTGTCTAGAATTTCCAGTTATTTCTTCAACTCTGATTTTTCTCTGATAGAGTGATTGGAACAGATACTTCTTTGTCACAAAAAACATTCATGAAGTTTGGTTCTTTTATGACTTTATTATGGGTCAACTGAAAATGTGACCAAATCTACTAGGTCAAAAATATATATACAGCAATGCTAATATTTGGTTACTTCAATTAGGCGCTTTTGGTAGCCATCCACAAGCTTCTGACAAGCTTCTGGTTGAATCTTTGACCACTCCTCTTGACAGAATTGGTGCAGTTCAGTTAAATTTGTTGGCTTTCTGACATGGACTTGTTTCTTCAGCATTGTCCGCATGTTCTCAATGGGGTTTAAGTCAGGACTTTGGGAAGGCCATTCTAAAACCTTAATTCTAGCCTGATTTAGCCATTCCATTACCACCTTTGATGTGTGTTTAGGGTCATTGTCCTGTTGGAACACCCAACTGCGCCCAAGACCCAACCTTCGGGCTGATGATTTTAGGTTATCTTGAAGTATTTGAAGGTAATCCTCCTTCTTCATTATCCCATTAACTCTCTGTAAAGCACCAGTTCCATTGGCAGCAAAACAGACCCACAGCATAATACTACCACCAGTGTGCTTGACGGTAGGCATGGTGTTCTTGGGGTTAAAGGCCTCACCTTTTCTCCTCTAAACATATTGCTGGGCATTGTGGCCAAACAGCTCGATTTTTGTTTCACCAGACCACAGAACTTTCCTCCAGAAGGTCTTATCTTTGTCTTTGTATCTTTGTGGTTCTCGGTTGCCTCTTCACCCTCCTGACCAATTTTCTGACAGCAGCAGGTGATAGCTTGCATTTTCTTCCTGATCGTGGCAGTGACAAAACAGTGCCATGCACTTTATATTTACAAACAATTGTTTGCACTGTTGCTCTTGGGACCTGCAGCTGCTTTGAAATAGCCCCAAGTGACTTTCCTGACTTGTTCAAGTCAATGATTCGCTTTTTCAGATCTGTGCTGAGCTCCTTTGACTTTCCCATTGTAGCGTTTGTGGGAGTTTGTATCCAATGAGCCCTATTTAAATGGCCTCAGAGAGGTCACCAGCTGTAGTCACTCATAATCACTCACAATAAGTTAAGAGGCCATGCTATGAAGCTCATTTCATTGACACGACTTTCTGTCACCAAAATTGCTAATTCATGTTGCTGTATGTATATTTTTGACCCAGCAGATTTGACCCATAATAAAGTCATAAAAGAACCAAACTTCATGAATGTTTTTTGTGACAAAGAAGTATCTGTTCCAATCACTCTATCAGAGAAAAATCAGAGTTGAAGAAATAACTGGAAATTCTAGACAGCCATGACATTATGTTCTTTACAAGTGTATGTAAACTTTTGACCACCACTGTATATATATATATATATATATGTATATGTGTGTGTGTGTGTGTATAGTAGACTGCTTGCTCTGTTAATCAATTGCAATTGTTTGTTGATGTACTGTTGTTACATTTTATTTACTGTTTATGTCCTTAAGAGAAGAGGTTAGAAATATCAATTGAACCTCAAAATGACGATGGCCTCAAACATTCCAGTAGTATCTGTCATAGAGGAGCAAAGAAACCAGGACATATTCACATTTCACAAGCTGAAATCATTGAGCTTGGTTTTAATAATGGATTATCACCACTGGCTATTACTTTAGTGTTTGAGTATTAATCATTGAATTGACTACTGGATTCTTCAAAAGCTTTATTTATGATTTTTTTGTCCTCTTAAGTGCCTGAAGAAGACTCTGATTAATACATTAACTTAAGGATAAAGTCACTCAACACTCCATTAAGTTGTGAGCAGTTGAGCACACATTCCTTATTGTTTTGAGTTCAAATGTCTCGACAGCTGTTGGACAAAGTGTCATGAAATTTGGTTTGCCCATTCAAAATCCTTTAGCATAAGCTAAAGTCACTTTCATTACCCCTTAATGTGTCCCTCCAATTTGTATGCAAATACCAGCATTCTAACCAAAGTGATTAACATGGAAAATGTACCAGCTTTATATCAATGTGTCAGTTTCATGAAGATGTTTACATTTCAATGTCTTTGGTAAAATTAATAAACATCAAATATACAGTACATGTAAATGGCAAATAGTCTTTATATATTCAGTAATTTGTTAGTCTTTATTGCCACTCAAAGTGCTTTACTTTAGTTTTTCATTCAGGTAAGCTTATTTTGTTCACTTTTGTAAAGCAAATGAGTCCGAATTGAACCATGCTTGGCCTTCTGTTGGATGTAGAATTTTAACAGCAGCCTGAATGTGAGGACAGGCCACTCTGCAGGACATCTGTGCTGCAACTTTAATATACGCAGTAAGTGCAGACAAAACAGTTATGAGTAGATGTAGAACAAATCTTCAAAATCTGAACATGAAGTAAAGAAGTTCTATTCTCAAAATGTAAGCACACACTGGAATAAATATTGAAAAATAGGAAACGCATCCGACTTCATGTTTTGTTTCATGATTTGTGCAGATGTGAGAAAAGTCAGTGGACCTCTTCCTTACGTTCTCAGTTTTTAGTTGTGTATTTTTGTCACTTTTATCTGTTTCCTTGAGAATGTTTTTAAACTGCTAATGGGGGGACCAGGCTGATAAAGTTTGGAAACCACTGTTGTAAACCCTTTAACACCATGACTCTCATTTCTGCATGAAAAAAACATGTAGTTTTTTTTTTAAAGGAAATTGTAAAATGTCCTTTTCCAAACCAGTACTTGAGGCATTTATTAGGGATGCATGATATTTGACTTTTTGCTGAAATACTGGAGTGCATGGGCCATATGTATATATTAAAAAAAGTTTTAGAGTGTACAAGCACATATGTCAAGCAGCTTATTCAAGTCTACTGTTTTAGTCATTAGTCATATTAGAAGATGAAATATGATCCTTGATGAGTCCAGATTAGGGCTACAGCAATTCAATAATTAATATATTACTACGTTTATAATTTTGATAATGGATTAAAAGGTTTGAGTGTTTTTTTCAAAAATTATTTCTCTGTTTTTCAGCTTCTATAATATTTTCTGGTTTCTTAGTTCCATATAACTAAGAAATCATTAAATCTGAATAATTTTGGTTTGTAGACAAAGCATTTGAGAACATCAATAGATGAATCTGATTGCAAATGAAAGTAATTGATAGTGGCATCCTTAGTCCAGAACAGAAGGATACTAACACATTTTGTCTTTGTTTTTTTTTAATTACAAATGGTGACAAACAATATTAAAGTCTTATATAACTGTACATTAGTCTCATAGTATGCTTATCAGGGAACAACACACACACACACCAGTGCTTAGATACAGTTACAACTGAATTGTTCTTGATAGCACACTACAGCATTTCATAATAAATAGCAATAAATTACCCTTTTCAATGAGCCTGTGTGATACCTAGTGTTTTGAAACATTTTTGCACTGAAGAAAAAAGATCAGCCAACTTTCAAACTTCCTTAATGAAATCTGATTATTCGTCCCAAAAAACATAATTTTTATTGATACATCTACTAAGCTGCCCAGAATATATACTCCAATGTTAATGAAAAGACATCTGATGTTTTCTTATTGTAACTTTCACTTTTGTAAAAACAACGACCAATATGGATGACGCATCTCCTCCTCCTCCCACTGTACAAAAATTAAGCCAAAATATCCAGGATCCTGGTATTTATAGAGAGTGTCAATCTTTCTATACATTGAGTCATTGAGGTTAACACCAATCATCTCCCTCTAAAACACTTTTTTACAAACATATATTTTCTTATGAAAGTAACCCCCAGTGTAACTATACTCATCTGCACTACATTTTTGACATATTTACATTTCAGTCACTCCACGTCATGTGTGGACAGACATTTTTGTCTGGCCTCTGTGTCCTCAAAGGTGACTTTTTTGTTTCTCTTGGGGTCAATCCATGAGTTATGAATGACCACATTGTTTGGTGTCGGGTCTGCTTCAACCACAGACACCACTCTCTTCTTCATTTTGCTTTTCAAAACCTTTTGAAACTTCTGCCGAGTGAAAGCGTAGAGGAGTGGATGAAAGATAGTGGTTCCGTAGGCCATCACCAGGAAGCCCAGCCGAAGGCGCACCATAAAGTCACTGGGCCCGGTGCTGAGGATGATGGTGTTGAGCACAGTTATTGGAGTCCAGCAGAGCAGGAAAGTGGAGATGATGAGAAGAGACATCCTGAAGACCCTTTTCTGTCTCTCCCGTCTTTCTCGATGGCGCTTTACCGCACGTCTCAGGGCAATAATGACGGACACAGAAGCCCGCATGCCCAGAGGTGCACTGCCACCCGCCCTGACTCCTGTGCTGCTCTGGGAAGCATCAGTTGACTCTGCTTGGGTTGTCGTGCTCAAGGAGATGGTGTTTTTACTCTTGTGCTTCTTCTTAGGTAGGTTTTGCTGGAAGCGAGTTCCAATGCGAATGTTAAGTGCCTGTAGGATCTTGTAGTAGGTCACCAGCATTACCACAGCTGTGAAAAAGAATATGGGGATCTGTGCAAGCAGGTGATAGTACAAACCCAGCTCTGTGTAGTACTCATTGGTATGAGCCACTGTGATCACTGCAGTCTGGTTCACAAGGTCTGAACCAGAGTTGATGAAGAAGCCCACTTCCATGAAAGGGACCAGGAAACTGAAAAAAGATAAAGCCCAGATCGATCCAAGCAGAGCCACAGCCCGACCCATTGTGAGCACACGGTTTGCTGGCCGTACCGAGATGTCATAGCGGTCCACAGTGATGGCCAGGACATTAGAAGCAGTAGCAACGCTTGCAAAAGAGACACAGGCCTCATGGAAACAGCATATCATGGCTGTGTCAGACTCCAAAGGAAGAAGCACCACCACAGTTGTCAGTGGAATGCAGCATACACATACCTGAAAACAGACCAGAATACAGTTCACAACTCAAATACAGATTTTATCTCGTCTCAAGACTGTTTATTTTAGGATCAAACCAATTTTGGTGATGGTTTTAAACACTGTTACATTCCTGTGTCCATTCCAAGTTCATACTGTAATCATGGCTTTGGATGCAGTTGATCGCTCTTTCGCTCAAGAAGGTTCCTAACAAAATTTAGCAGATATTCCTGGGATAACCCCTTCTAACGTCAGACTCTTGAGTATGAGTCTGGAAAGGGTGTAGTCACCTCCCACTGACAAGAGGTGTGACTAATGGACATAAATTGGATGGACCTTCTGTACAACCAATGAGACCAGTGATCCAGATGGTTTATGCAGTGCAACAGAAAATGAGTCAACAAACTTGGTTGTTGTAGTTTTCTGAACCCTGCAAATGCTGGTGAAACAGCTAAAAAATATGGTTCTCCGCATTCTCTTTTCCATTGGTTGGTCTTTCCTGGTGTCCTTTTTTTTCCCTCCCCTGCATCATCTGTGTGTGGTGTCTGGAAACAAAAGGAGTACCAGGAAAAAGAAAACCCCAACACCAAGGAGCTCAGTGACATTGCATTGGTAACTGTTTTGTATATTGTACTTTAGTCCATGGTCGCAAATTGATCTCTCATATTTTAAGTCTAAATGATGGAATAAATAATATCAAGTGTTGTCTGTAAATAACGCAGGAATTTGAATGTTGCCAAAAATAAAGAAATAATTAGTCTCGATCACCCGGGTCTTGTCTACCCACCGATGCCAATTGTAGCTGATGCCGTTAAACAGTCATTTGGCCCAAAATGAGTACTAATTAATCACATTCCCACTGGTCCAAAACCTGTTTCATCTCAAGCTTAAATGATTTTTGTTATGATAAATTAAATGAACCAGAAGTATTTCAGTAGTAGACATGATAAAATCCAGCTGAGCTTCAGTGTTCCCTGTCTTTTTTTCCCTATAGTTGGGATTTCTGAACCAGTATTTAATGGAGGAAAATAAATAATTTCAAGGCACAGTTATTCACAGCAGTAACTTTTTTTTGAATCTCTGAATAAATGTTACCTCCTCTGACTAATTTCTCAGGAGATATGATTCCCTTTTAAAAAAGGAACTTGAAAGGAAACTCTTTACTTAAGTCCTTCACATCTTTATTAGACCTCTTGACATTTTCCATTGTGGTCGAAGAATGATGGTCACTGACTTTGTTACTCTTACTGGGAAGTACTGCCTTTACAGTTTCTTGAAAACACAACATAATAACAATAAGGAGTAGCTTTACTTTTAAATATGTTCTTGCTTTTGGCAGGTTTACTGCAACATAGACCAAATCAGTAGCGCACTATACTGTAATTGTTTCCATAATGTTATACCATTGTGTAATACTAAAGTTTACAACTTAATTATACAGTATATCCTTCTCCTGAAAGTCAAAGGTTCTATCATGGAATTGCTTCAATTTCACACCATTGTGACCCCATTAACACCTGTCACATGCAGTCTGTATCACTGCAGGTGTAAATGCATACGCAAAGCTTCTTTGTATTCTACTGGTTCCTGCTTCTTCTTTTTCTCATTCTTGTTTTGAAGATGACCTGCATTATCATCAGAAAATCAAAAAACACTTTATTATTTATGGACTCAGTTTCACTAAAGTACAGCAAACCTGTTGAATTGCCTCCTCTTTTTTCCTATCTGACTGTTTCCTTTTGTTTATGGTATCAGTCCTGGTTATGACCTGTGATATATTTAACTGAAGATTTCCTTACAGAAAGAGAAAGTGGTTGTAGTTGGTTTTAAAATAAAATGAGCAGACTACAGATTGGCCCATTTACGTGTGTCTCTCGACTGTGCCGTCAGGTGTTGATCACAGTGGATAACACGAGAAGGTGATGCTGGTCGGTTGCGCAATATACGTACAAAAATACATGAATAACCTTTGGTTTAACAATAGTCCAGTGGAAGGTGCTTAGCAGCAGAATGTTAACAGACACTCACACATGGTGCCTACTTTACCTTACTGGCACACTAAGCTCCAACACTGGCTTCTCCTGCACATTGGTTATTGTGCTGCATGAATGCGAGTTACCTCCTCCTGTCATTGAGATTTCTGACTGTATTTCACTAACCTTTTGTCACACAACATGAAATAAATAACATTCAGCTGAAGCAATACCAGTAGAAACCGCCTTATAATCCATATGGCCATGTTTATGTCATATTGTTAGCATTCGAATTTCATAATTTATTGGTATAATGGCTTGTTACCTCATTGTTTTGACACTGAGTAAACTGTGTGATTATCAAGGGGCTGCTGTAGAGAAGCAGTCCTATGATGGAACACATGACTCACAAACAATATGTGTCATATCAGGGAAATATGGATAGTTAGCCCATTATCTCAGTATGCTCGCTCCACAAGGTGGCATACAAAGAAATTAATCTGGTTAAGGATAGAAAATTACAAAAAAATTCAGTGGTGGTTGACATAGTGCTGTAACAACATTTGGAGCCCTTGTGCCAAATGCACAGGCAATGATGATGTAATTCCTGGTGTGCTGTGGTACAGTGCCACTTACAGGCCTCACATTTGTACTACAATATTTAGAGATGTTTTGAGTGTTTTGTGTAGATGAAGACATTTCTTGAAACAATGTCTTGTTTACAGACTTTTTTTTTCTAATCACAAAGAAAAAGATTAGTTTAGGGAAAGTCCTGTTTCTGTGTGGGTAGGGCCTAAACCAGGCTTAATGTGGTAGTGTACCTCATATGGCCATGGCCAGTGCTATTGTGTACTATTTAAAACTGGATGGACAGCATTGCTTTAAGTCCATATATTGCGCATTCCATGTCTGTTGAGAGTTGACTTTGCATCACACTTACATGCTCATGGTGCTTACCATTCATACTAAAATTAAGGTTCTGTCATGTGCCAATGTGCTGTCACACATGGATTATATGTACATGGATGTAGGTCATGTGGACCTCAGCATACTGACATTCAGTACCCTAAAATTATGAACTGGTTGTTTGAGGTAAAGCTGATAACATAGGTCAGGACTCACCAACACGTCCACCACATGCAGATTCATGGTGATAATATTTGAGACGGAGCTGATGAGGTTCTGTTTCATACAGTAGAGGACTAACACAGTGAGGTTGGAACTCAGGCCCAACACTATCTCCAAAAGCAGGAAGCCTGTCAGAGAAATCTAGCAAGAGAGTGAGAGAACATGGTGGAAATGAGTCATTCAGTGTGAATTGAAGATTAATTAATTCTTTCTACTAAATAACATTTAAGAGGAACATTCATATTTGGAAAAAAAATATATATGAACAAGTGTCAGTCAGTAGGAGTCTGTATAAGAATGATTATTTATAGGGGAGTCATGATTCTCCAAATCCTTGATTCAGTTCGATTTTGAGGTCACGATTCGATCCTCAATCTGTTTTTTTCTCTCTTTTAGCTAAAATGGGTCTGCTATTATAGTCTAAGATGATTGGTTTTATGTCATGACAACTAATTAAATTTTCTAATTCCCATTTCGATTGTCTACATTGTAATTATATCACTCATGGTGTCATGAGTGATGTTTCTATCATTTTTTTACAGTGTACCACACTAAGGCCTTATTGTCAAATTTAAATTATTTATTAACACTATGAATGTAAGTGTAAAAAGAAGAGAAGTCATAGAGAGTCATGTAGCTCTGTGTTGCTCTGAAGGTCCAGTAATCTGTTGATAAGGCCACTAAATCTGCACTGATCTGTGACATTCTCATACATGGTACGACCTGCTTGGCGTTTCGTAGTGTGGTTCTTGTTTGCTCATTAAATGTTTAAATTCAGGGTTTTCCACCACTGAATAAGGTCGCATGTCTGTTGCTACAAACACGCCTATAGCGCTAGTTATTGAGTTGTATTTTGAGGACGTTTTGCTCCAAATGAGAACGAAAGAGTTGACTGTGTTAATGGAGTTGTTTTCAAAATTACGTCTATGTCCTTGTGGAGATGTCCCGTGCTTTGCTACATGCGCATAACATAGCTTACACACTGGTTTTCTTGTCGACCACGCGAACGTTGTTGACAAAACTCAAAGCAAACGCAAAATATTTTTTACACCGGTGATTTCAGAGCAGTGGGGAGGGTTCAAGTTTGGTCGATGTGTTGCCCAAATCAGCAGTTGCTGTGGTTACTATGAGTTGGCAGCTTCAGATTTGCAGGAGGAAGTAATGTGTAGTCGTGCTACAACTACAACTGGGTTTTTTTTCCTTCTGGCACATCTGCAGGATGTCACACTGGAAGCATGGTTAAATCGTCAGTTCCATCTTTGCTTTCGAAGGTGGAGATTGTGACATTGTTTCGATCAATATCAATTTACAATTGAAAGCATGACACCCCTAATTATTTATTAGTATATACCTTGCTATGTTTACTATAATAAATTTAAGAAAATGGAACCATGTTTTTGTAAAAAAAAAATTTAAATTTAAATGTTCTTTTTTTAATGTATATATAATTAATTCTCTTTTGAAAATGAATTAAAATAAATTTAAAAAAAATCAAACTTTTAATTGTGTGGTAATAAACAAGGAAATTTCCACTCCATACATATTCCAACTTGGATTCACTTGCTTGTAAGCAAACACATTGCTGACATGCTACACTAATTTGACTGAAAAAGCAAAAAAAAAAACTAGTAGATTTTGTCCAAGCCCTCCGCATTACCTGGAAGCTGATGGGGTAGATATCCTCAGACGAAGTCAAGTCAAGGTCGTAGGGGTCAGCAGTGTCAATCACAGTCATGTTGCTCATGGCGGCTGCAAAGATCAGCGTGAGAGGTTTGTGCATTATCCTGATCTGAGGAAGTCACCTGCAGAGCAGGTTAAAAAAGAAAACCTTAGCTGCCTGCATTACATATCAATTTTCACACATCAAACTAAAATGAAATATTTACTTATATTAGTTTCATGTGTAGAGCTCATTATTTAGACACTGTTCATTACTATAGGAAAGTCCAAAAATTTGTATTTCACCTTTTCTTTTAGGGCTGGGGGATATGGGAGAAAATGTTATGACATACTTTTTCGATTACATACTCATTCAGTCATCTTCTACCGCTTTATCCTCCACATGTGGGTTGTGGGGGGCGCTGGTGCCAATCCCAGCTGATATAGGGCGAAGGGGGATCTGGTCCGTCACAGGGCCATGTGGGAAGAACCCGTAGAAACCCCGTGTGTTTTGTTTCAAAATCAATATACATAACAATTTAAGTCAAATCGATATTTCTGTTGGGCTGGGCAGTATAGCTTATCTTTTTTGGCTATATAACAAGTATATTAGGATAAAGCTGCACACAGGAGAGACAATACGCGATAAATACAATCTAAAATAAGTTATCTACTGTTTATGATCTGTATTACTTGCTTCAAATACACTTTAACTTTGAATGTTATTTATGTGTTTTGAAAACAATGAAATTGCCTATAAATATGGTAAAATAAAAACTGAAAATTAGTTAAGTGACTCAAAGTATTTTGTCAATTCCACATTTTTTTTTATCTCTATGGTTCACAAATGCATTCATTATAATAAATATGATTATTATCAATGCAACAGTATTTAAAACCTAGACAAGTCATCATACTATTGATGCCTTATCACGATATGATGAAACTCAAAATCGAAGACCATATCTTAACTCATGTCACTATATAGATATAATATCCATATATTGCCCAGCCCTATTTCTTATGACAAAAGACTTTAAAAAAAAAAAAAATCTATTTTCAGCCGTATTCTCTCACTCACAAAATACTCAAATGAGAACACAAGGTCGTTATTATATTTTAAATATTATGAATTATAATCTTCTTAAACTTTGCTGGATGTCAAGAAAGAACCAACCCATTTGCAAGCCTTGGTTTGCTTGCTGAAATTAAACACACCGAACACAAAAATGCTAGAATACAATTATTGGACCTTAGTTTCCCATTAGTTTGGCCTAAAGAAAAACCAATTATATTAGTGATATCAGAGTTAAGCTCACCGCTCCCTCCCAGCAGGGTGTTCTCCAGTTCAGCGATCAAAGCGGCCACAAGGAACTTGCTGTTTGATTTGTACCATTTTTCTCCCTCTGTGAACACACTGAATTCTGACATGAAACATGAAAAAAGTCTATCACTTTGGCAACACTGGCTGCTCCTCTCAGGCAAAGGGAAGAGTCTGTTTGTACAACAGCAAAGGCAACACATGCCCGCCCCTCATAGGGGGGCATGTGGTTTGCAGCATCGGTGCAGTGTGTTGTGATCAATGCTTTTCTTTCATTCCAACCTCTGTCTTGTCATTGTCTGTTGTGCTTGAATCACTGCTCATGGTGTCATCCCCGCCTGGAAAATGATGCCAGTGGTGGAACAATCTTCCTCCCTCTGCTATACTCTCAACCTTTTAGGTGTTCTTCACATTTGTTTCTTTATCTCTGTGGAGATGGTGCTTGTCCAGATATGGTCCATGGCACCATGTCAGGTTTGTGATTTCATATTCCAGAGAACTGTGAAGGGAGATAATGGAGATAGCAGAAGAGATATAAGGTTCCAAAGGGTGTATGTGTGTGTGTGTGTGGTGGGGGGTGGAGGGGTGGTGGGCATACTTGCACCAATTGTCCTAGACCTTGGATATAGGTCATGAAGAGCCACTGGTTGTCACCCAAAGAGACTCTTGCACATCCAACGCCTTCGTATTTGCACTTAATCCTTAATTGACTGCAAGGGAAGAATTGATTGAAAAGGATTTACAACATATCCGCTTGCCATCACCATCATCATCACCATCCCCTTTCCTCGTGCTCTTCCCCTGTTACTTTCCATATCGTTGATCTGCAGAGGCGAAGGATGGAAGGTATCAGTTAAAGAGCATAAAAGAGAGAAATGTATCATATTGAAATGCATCACATCTCTGCTTGTGGATGTGTTTGACACCTCATTTTCAACTCATTTACCATCCCCACTGGAGCTGACTCTGCATGCCTGTTTATCTGTGGGTGTGTCTGCATGCATGAGGATTGTGTTTTTAATTTGTTCTGATGCCAGCTTTTGGTCTTTGATGGTTCTTGTCATGTGTTCTCCAGCAAATGAGTGTTGAAGACTGAGCTGGTTCGGTGCACACTGAACAGACCACAGGAGTCAGCTGGCTTTTCTTCAGATTTATTATTATTGTATGATTTGGGGCATGAAAACTTAATATCCCAAATGTCCTGTATTGTCCACAAACCAGTAGTATTCAGTTTTAATTATTTCTTTGTTATATGGAGCAAATAAACTGGGAAATAATCAAATTTTACAAGCTAAAAAATACTGAGAACTAGTTTTTATTATCCACAAAAAAACATGCGACCGATTATCAATCAAATAGTTGCTGATTAATTTAGTAGTTAATTAATTGTTGCAGCCCTAGAGTATTTTGTTGTGAGGCTCATTACTGTAAATTTGCCAAATACATTAAAATCTTTTTAACCATGTAATTCAGGACCTCTCAAAAATCCATGATATGAATGATCATTAAAGGAGACTCACTGGAAAATCAAATTTCTGATGTTTTTTTGGTGTGCCCCGTGTCCTTACCGTATCTAAACATCACTAAAGTGTCAAAATAAACACTTCAGCCACTTCTGAGAAAGAAGGGCTTCTCTTGTTTACCTGAGCTCAAGCAAGTGGTTTTGAAAAGTTGAGTTTAGTTACATAACTAGCACATTTGCCGTGCAACAAACCAACAAACCAACAAACAGCTACTTCGGTGCTGGGCCATTCTATGTGACCTTTTAAAATGGTCCGTTCCACATATAATTTAATGATATAAGATAATACCAAAAAGGGCTGTAACAATGGCTTAATTAGTAATTAAACTACCACTGCATTTTGATTATTTATTATTGAATTTGATGATGTGTGAGGATGCCATTTTGAGGTTTGGGAAGCACTGATATTAGATGCCTTTTTCTGGAATTGTTCTATTCATAGAGGGAAATAGTTAATAGTTGCAGTTGCCCTAATTCCAAACATGAATATATTTTTCACTAATTCATAGTTTCTTTATCGTTATATATAATAAGGTATTGCAAATACAATGACTTCTGTAGTGGTTGTGGGGAAAAAAATGGCACCGGAGAGTGGGACACATTGAGAATTGTAGGCACATCCTAATCTTAACCACACAAAGCTTGTTTCTCAACCCAAATCAGCCAATCACACCCGATAACATGAATCACTTACTCTCAACACGGCCACCAGTTTCTGGACAAACGCCCAGATTTCAGTCCTGCCTTCGGCCATATTTACATAAAATGATTATTTTGAAAATAGGCCTATCGGTTCATTGATATTTACAGTATGTTTGAGTTAAGTTTATGCTTACTTTGCTAGCATTTTTTCCATTCCCAAACCTCACCTCATGATGATGATGATGATGCTTCTCGTGTAATTTGATTACTCTTGACATTGTGCTTAATTGTTTATTCTTGATGAGGGACTGCTGGAAATTTTGGATTCTCTTTGCTGAATTGAGTGAGACACTGCACGATTTGTAATGTTTGTACGAAGAGGGTAACCCTAGAAACACCGATGAAATTACAAATGCAACAATCTGTAAACTTGAAGCAGTGCTGCATGCTTATATTTCTCAATGCAGCCTTGCGGTCAGTAAAGGTGACACTCATAGGGGTTAACAGATATTGGTTTACAATTTTTACACTAATTGATTAACTAATATTTGGAACCGATATGTTGTTTGTCAGCTGTTGGCGGTGGAAGCAGCAGATTGAGAGCAAATTGCCTAGTGGAAGCCATAGTAGCACACTTTGGGACTACTTAATAATATGGCTGATTGTTAACATAAAATGCTGGGTCCAATAATTGGCAAAATGGCAAATATTAGCCTCCCATAACTGGCCAATAACTGTAGCTGCTTACTTAAAACATTGTCGCAGTCACTGTTTCCTTTTAAAGAACCCTGGATTAAATACGTTTTTATCATGTCACATGAAGTGATGCAGTGTTAAGAAGCATATTAATAAGTATTGGTATTGAGAAACACAGTACTACTATCAGTATTGGTAAAATTGGAGCAATAGCCATCCCTAGTTAAAGTAGTAAAGATAAAATCATAATATAAAGTGATCAGTGTAGGGCTTTCCTGTATTGTGACATGAGACAAGATATGGTCTACAATTTTGGATCTTTTCATATCATGATTAGGTTTCTCTGATGAATTTTCCTCGTTTGATTTAGTAAAAACCAAAATAGCTATTATAAATAAAGAATTATATGTTGCTTAAGAAAATTCCTGTAATCGACAAGCTTATATTTAAAAAAGTAAAGCCTAATTACTTTTGCCATTTAACATTAAAAAAGTCAAAGAAATAAACCAGGTATTATCTGATATGTTTTTTAAGCATGTAATACAGGTCATAAGTGTTTAATATAGATGTTTTATTTTAGAGTGTATTCACAGTGTATTGCCACGCTCCTTGGAGTACCTCAAACATCCCCAAAGAAAACTTTTCATGAGTCCAGAGAAACAACCGGAGTTCAGCTTTATACCCCTATATATCTTGTATATTGGGATACAACCTAAAAATATCAAGATCTTGTTTAGAATCCATATTGGCCAGCCTTACATAATATTGATTTGATTAATATCGTGATATGCTGTATATCAATATCCTGGGCAATACCCATATCCTCCTGAACGATTTTTGCTCAGCCTTCACTGACATCATCTTATATTGTGTCTGCTGTAGTTGGTAGTTCCCGTTATATTTTCTTTTTTGACTACAAAAAAACGAGCTTTTCTATTGAATTCGTGGCTTAATGCATTTGTCGTCCTGCTTGTCTCATTTGAGCTGTGTCTTGGGTTACATTAAATATACAGTATCTGTCCTCCAGATGACCTCCTCTGAGGATAAATGAGTTCTTTCTTGTGTCTGCTTTGTTCTGCTCTGTATGAGACTTCTTATGACAAGAGAGCGTGTCTCGGTGAACTCAGCTCTGCTTTGGGAAGAGCCACGTTTCCTTGTTGTTGTTTGACAGCCACTCATTCACTGCAATTATTCTTCACTTTAACTGATCTCTTCTAGAAAATCGTGACTTGAGGGATCAGCAACATGTCAATGTGCTGTGTGTTTACCTAAAGCAGAATGTGTTGATTTTATCCTACCTCTGTCCAACGCATTCACATTGCTTTGCTTTTAACACTTGATAATTTAATCTGAGTCTGTCATGTGTTAGTTTACCTCCAGATGAAATCCGTTCCTCAGTGATCTTCGGGTGTCGGCATTCCCTGTAGTGCTTTTTCAATCTCAGTCCCCTTAAGGCAGCGTTGCACCCACAGGTGATAAGCCAGAGGTTTAATTCAGCCGCCCTTCATTTATAGATCTTCCTCCGCTGTGTTCAGTCCTCAGTACAAATATGAATAGCAGATTTCAGCATATAGTCACAGAGCATGGAGACATGAGAGAAATGAGATATTGACACTGCTGCTCTCCTCTCTCTGCTGCTGGTCTGTTTCTGTCCTGCTTCCTGCCTCTCTCTCTCTCTGTTTTCCTCCAGTAGCCCTCCTACTCACCCATCGCACCCACCCCCTCCCTGCTACTGTCTTCTCCTCCTCTCTTCTTTTTCCTTTTACACCTCTTTGGTTGTCTAATTAGTCCCCTTAAAGCACATTAAACGCTCCCGTTTTTCCCCATTTTAGTCTTTCTATCCTGTGTTGTCTTTTTTTCCATCGCGCAGGGAAAACACAGATCCCTCTCTTTTGTCTTTCATTTCTTGTTTATGTCTCTTTTCCTCTCAGTCGGCTCTCCACATAAGTCTGTTTGTCCTCTTCAAAGAGCACAGGTGGGAAACGGTGGCCATGACAATACTAATGGCAGCATCCTTCCTCTCAGGACTTTGGCCACTCCCTCCACTATTTGTGTTTGTTTTGCACCTACCGGATGAATTCGTGCTTAATTGTAAAACCGTTTCCCCCTTATTGCCTGGTGAGCTAATGTGCTAGAAATCCATTAACAAAGGCTACATGGTAGCATTGCTGGCCAAAGGAAGCACTATCTGACTTCAGAATATAAATCAGGGCCCATCTGTTCTCTTATCAGTTGTCCACGGACAAAAAAAAGAACTCCTAGTTTTGTATTTGGGCTCTTCATCTCCCACATTCTGCCTGTTTACTCCTGTTGTCTCAGTAGAGACTCTTTTACTGACACGTGACACGTGGTGGTGGTGGTGAAGTTTTCCCTGAGATCCAAGTCTCAGTAAGCAGGGTTATTATGGATATGGAGAAAAAAAGATTTGACTGTAGATGTTTCTTTTGAGTAAACGAGTGGAAGAGAATAGTACCAGAGATGGAGACAGCTTACAGACCAAAAGAGAGAAAGATGACAGATTTGATGTGTGAGAGGCAAGTTTCCCATCTAAAATTGCTGTAAACTTTAGTGTGGTAGAAAATATGTATAAACTGTAAGGCTGTTTGCTTTGATCACGTCTCCAGCTGTGCTATTCTCAACACAAATGCATGTGACTGAAAGTAAGTGCGCATCTTTCTCAACGTGAGTGCTTAATTTATTAAAGAGCAGTCTTGAACTTTGGTTATGCTCCGGTCATGCAAGTGCAGTTACCTCGTTAAGTCAAGTAATGACCACTTAAAGGGATTTATGCTTACTCATTCACACTTACACCACCATGCAAGGATGCATGAGTTAGATAAGGGTTGAAGTACTGGCCTTACAATTAGCAGATAACCCGCACCACCTCCAGAATCTCAGCTGTGCCATTAAAAGTTTGTTCAGTGAAAAAAAATATTTGGCAATTTAAATATGTAACCCTATTGAAAAAAAACTGTTACAAAATATTCCTGGTTTTAATTTGTAAAAATATGTTATTGTCTGCTTTTCACAGTTTAATACAAATAGTGATTTTTTTTTACATTTTTTACATTACTTTGGATTTGGTAATTGTTTGAAATAGTCAATGTATTACCTGATAATTTAGTACATTATAGCTATGTATGAAAATATAGTAATCAAAGTATACACATTTAAATTGGGTGTTACTGTCTGAGCCTAGTGAAGTTTCTATAATTTAGACATAAGCTGATTTGATCTCTATTATCGTAGTATCAGTATCAGATACTAGTAGCGGATCAACACTGTAGAATCAATCCCTTGCTTGCTGCTCTATGCTAAGACTGCTAACATCGAGCAGCGCTACCTGGCTAATGCGTTGTTCACTGTACTGTTGCAGGAGAGAGTGCCTATGTGCTTTGGTTGTGATGGTAAACTAAATCAAAGCTGTGTTATTTTACCTATTTAAAAAAATAATAATTTTTTGGAAGTTTTTAATTGGTTAGGCATCTGAGAGAGTAAGAATCATGATTTTTACATGTTCTTTTTGACACCTGTAGATAATGGTATCGAACATGAAATTGTCGTTAATGCACACATGATTCCCAATTAAGATTTTTGAAAATGAGGATAAATATCGACTTCTTTTGTACGACTTTTACTATGCTTTGATAAATGAGATTTTCCGATTGTAGGTGACTGGCCACAGGAAGCTGTAACTGCTTTCCAGTAAATGCCTTGTTAATTGTCGAAGAGCAACAGAAAGTGGATGATTATAACATACTGTGCTTGTTGCCACAGATGTAGTGACAACTCATAGCAAAGCACATGAGGAAAATGGCATGTTCCCTATAGTAACGAAATCTGATTGTTGACAGAGATCCATTTGGTGGAGAGCACAAAAGCACAAGAGCCTGGTAACTGGTAAAATCAGGTGCGTCTTGTTTATATGAAATGGCCCGCATGGGGAAGAAATTGATGATTAGTAATGACCAAACCTGCATCAAATGACAGAAAATAAAATGTATTTTTCATTCTGCCTTTAGTAAAATGCACACACAGTGTCATTTCATGGTTTACAATAGTGGTGACACAGTCCAGCCTGACAGTCTTCAGGCTCTGCACTTCTTTATGCATGCTCTGTTTAAGAAGCTGTTTCAGAAATTCTTTCGCTTGAAAGCCAAAAAACACAGCTTCCTGCAACGAAAAAAAAAAATAGATCTTCTGGCAGAGCAGTCTGTTTTGTGTTGTCACATGGCTCGTAAATACTTGTCAGACAGAAAGAAAGAAAGAAAGAATCAAACAAACATTACATAAGTAATAGTCACATTTTTAAATTTGGTTTTGGAGGAAAGGGTAGAGTTATTTTTGGTTCAGTTTGTTGTATTGGCTTTGCATTTCATTCAAGTTTTTTTGGGCATATTTATATTCTTACATTAGTCAGTGGTCGGCATGGAAACGTGAACCACATATGAGGCATTTCACCATTTCAGCCTGCAGTACTGTGAATTATCTTCATAATCACTTAATCTGCTAATTATTAATTAGTTGTTTGGGACATATAATGTTAAAAAATGGTAAAAAACCTTTTCACAATCCTCAAAAAATGGCTGTGTAAAACAGAACATGGGCATTGGTACAGTACTTGCAAAAACTGACATTAGTGTGTTATAGTTGTTATACACACCCACCAGGCAATGTATTAGGTACACAGGACACTTTATCAGGACACTGTTTCTCGTGGTTCTTCTCTGATTTCTGAAATCAACAAGACATTTTCTCCCAGAGAACTGTCCGCTCACTGGATATATTCTCCTTTTCAGACCAGTATGTGTAACTCTAGAGATTTCTGCCGTAATTCTGTAAAACGTTTGTCAGAGCTTGTTATCTTGCTGTAAATTGTCTTCTATAATTATGCCTCAGGCAACTTGCACTTTTTTAATTGTGGAAGAAAACTATCTCAAGCCTGACTTTAACTCCAGAAGTCACAAAGTTCACTGAAACTGATCTTTTTCACATGTTAAAGTTAATGAAGAAAGACTTGGATAAATGGACTACTGTTTTTAGCCTCTCTGATATGTAAGATGCAGATCCCTCCCTTGTATCCACCACCTCTGCTAATTACCTTCGTCACCAAGGTGATGCTGAAGGGGAGAAGGAACTGCCATGCTGAAACTTTGAATGCTGTAATAATCTTAATGTTGTAAAGTATACACAGTATTCATACGTTAACTTTGAATCTTGGTTATATTCTTATCATTGCTCCATGAAGATTGAGCTGGATCATTTCTCTCCCTGCACTGAAAGTGGGCACATCTGTGCCACAGCACATTATATCCCCCTGGAACAAACACATAAGAAGTCTATTTTAACCATCTAAGCTTAAGGTCTCAAGCACACTGAGAAAATGCATTAAAGATCTAGAGCAGCCTTTGTAAGTTTAACTACAGAAGAAAATGGTTTCACATGGTTAAAAGGGTTTTAGTGAAGAATAATTTATAGTTTCTATGTCCACAATTCAGCTGAGGTCTGTCTTCTTCTTCTTCTTCTTCTTTCAGCTTTTCCAATTAGGTGTTACCACAGCAGATCATCGGCCTCCATCTTATCCTATCACTTGTGTGCTCTTCTGTTACACCAACTCTCCTTTTGTCCTTCACAACATCCATGAAACTTCTCTGTGGTCTTCCACTTTTCCTCCTCTCCAGCAGCTCCATCTTCAACATCCTTTGTCCAATATAATCACTATCCCTTCTCTGCACATGACCATCTGAACCTTGATCCTCTTACGTTATTTCTAAAATGTCCTACCTGAGCTGCACCTTGAATATTCCCATTTCTAACCCTGTCCATCATGATCAGCATCTTTAGCTCTGCCACCTCCATCCACTGCAAGTCACTGTGACTGATCGACTTTTTATAATCAAGTGAATATTAAGTCTGTATTAAACACTGCTGTTGGAGTTTGGAGTTTTTTTTTTCTTTTTCTGGTGTTCTCAGAAATATGTTCTTTCCATTATGTACAATATTGTGAAATTGAATACCCATACCTGCACCTGACCAATCCATCCGTTAACCACATACCCAATGGTTTTACCGCAGCCCAAACTTCTCTAGCATATGCAACTCTACGTAACATCTACTCTTCCCAGGTCCACATAAGCCATGTTTATATCAAATGGAATGTTTAGTTTTGTTTGGTACATATTTATACGTATATTTTTGCATTTCCATTAGGAATAGTACCAAAATAACCAGCCCCAACCGTTCCATTTTTTGGCACACTTCTTTGGGGTACAAGAGTAAAATGGTACAATATTGTCAAGGTGGAGCTAGACCAGCTGAACCATAACAGTCAGTTGATTGGGTGATAGAAATATGTCACTCTTGCCAGCTTGACATATTGTTGATACAATAAGCCAACAGAGAAAGAGAAAAGAGCTGCTGGATGTCCTCCATTGTAGTCTTTTGTGTTGCATTTAATGTCCCTGTTTTTTGTTTTTGTCATTTGTTGTAGCGGCATGGGTATGATGCCACACTACGTATCTCGCTGACCCTGCCTTTGGGCACAGTGCGCAACCCCCACCAAGTAAAGCAACTGTTCTTAGTCGAAACACACACCTAACCCCAGGTTTTACCATTCCATACTGAACCATACTATGGTGGAAATGCAGCAATAGTAGACAATAAAAGTGTAAAATCAAGGAATTTATATTGTGCACCTTTCTTGTGTATAGTACTGTTATGATAATGCATCTTTGCACCACTGGCTCTGACTGTGTGTACAGTACCCCCCCCCCCCAACCATATTATGACACAAGTCACTGAGAACCAACTTCTCATTTTCCCGTATCTCAAGCATCTCTGAACAAGCAAACTGATGCTGGGCTCAGCTGTTCCATCGTAGTCTCTGGCAGGCTTTGCACTTGGGTTGAGGCTTTGAGAGGATTGCTTTTGTATCGAATATGGCTTCTGTCCAATTCCTCAACCCTCATGTGCCCCAGCATGCCACCTGCCTGATAATATGCCCCATCTCTATGTGTCTCTCTGGGAAGTACAGATATGCAGCTCCAGACAAATGGCAACTCTAAAATGGTGTGATATCAGTCCCAACACCCTGCAACTCCACACCTCCCCTCCCACAGTCAGAGTCTGGTTTCCATGTATCTTTTGATCCTCCTGTTTTCTAAAACATATGGCTGTCAGAAATATGCTAATATGAAGTGTGCATTTAAGATTAAATGACTGGGATCAGAATAGAGACTGAAGAACAGAACACTTATATATACAGTATATATTATGTAAGTCAAAAGTTTAATGTTTTTTCTTTATTTTCATGACTGTTTACATTGTAGATTCTCAATGAAGGCATCAAAAGTATGAATGAACACATAAAATTATGTAGTAAACAAAAATTTAGAAATAACTCAAAATATGTTTTAAATTTTAGATTCTTCAAAATAGCCACCCTTTGCTTTGATTACTGCTTTGCACACTCTTGACCTTCTCTCCATGTGCTTCATGGGGTAGTCACCTGAAATGATTTTTCAACAGCTTTGAAGGAGTTCCCAGAGATGCTGAGCACTTGGATTGGTCCTTTTGTCTTCACTCTGCGGTCCATCCCAAACCATCTCGATTGGGTTTAGGTCAGGTGACTGTGGAGGCCAGGTCATCTGGCACAGCACTCCATCACTCTCCTTCTTGGTTAAATAGCCCTTACACAGCCTGGAGGTGTGTTTGGGGTCATTGTCCTTTTAAAAAATAAATGCTGGTCCAACTAAACGCAAACCGGATGGGATGGCATGTTGCTGCAGGATGCTGTGGTAGCCATGCTGGTTCAGTGGGCCTTGAGTTTTGAATAAATCCCCAACAGTGTCCCCAATAAAGCAACCCCACACCATCACACCTCCTCCTCCATGCTTCACAGTGGGAACCATGCATTTAGAGACCATCCGTTCACCTTTTCTGTGTCGCACAAAAGCACAATGGGTGGAACCAAAGATCTCAAATTTGGACTCATCAGACCACAGATTTCCACTGGTCTAATGTCCATTCCTTGTGTTTCTTGGCCCAAACAAATCTCTGCTGCTTGTTGCTTTTCCTCAGTAGTGATTTCTTAGCAGCTATTTGACCATAAAGGCCTGATTCCCACAGTCTCCTCTGAACCGTTGGTGTAGAGATGTGTCTGCTACTAGAACTCTGTGTGGCATCTATCTGGGCTCTAATCTGAGGTGCTGTTAACTTGCGATTTCTGAGGCTGGTGACTCGCATGAACATATCCTCAGCAGCAGAGGTGACCTGTCAGCTGTGTACCAACCTGACTCCTGCACAACACAACTGATGGTCCCAACCCCATTAAGAAGGCAAGAAATTCCACAAATGAACCCTATATATATATGTATATATATATATATATGTGTGTGTGTGTGTATATATGTGTATATATAATATACACCTCTTAATAGTAGGTGTAAAGCACATGGATATCTGGAATCATAGAGTCAGAACAGCAGCGGTCATCACAGAGCAAAGAAAAAGCAGAGACGATTTTCACCTCAATAATTTCCATCATGTCTTTTTCTGGAAGGTGGCAGCTCCATTATGGATAAAGGAACTCTCTCAAGCATGGCTGGGGTCAGTTATTCTCTTTGACCCAAGTCCAGTGTAGTGCTGTACTGTACATCTGCTGCACTGAGTTTGTCTTCCCCCGTCTATGGCAAGCATCTGTTGCCATGGTTACTGGTTGTATTTTTTCCAGACATGTCCAGTGTAAATGACAATCAATATGCACACAGTAAACTGCCAAACATGTACTCAGACTGGCTCAGCTAGTGTAACTGTACCTGGCCTGAAAAATAAAATAAATTTTTGTCAGAACCGGACCCAACGTGCATGGTTCTGCCAGGTCCTTATAGTCTGTCTATGTTAGTTATGTCTATGCTCTTGATTGAGCTTACCAGTGGCTGCAAAGTATGGTTAGTATAATAAGATGCAGGCGTATGTCCAATAATTTTTTGTTACAGAGAAGGAAAATAAATGAATAAAAATAAAAACAAAGGCTTTGTACAATCAACTTAAAATGAAGCCGCACACCATGCAGTGTATGCAACCTGGTAAATTTGCTGTTTATCCTGGGCTCATAAACACCTGTAATTAAGGATGGTAATTTCCAACGAAAAATGCTATTTGAATTTTCTACATGATTATTCGTCGCATGTTCGAATACTCTAAACACCAGTGCACGAGACCTTCTGAAAGCAATGCAGGGTTCACAGCGTGTTGAGCTAAGAGGAGCAGCTAACAAGATGGATTCAAAGACCCTAATAAAATTTACCATTTGCAGGGTCTATGCCTGAGCAACGTGTTGATATTATATCTAATTCATGACATGAAACAGATGTCATCTTAGATTTTCCCTAGTTTTAGAGGCTGTTGCATTAATAATCATATTTATTTGATTTAATAAATAAGTGAAATACACTAAATATTGTATATTGATTACAAATACACATAAATGACTAAACCAAAAGCCTAATTATTTGTGTTATAGCACAATTTGATCATATTTGTAGGCAATTTCATTGTTTCTAATGCATGTAAATATCCTTAATTTAATATTTAAAAGCCAAGGAAATAAAGCATTATCTGGAGCAAAAGGTATATTAAGCATGTAATACACATCATAAACAGTAGGTATTTTATCATAGATATAGAGTGTATTTGCAGCGGGCCACATGGTTGATGTAGTGGTTAGAACTCTTGCCCTTGCAGCAAAAAGACCCGGATTCGGACCCAGTCGGAACAAGGGCCTTTCTGCATGGAGTTTGCATATTCTCCCCATGTGTGTGGGTTTTCTGCGGGTTCTTCAGTTTCCTCCCACAGTCCAAAAACATGCAGATTTGGGGCTTAGGCCAATTCGACACTTTAAATTGCCCATAGGTGTGAATGAGAGTGTGCATGATTGTTTATCTATATGTGTGGCCCTGTGATGGACTGGACCTCACTTTTTGCCTCATGTCACCTGGGATTAGGCACCAGCACCCCCGTGACCTGATGTGGAGAAAAAAGCAGTGGAAGATGAGAGGAAAATATGCCGGACTGACACAGTCAAGATAATGATTGGGAAACACTGGGTATTATTTATACTTATTTATGTTTAGTTACATTAAAATTGTTGACTGATGTCCTTTTATTGGCTTTCATTAGATTTTGGGCATCATTGTTCAGGTTTTGAATTTTGCAATACCAACAAGCTGCCTATCAGAATATTGAGTTCGTGATATATTGTCCTTCTCATGCAATATGATAATCAATATGCCAGGGCAAATATCAAAAATTTTATTTAATAAATGAAGGCACTGTAAAATAAACAGTCCCTGTCAGTTTCATTCACCAGGTGCCACTACTCGCTGTGGCGCTGCTCAAAGAAATTAGGGAGACTTCGGTGGATAATGTTGGAGAAAGCTACGTTAAGAGATGCCCCATCCAAATTCAATATGACAATATGATGCAATTTCTTCTTTCTGTTGTCAATAAACAGAGAAATCCCGCACGTTCTTCAGTTAGACAGATATTGTAATATGCAATATGATTGACTTAGAATATATTGATTATCGCAGAATTTTTTTATTGTGATATTATTGGTATCATGGACTGTGTGCGTATCATATCATGTTCTGCGGTACCCTGTGATTCCCACCCCTACTGTCAATTTTTATGGTTGTTCACACTTAAATTCAGCTTCATTGTGGTGCAGCACAGAGGCAATACAATAACAGAGAAACAAAGGGGCAGTGCTTTCTGTATGGAGAGTTGTTAACATGGTATTGTAGTTTTCTTTTCCCTTGTGTATGGAAATGGTCCAGCCCTGGAAACACTACAAATGTAGCATATTACATTTCAGGGCAGCTCATGAGCAGGTGCTCTACTCAACAGAAGGTGTGTAGTTCAGGCTGTTGTCCCCTGATGGCTGCAAAGTCGCTGAGTGTGAGAATGAGATGTGTGACAGAGATGTGCTATAAATAGCAGCGCTGCATGTGTGTAAAGTATTTTGAGTGGTTGTTAAGAGTAGGTAGGTTCTGTATAAATGCATTTTAATTTACAATAGCTACAATATTCACTCTTAATACAAGAGGGGAAGCAATGGTTATGACAATCTGATGTGATACAGCTCTGGCTGTAGTGTAAATAGTGTAATATTATATAACAGAATGTACAGTACTGTGCATAAGTCTTAGGCCACCATTAGATTTATTGTTTTAGCAATGCTTTAATGACCGTCCTGTACAATTATTTCTCAGTCACTTTATTGGAACACATCCTCAAAATATGGAGAAACACATATGCAGTTTGAAAATAACATCTTTTTCAGAAAACAAAAATGTTCTTCTATAATATCAAATATTTAGTGTGACCTACATTTCCACTTGAACAATAAAACAACCATGGCTCTTTAAAACCTGGAATGGAACCCTAATGTTATTGGTCAAACCTGTGTTTCTCCTACTATTTCATGCCAACTAATAGCTGCTGTGAAAAAGGTCTATTATACCTGGTTTACTCCAGACATGTTGGAGCATCACATACACATGTTACACAAGTTCAACTCAGTGACAGGTTGATCATATAGTATAAGACTGACTTTTAGTCACATCTTTTCAATCTAAACGCCAATGATGACAAAACTGACAATAAAAACAACAAAGCTGGTGGCCTAAGACTTATGCACAGTACCGTACATGTAAGAGCTCACATTAGCATGTGAATTTGAACAATAAGCAGAACACATTGTGTCTAAGAACTGAGAATTAAAGCTGATATGATTAGTAATGGCCCCACTCATCAACTTGCAGTGAGTTTGAACTTTAACCCTTTGACCCTCAGGGAGACAACATTAATTACTTTTAGCCAGTATATATTATAAAAAACCCTAACCCTAACCCTAACCCTAACCCTTCTGCTGTCAGTAAAAAAAAGTCAAGTAATTAATCAGTGAATATCCTTAATACCAAAGTGTGTAAATACCGATGTTTAATGAATTATTTTATGCTTACATGGAGATACATGGTTTAATAACATGTTTAAGTAAGTTAACACTTGTCTTCCCCTACACACTATACGCACTGATATGCACTGCCAGATTTTAAAAAAAAAAATTCTAAACATTATAAGCATTTTATAAGTGTAAACAAAGGGTGATCCATGTACAGTATATAGCATCTCCACAGATAATTGAAACTTTCAAAATATAACTAAGAATCTGATATTTCAACTATTCACACACATACAAATGTGCATTTGCAGACACTGATGAAATTTAGTTACTTTGGGTTTCAGGGCATTGATTCATGTTTGTTTCATCGCTCTCTCTCCAGACTACCTGTCACAAGGCGTAGACCTGAGCGGCATTGAGGTGATTGAAAATGACTTGCTGATGATCAGCAGAGCCAGACTGGAGGTGGAGAACCAAGCCAAGAGACTGTTGGAGCAGGGCATGGAGATACAGGTACACACCCAGAGCTATTCATCTTAGGACGCTGCATTGACTTTCATTCAGTTGTACAACCCAACCAAGGCCATATGTCCATATGAATAAACCAGAACCTTAACCAAACCACAGTTCAGCTCTTAGCCCTAAACATCAAAAATGGACCAAAACTGGTCTATTCTGTTTATTCCAGGTTCCACTGGAGATCACGAGTCAGGTTATTTGGTGGTTAATGTTTGCATTATAGGCAGGTTTGCTAACTAGCAAGGTAATCTAGTCCAGTGGTTCTCAAAATTTTTATAACAATTACCACCTAGGAAAATATTGAGCTCTTGGAGTAATACCATTATCATTAGTTGCCATTAGTACCATTAGTTAAAATACAGTGATGTAAATAAGCCGAGCAAAGTCAGCTACAGACTTTTTTGCAGGAGGCAGATTTATTCCAATTAAAATAACTTGCTCTCTCATCATCCTTCTCTTCCTCACGTATACTACAGACACTAGTATAGTACAAGGAGATTAAGAGAGAAAAGTTGGTTCTAATTATTATTAGAATTTCTTTATATATTTATTTTTTTAAGTAGTTTTTCCATTTTCACTCCGGTCAAAATTCCTCACCTCCACTCCAATCCCATACCCTTGTATATACAGTAGAGCAGTATTTCTGATTTTCCTCCAAGTACCATCAGAGGAAGCACATCTACTGGTGGTACACATACCACAGTTTGAGAAACATGAATTAGTCCTTTTGATGGATTATATAGTGTTTCTACTATATAACCAATTTCTATGTATAACGTTTTATTCTAAACAGGGAAATGACAGCTTTTGAGTATACAGTAAATGCACCATATATCCAAAAGTAGCAAAGACATTTGCTTGGTGCTGATATAGGAGCCACTCCCTCACTGTAAAACACGTGCAGATTCTGTTTGTGTCTCAGTGACACATGACACGTGATGTGTCATTAAACCTTTTTTGTTTTGTTAATGGTATTTCTGTTGGGAAGCCAACCTTCATCAAAGATAATCCTGATAACACCCACGTTGGAAGGTGCACTTTCAGGAGCACACCATACAACTGTTTGTATTGGCTTACTAGGACTAGTGATGAGTAAACTGCCTTTCATTGATCTTTTTTTTTTACCCAACAGGTGTGTAAAAATCAATGAAATACCTCTTTAACAGAAAATGGAAGGGGAAAGACTCAACTAAACTACAGAACTCTATACAGCATAATTACAAATTGATGTATGTCTTATAAAATGTCTGGACTTTGTGTACACTTAAGTTAAATACATTTTGGCATATTTATACTGATCATAATGTAGATTGCACTCAAAAAAGCACATGGAACATGTTCTCACTTTGGAACTGCCTACTCAGCTGGCATTCTCTGCCTGCTACACTGTCATAATGAACCAAATATAGTTGCTTTTCACTATCCCCCATACTTAGATTTTTGTGTGGTCTCCGCCATGATATTAACACTGACTACCTTATCAAAACCACATTGGATTGGCTGAATCTAAAAGTTAAGGCTTAAAAAGTAGGGATGAGCCGATACAGTGCTCGGTATGTGTAAAGGCACAATACCAGTCAAAATCCCTGGATTGGACACTGGACTATATATCACATTTTTCACTATGCACAGACTGTAAAAATGTAAATAAAATTTGTAACAGCATTTTAGCTGAATATATTTGTAGGCTGTTTATTACATCTTTACAGGATCCGAATGTTGTTACACAGTTGGAGAATTGTGTCCTTGAAATGGTAAGCCCAATTGTGTTGTTAACAGCTTCATAATTTAAAACTTAAATGACCGTATTCGTATTGGACTGATAGCGGTGTCGGAAGATAACCAAGGTTGTGATATCGGACAGTAAAAGTGGCATCGTGCCATTCCTATTAAAAAGGAAGTTCATGAACCAGTCATTGAAGCCATGATGGCTTGCCACTTCGATCAGAAGATTGCCTCATTTATTTGTTTTGTGGTCTTTTAAAAGTATCAAGCATGAGCCAAAAACAAAACTGTGCAAAACCGAAGGGTAAAGCATGTTATATGTTCAATCAGTTGATTTACAACGATTCAACCAATTGATAAAACACTTTGGCTCAACTAAACTACTTTTATAACATTGTATTTTGACAGTGAAGGTGAATGAGGACATTCAAAAGGCCATTTATACTCGATTGTTTTACGCCCATTACGTCCATTCCAAACGTTATCTCCTTTATTACCCTACATACATGCTGTGTTCCAGGCATCAGCAGGCATCAACAAACATGGCGACTATTTAAAATGTTAAGTTATGGCACTTGAACCAAGCGGGTTTGGTGGTGCTGGAATGTAAGACCACTGAATATAAGTCATCCTATTAATGGGGAATATTACTAGTTGGTTTTGCTGATCAGGGAGATTGATGACCAGGAGCATTTTCAATATTTCCGTATGTCCGCCGCAACTTTTGACATCTTGCTTTGCTGGATAGTCTTTTAATGAAAATACACTTGAGGACGAAAATTATTAGCCTCCCTATGAAAATGTCATTGTTTTAAAGGTATTTCCCAAATTCCCAACAGAGCAAAGAATTATTAACACAGATAATGCATAGTAGAAGCATGTCCTTTGGTCAGACTAGAGCTCTTTGTCCATAGAGACATTACTTATGTTTGGAGAAAGAAAGGAGAGGCGTATAACCGAAAGAACACCGTCCCTACAATGAATCTGGAACTGGGAATCTTGTGAAAGGAATCATTAAAGAGGACATTCACTGGAAAATCAAATTTCTGATGTTTTTTGGTGTGTCCCCGTGTCCCTCCCATATCTAAACATCACTAAAGTGTCATAATAAACACTTCAGCCACTTTCGAGAAAAAAAGGGCTTCTCTGTTTACCTGTGCTCAAGCAAGCAGTTTTGAAAAGTCGTGTTTAGTTACACAACTAGCACATTTGACGTGCAACAAACCCTCCCCCAACAGCTACTCCCGGTCATGGGCGTGAACATTCAACCTGAAGAAGAAGCTGAATCGCTTCCACCATTACAACTATTATATCTGTTGAAAGCAACATGTCTCAGAAGAAAGGTTCAGTTCATTGTTGCTCTGTTGCTGGTTGTCAAAAACAACACCAGACGCTTCATAGACTCCCTTCTAATGAGGAAAAAAGAGCAGAGTTGATATCTTTCATTTTTCATAGTAATATCCCTGCTAAGCTTCCTAAAATGCTGTTTGTTTGTCGCAGTCACAAGTGAATAGTTATACAAACTTTGCAGAGATCAGTTTGTGTTTGTCTCAGCAGCAGTAGAAAATGAGTGAGCTTTTGTCTCAGCTCCACTTGATACTGTTTATGAGCAAAACGCTGCACGTCTTGTGTGGAAATGTGTGTATTTTTGTGTCGGCTTGCGAGTGTCTCGGAATAGCACATATGCTAACTACTGACTGTGGCAGGCAGAGATCGTGTGTGCTTTCTGTTTGTCTCGGCTCGCTGTTTTAAAAGCGAACCGCTGCATGAGCTGTGAGAAACCGTGTGCGTAGGGAACAACTTATACTAAAATGGTTAATTTTACATGTAAATTAAACCACGCAGGCACTCAAACTGATGCTCCTGCGGTTCGGGGGGCAAAGCACTGCGCAGCAGTTAGTCCGCTGGTAGCTGGCCAATCACAAGCAAGTGGGAGTGCGCTTGGTAGCTGGCCTTAGCTCAGAAACAGGGCGCCTGTTCAGATGCTGTCAGAGATGAGCAATAAACTGGCTTAATCTGTAGAGACTATGAGGTTTTTGACCATAAATATTATTTAGTTTATCTAAGTAGACATCAGTAATCTGGATTTTTAGTTCAAAAAGACCATTCTATGTCACCTTCAAGAAAGACATGTGGATGGATATGTGAAGATTTTGAAAAGAAAACCTGAAGGTGATACATAATTGACTTTAAGCATCGAGGGCTAATCATATTGACCCTGGCAGGACTCATTTCATTTTTATGTACAAAGTCAAACAATAGAAGCATCCAAAATAAAAGTAGGATGTTTGAAAAAGCCGTGTTAATAATTCTTTACTCTGTTTAACAGCATGTGGGAGATACTATTAAAACAATGACATTTTCATAAGGGGCTAATAATTTTGTCTTACTGATCGGAGTATTGACTTTATACTGCCCCCACAAAACCCTGTGGTATCGCTCTGTTTCACCTCATTGTAAGCTCCCCTGTGACGTGTGGTCCATAAGGCTCCTTAAAGGGAACATTATTGTTTCTACTTGAGTTTTCTTAAAGGTAAAATTTTGCAATAACAAAATGGTGGATGACTGGAAAATTATAGTTTTAGGCAAGACTGCATTTAGCGTAAGAGGGGGCATGAGCGAAGTAAGAGGGTGTTGTGACCCTTGTTTCCTAGTTAAGAAAAAACCCTGCACACAGTGACAGCTCTTTTTATCAGCTCAGGAAGTTGTTTATTGTGAAGGTTATGTAAGCAGTTGGACATGCTGGCGGGGCTGAGTGGGAGCAAGTTTCACCTTAGCACTCACTCTGTGCCAGAAGAGACCCTGTAGCCCATCTGTTGAGTGGGAGCTTTACTGACCCACGTAGAAGATTCTCTTCTCTTCTCTTCTCTTCTCTTCTCTTCTCTTCTCTTCTCTTCTCTTCTCTTCTCTTCTCTTCTCTTCTCTTCTCTTCTATGATGATGTTAGGCTGGGTCATTCGATCATTCGATGTCGATGTACAGTATATCACAATTTAAATCAAATCAATATTTCTGTGAGGCTGGGTGGTATAATTTATAAATAATATCTGGATATTTTATTTTAAGGCTACATCCCCATTTACAAGATATGGGGATACAGTTGAGGACGAAATTATGGGCCTCCCCACGAAAATGTCATTTTTTAAAAAGTATTTCCCAACTGCTCTTAAACCGAACAAAGAATTTTTAGCACAGCTTTTTCAAACATCCAAGTTTTATTTTGGATGCTTCCATTATTTGTCTTTGCACACAGAAATGGAATTATTACACAAAAACCAAAAACTACCTGGGTCAAAATTATTAGTCCCCTGATGCTAATAGTCAATTGTGTATCCTTTTTTCTGGATAACAGCCTGCAGTGATTTGTTGTGTTGGAACACAAGGCGACAACTCAGACCCGGTTTTGCTGTTGACTGCTTCAGGTTTTCTTTTAAAATCTTCACATATCCTTCTTTCTTCATGATTCCTTCCACCTTGATGAGATTCCCAGTTCTAGACTCACTGAAGCATCCTCACAGCATAATACTCACACTACTGTGTTTCACTGTGGGGACGCTGTTCTTTGGGTTACACACCTCTCCCTTCTTTCTCCATAGACATAGACAATTTCTCTATGGACAAAGAGCTCTAGTTTCATCTCATCTGACCAAAGGGCATTCTTCCAGTATGAATTATCTGTGTTAAAAATGTTTTGTTCATTTTAACAGCACTTGGGAAATACATTTTAAAAGGATGACATTTTCATAGGGGGCTAATAATTTCATCCTCAACTGTATAAAGCTGCAGGCTGGTTGTTTCTCTCAACTCATGAAAAGTTTGATTTTGAGATGTTTGCTCTTTTCAAACAAAATGTAATTTCACTGTAATTACTCTCTAAAATACATTATCTGCTGTTTATGATCTGTATTACATGCTTAAAATTCAGTTATTACCTTTCATTTCAGATGATACTTGGTTTATTTCTTTGGCTTTTTAATGAAGGATATTTATATGTGTTAGAAACAATGAAATTGCCTATAAATATGGTCAAATTCTGCAACACAAATAATGAATCTGTCTCTTTTTATATATAATTTGGTCAACTCCATGTATTTTTTAATATATAAACTTTGAATGTGCCACACATTCATAGTTTTGACGATTTTCAGGACTGACTGACCTTCATGTCTTAAAGTAGTGATGGACTGTTGTTTCTCTTTACTTAGCTGCCATAGTATGAATTCTAACACTTGTCAAATAGTGCTGTCAGCTGTGTACCAACCTGACTCCTGCACAACACAACTGATGGTCCCAACCCCATTAATAAGGCAAGAAATTCCACAAATTAACCCTGACAAGGCACAGCTGTGCAGTGAAAACCATTTCAGGTGACTACATCATGAAGCTCATTGAGAGAAGGCCAAGGGTTTGCAGTGCTGTCAACAAAGCAAAGGGTGGCTACTTTGAGGAATCTAAAATATAAAACATATTTAGAGTTATTTCACATTTTTTTTGTTTACTACTGCATTATTCCATATGTGTTCATTCATAGTTTTGATGCCTTCAGTGAGAATCTACAATGTAAATAGTCATTAAAATAAAGAAAAATAAGGTGTGTCCAAACTTTTGACTGGTAGTGTGTATGTGTATGTGTTTATATTTAGTGTAAATGTACAGTATTAAGTACAATAAATATGATGAATATCAATGTAACTGCCCTTTAAATCAAGACAAATCATCATTGATACCATAGCTTCATATAGTGATATCCAAAATCTAAGACCATATGTTGTCTCAGGTGAAGATATAGATTTAATTTCCATATTGCCTAGCCCTATAATGGTGGTGGTTGTATTATTATACATATTTATATTTTTTTTCACACTCTTTTATACTCTTGTAATTGAGGCAAAAGTGCAAACTTAGACTTAACACTCTTCACAATATTTTCTTCCAAAGTCCTTACTAGACCCTCACTATTTGACTTGTTTTCTGGCCTACATTATTGTTTATTCTGTATTTTGGACTCTTCTACTATAGTCTTTTTAGACATGAGCTGCTAAAAATATCTGGAGATTTGGAGGTTGCAGCTGCCATATGAAGAAAGCAGCAGGAGGTTGTCTGGGTTTTCACGACAGCAGGGGAATGTCCAGAGCATAATGGCAAGGAGTAGAGCCCAGCTTAAAGCTGCAGTTCATGACATATGTGGATTTATATTGTTGTTGGTGTTATAATTCTACCTCTGTTTGGTCTTCATGAACAGTAACATGACAATATTATTATTTGCTGCTTCTTTCAGCTGAAAATAAGCTCTGTAAATTGATAGTATTAGGCCTGACTGAGGGAGTATTTGTTTGTTTACAGTAGCAGGATAAAGAAGCATTTAACCCACTGACTGCTGTCTGACCATGGTTTTTGACCAGTAGAATTCACTTCTAAAACGTTCCATGGATGCTTCTTTGTGTTTTCAGGCATGCTACAACCTATTTGCAGCCTTCTTGATTTTCTAGGTCAGTGTCACTGTTTCCTCTGTTGTGACATTAAACAAATTTTAACCCTGCAAACACTACTATACTTAGAAACACAGAAAGAGTCATGTGGAGCGCTGATTAATATAATCATTATTATGTAAACCAAAGTCCTGCACTGGGTAGTATACCCAGAAGGCTGTGTTACGGTTGAAGAAATATACATGTTAAATTCTCAGGTTTGGGCACGGGTGAAAATGAACTAAATGAGTGTGGGCTGCAGGTGGTAATAATAATATATATATTTTTTCCATAATAAAACAAAATTTAAGATCTGCATTATAAAATATATCACTCTTATCAAGCCAACATTACTTAGTAAAGTAGGCATTCGTTTTACTTTTTTGCTTTAATTATATGTCTTTCATCTCTGAGAGGTTTTGTTATATTTTATGAGTGCACATGGAGTATAGTATATATATATATATATATATATATATATATTGCATTTTGTTCATTATTGCCAGGCATGGTTAATTGAAATTTGTATTTGAAATGTGAGAGTTAAAACAAAGCACATCAGTATGAGAGCCTGTGACTTTTATTAACGGGTACGGGCAGGTGCGGGTTTTACAAAATATTCCCGTGCAGGAATCTGGTGTAAACCTGTCTGACAGTTTTAATAGAATGCACGGTTGTTTGCATTTAAAAATCATGCACTGCCACTCAATCAAGCATTTTAAGCCTTTTCCCTTACTGTGAATTATCTAGAGGTTTTTGTTGAGTGTGCTCACTCAGACATTAGGAAGTGGTCAGGAAAAGTGCTGCAAAATGTTTGTACCATTTTTGTGGACTTTTGTGTTCATACATAAAGCCCCTGGATAATTTCAGGACTGAAATGCAGGTCAGGAATTAAGTGCAGGTCTGAAGAGCAGCTTATTGTAGCAGCTATTCTACACACTTAAACCTTTAAATATTAAAATATAACAAATGTAATATACTGTAATGTACAAATACTGCTGTCAGACTGGCTACCAAAACAGTGTTAGATCACATCAGTCCTTCAGTAGGACTGCAATGATTATTAATCAATACAAAATTAAACGTGAACTTTTTTGATAATTGATTAATTTTGAGTCTTTTCAATAAAAAAAAAGTTGTTTTTTTTAATTTTTTAACTTTTTAAATGTGAATATTTTTTTGCTTTCTTTGCTCCATTATTTTGCATAACAAAGAAATCATTAAAACTGAATTATTTTGGTTTGTGAACAAAACAAAACATTCAAGAACATCATGGCAGAAACAGTTTCTGCCATTTTATGGACAAAAAAAGTACTCGATTAATCAAGGAAATACTAGACAGATTAATCAATTATGAATATAACTGTTTGTGTTAGTTAATAGCAGCTGTATGCTTCACTATATTGTATATTTACTTAAACGGTTACTGTTTGTTTCTTGACTTATTTTTAGGCAGAATGTGGAGTGAGTGAGTGAGTGCAAATTGAACCTTTGAATAAATTATACAAACAGAATAGGACCAATAAGGAAACATTTGTCCGCACTGTAGACATACAAGGGTCTCATTTCATGTTAAGAAAATGAAAGAACTCAAAGAAAATGTTCGAGGTATAGTCCNNAGCCCCCCCCCCCCCCCCCCCCCCCCCCCCGCTTCCTCATTCTCTATTTTTACCTGCTGTTGTCACATCTGTACTAGAATTGTTTTGCATGTGAAACTGTCAGATGCATTAAGTTAATTACATTGAGTTAAAAATAAAGTCACTCTCTGGATGACTGCCATCTCCCATTTTTTTCTTTGTCTTGCTCTCTCCTTTCTTTTGTTGGGCAGAATCCAACCCAGGTCGGCACAGCCCTGCAGGTCTTCTACAACCTGGGAAGTTTGAGAGAGACCATCAGCAATGTGGTGGGCAGTTACCACACCACCATACGGGACAACATCACCAGTGCTCTTGACATCAAGGGCATGACGCAGCCGGCAAACCCCAGAGGTGGGACCCATGGAGGAGAAAGTCAAAACATACACACATTGTCCTCATTTTGCATTTTTAAAATTTGACCTAGTTCATCAGTTGATGTGATCCAAAATAGATAATTAAACCATGGCCACAGAGAATAGTCAATTCTGGCTAAAGGGCCTGTGTTATTTTCATAGATATGATGAAACAGTCACTTCATCGTTCTAATTAAAGAACACATAAGCAGCCCTCATTAATAGTGAAAATCCTTTTTTTTTGTATTATAGCAATTAATAAAATCCAAATGTAAAGAATAAGAATATTTATGTGCAAAACAACAACCTTCATGGGAATATATGGTGAGATTTTATGTGTTATTTTAGTTTACAAACCCAAATGGCAGTGAATGAATTAGAATGGCTTCTTTGTACCAGTTTGAAATGCAAAATGAAGGTAAAGAATGAAAAACAATCAAAAGGTGTCACGTAGAAAAAAATTACAACTTAAAAAACCAAACAGGGAAATAAATCAATAAAAGAATGTGTCTGTGCAGGGGCTCCAGGCAGAGCAGTGCTGCCAACACCGGGGAACACGGCTGCTTTCCGTGCTGCTCTGTGGACCAATCTGGAGAAACTGATGGACCAAATATGTGCTGCATGCAGACAGGTGTGTATTCAAGTTACTGTACATCCACTTTGAATTCACCCATTTTAAACAGGAAGCATGACAGTTAATGGGGCTGATAAATTAGCTGTGATGCTTTCTCTCTGCTGTGTGTTCACAGGTGCAGCATCTACAGCAAGTCCTGATGAAGAAGAGAGACCCTGTCACTCATGTGTGCTTCATTGATGAGATCAGCAAGGTAGGTGGACACAACCACTCATCCTGTTTTATGGCACTTTTCCACTACACAGTTCCGGCACGGCATGGCTCGACACGGCAAGTCCAGTGTCTTCACTGGAGGAGTCGTGAGCGCGACGTCCGACACAGGAATCAAACCGAACAATGATGACCTGTAGATCAGTTATAAATGCGTTAATCTCCAACATTCAACAAGGAAATATCTAAAATCTCAGTATTAAACAGGGGAGTCTGGTGTATTTAGCAGCAGCACTGCTGAAAGACTATGATGAGGCATGAAGGATATTTATGTGTGTTAGAAGCAACAAAACTGCCTATAAATATGGTCAAATTCCACAACCCAAATAATGAATCTGTCTCTTTTTATATATAATTTTGTCGATTCCATGTATTCAATAAAATAAATATGATGATTTTCAAGGTAACTGCTCTTTAAATCAAGAAAAAATCATCACAGATACCTTAACATGATATAGTGATATCCAAAATAATCCCTTATGTTGTCTCATGTGCAGATATAGATTTAATATCCATATATTGCCCAGCCATGTAATGGTGGGACCTGTTGCCTGTCCAAGCTCATTTTTCACACTCTTTTATACTCTCGTAATTGAGGCATATTATAGCTGGAAAATATTTCATTTCTACCATCTGAGGTTTATCTGAGGTTTATTTTCCTTTTTCTCACACTCGATATAAAACACAAACGGTCAAGACAGTGTCCTGATTTGCACAGATGTGCACCAAAATCATGTCATACATGATTTTTTACTGTTAGTAGTTGAGTTGCATTATGGGTAATAAAAGGCACAATGTTTTGAAAAATTTGGATATTTTAATATAAAATAAGTGATGTATATATTAGTTTTAGCAAGACAATCAAAAATGGTTTCAAAGTGGGTACAGTTGAGAATTGTTACTGTAGAAAACATGTGAAGCTATTAGTTTCAGGTCCAGACATCAGTACGCTTGTATGTATATGCTGTATTTAGATTTATATAAGACATTTTTAATCATGGCAGTTATTAACACATCCTTATGACCATCATCTGTCTTACCTCCGCAGAAAGCTAGTTATACAAACCAGAGAAAGAGAAAGACTGTTTCTATGGAAACAAAGCTCGCACAAATTACCCAGAGATGGAGGTGTGAGTTGGAAACCTAATGACATGTCTAAATGTATAAGGCCTCCTCAGTTTTGCAGGTGCACTGTCACTCTTGTGCCTTGAATGGACAGGCCCATCACTCTAACTGCTATCAACATATTCAACAGTTATTGAGTCACAATCATCAGATCTATGTCTCTGGATTACAAAGATGCAGATGAAGACTGAGTGAGGCATTCAGACATGCGACAAATGAGCTGTAACTCATTATGAAGATGATAATATTTAGTGTAATGAGTGTAGCAGAGCATTAAAGTGTAAAGCCTTGGATTCAGAAATAACTTCAACACATCCCCTGGGCTTTTTTATGCATAGTTTCACAGGTTAGTACGCTCTCTTGGTTTCCTTGTTTTCCGCCTCTGCTCAGTCATGGTTCCTTCACGTGATAGTAGCTACGCATTGTTCTGAGTCTCTTCTACTTCGACAAAAAAGTGAAAGCTTGGTTTGTCAGACAGGATGACAGTCATTCATCCACTGTTATTAGGTTTGGCATTCATTCAGCTCTCAGCAGGACAAATATATACTACTGTGAATGCTGAATGCTGCTGGGCTTTTAAAACACTGCAAGAGATAAGGTTGTCTTAATCTTATCCATGCTGCCAAGATGTGCTTCCCTGTCAGTTTTACTATTGATTTGCTGATGGTCTATAACCTCAGTCAGTGTGATCACCCTCAAAGACCTTGTTTACTCCCAGTATTAATAACATTTGTCTCTGGCACAGACAATTAATCACCTCAGACTTCATTATCAGCTATATTTGAATGTCAACCTGTGTCTCAAAGCCTGTCCACACCTGTATTAATATTTCTCCTGATTCAGACTTGTACAGACAGTTGAGTTCAGTTATTTGCACAACCGAATGTGTCGTGAAGCATCTTCAGATCCTGACACTCAGGCCCCAGTCAGAACTGGTTTTACACCTGTAGGCCCCATTTAAACCTGGTATTAGGGGCCACCCACACAAAAATGGGTTTGGGTGAATATGCATACTTTTTTTTCGGAGAGAGGCACTCTGTCCACACAGAAATGATGTTTTAGAGGACTCAAAGTGGTATTTTTTGGAAAATGCCTCTCAGAGTGGTCAAATTTTAAAGCGCCAGCCTCGCGTTTCTGTGTAGACAGTGAATACACTTTTAGGAAAACAATGATGTCATTGCCCATTGCGCTGGCATTCACTGTCCCTGTTTCCGTTGCGGTTGTTTCCATCAATACTCTTGTGTTTGGAGGTTGTTTGACAGTGTTCCCAACTACTAAAACTAAAGTCAGTCTGAAAAGATGTTAGATATCACTAGAACACGTCCTGTCCCCAGAGACTTGACACATAGGGTTGAAAAAAAGTTTTGAAGATTAAGAGTGAGACTGAATAAAAGCAAAATCAAGGGAGGAGAAAACAAAAACTTATTTCACAGACACTATTTTTACTTGAATGAACAATACAGATGAGTGATTGTTCTGCACACAGTCGGCTGCTCTGCACATCCACAGCTCACTTACTGCTGCTGTATGTGCCTTTTTGTGTGTCTGATTCTCCGTCCGCAGTAAATACAGTTAGATGAAGTTCACTCATCCAGCAGAAATTAATATTCCCTTCTTTGAAAGTATATATGGTTATGACAGGCAGTCGCTAAATTTGTCAGTAGTCACTTTTTTGTGTATCACATCTTCTTCTCCGTGTTTTGGTGCAGCATTACAGTGCCACTTACAGGCCTGGTATATATACTACAGTGTTTTTAATTATTTCAGGGGGTTTTGCTTGGACAACGATATTTCCTGAAACCTTTACTGGGAGCTTTTTCACACCATCAGACCTGTACTTAGCTCAGTATGGCTGTGATTGGATCACTGAGTGTGGATGTTAAAATTACAATATTTCAGAAAGAAATGTGGTAATGATAGTTATGAAACTATTAATAAAATACAAAAGTGAATAATGTTGTATTGATAATTGCTGGGCAGCCCATGGCCTAGTGGAAAGGGAACATAGCTTGTTGACGGTTTAATAGATACTTCAGTTTTTGCTTTTTCGGTTTGGTTATTATATTCAAATAAAAAACGTGTGGGTAATTTGTTCCGTGGGTAAAAACAAGGTGAAGGAAGCGTAAACCATTCACCATAAACAATCCCACTGTCACTCATACTGTGTATTTTTGCGTCTCTCTGAGGTGGGGTCTGTATATTGTAAGACATCATTGAAAGGATGGTTTTGGATGGTGGCATTGCTTTTAAAAGACAGTGATATCTCCACAGATGTGCTGTCATGTTGGAATAGTCTCCACTTGAGTAGGTGACACGTGTAAAAAAAACAACAACAACAAAAAAAACAAAAACCAACAATGCTTGTACAAAATCATCTTTTTGTTCACTGTTCTCTCTTCCTCACTATTATATTTAACATACCCACACCCACTGCTGCCTCTTTTCGCTGTTTGCCGTGTTAGAGTAATGTGTGAAACCTGACACCCCCTCCCCCCAACTTCATAGTTTTTTAGGTGTTTTCTTACCCCACTGTGAGAACTCAAAGCCGCACAGTGTCAAATCAGAGAGAAATGTAATACACATTGTTACTGTATATGAAAGCTGAAAATACCACAATTCACAAGTGTGTACTGAACCATGGATGCCTGACCGAACAGTATATACAGTACACAAGAGATGAGTGTGTGTTTATACTGTTCAAAATCACCAGATGGGCTATCTGATAGATAAAAATATACAATCCAACATGATCCAAAAATCCAATATATTGCATTATGCACAGACTGTAAAAAATGTAAATGTAAATAAACAAACAGCATTTTAGCTGAGTCATGTTATGGACTGTGTATTTCTTCTTTATGAAAGAAGAATATTTGTTATACAGTTGGAGAATTATGTCTGAAATACCTTAAAATTGCTAGCACGAATGCATTTAAGTTCAGCCTAAACAGAAATCACCATGGGGTAGTTTTAGAGGCCAAAAATCAATGAGTGTTCGTTAAAACACAGAGATGTACACTTGGTACAATGTGTGTTTGCATTATTGGCTCCTGCTCCAGTCGACAGTAATGTAAACCAGACGTGTGCAGCAGTTCTCTGAAAGGTCCCATAGAATGGTCTTTTAGAACCAATGAATTTTGTCACTTTATTATTTATTAGCAAGATTTTAAAAACACATTCTTTGTAAATAATAAAGATTTCTCAGCAGTTGTTCAAAGTTAAAGTGTTTTTATTCTGAGAATAACTTTTGGTTGTGACGTACTGTACATGGGTCTCTGTTTACTGGCTTTGCAGTGGCTTCTTCTTTGACTATGAGTATGACACCATGAAAACAGGTTGGCCTGCAGCTGTTGTGGCCTGCTTGCATTTTATGTTTTCATTGTGGTGATGGTCACAAATTATAACCTATGTACAGTAAATGCTAAGATACAGATCAGTGAGCCAGTACTTTATTTGGTTCTATAGGTTATGATGCCAAATAAGTTACTTTGTCAAATACTGTTACAGAAGTGATTATTGTGTATTTGTCCATTCAACATGCACTTTATCCTATTGCGTATTTGTACATAAATATATACATAAACTTTCTTGCCATATTTTCCTCAGCTCTTATATTTTTATGTTTATACTTATATGTTTATTGTTTTGCACAGTAAAAGGCATGGTCACAGTTTAATTTCACTGCATGTGACAGTGATTCTTGAATCTTTATTATAAGATGCACCACCTGCATAAACGTTCCACTGTAGGAGAAAAACACATTCTAGAGCTAAACGCAGGACCAAGCTGTTGAGGCCTCCACCGATGAAGTCTGGTAATGGAGCATCATTTTGAGTGGCTGATTGTTATCAACCTGGTGTGGTATATCCTAAAGATACAAAAAAAACCAAAAACAATATTATGGACGTGTAAACTTTACAAATTACTGTTGAATTGAAAAGCCATGTACATGTCTGTCTTCATGTTGCCTCTGTTCCCCCTGTATATATATATATATATATATATATGTACATTTTGTTCCCTTTCCATGTGGCCTTAGTCATCACTCTGTTAACTCTTCCTTCTGTTTTTTTTCTTCTGTTTTCTTAATGCAAGGATGGCCAGCCTGATATCCTGTATACCTTCTGGACTAATGTAACAAACACACTGAGTGAGGAGTTTCACAGAGCAACTGAAGGTAAGATCAGCCATTTTCCTCTCCATTTAGGATGCAGAAAGTGTCAGAGCTGCTAATTTAAAGCACAGAGTAACAGCTTTAAGGGTGTGTGTGTGTGCGTGTGTGTGTCTTTAAAGCTTCCTTCAGACACACGATAGATGGATATTGCACCACCAGCAGATCAAACAACTGGTGGGAGGTTTCATTTAGTGAGCCATAATCATCAAGCTCTCTAAGAAGAGCTGTGTTAACAGCAGGAAATCAATGGAATTGCAAGTAATGAGCAACATGTTGTTCATGGTGGAGCGAGTCGCATCACTCTGCAGCTTCAGGTTGAGACATTGTGGAGCTCTGTTATAACCTGTATTAACATACATCAATACATCCAAGTTTTGATGATGATAAAATCAAACAAACTGTAAAGTCATTCAGCCAGTTTCACAGAGAACAGGACTTAGATTAAGACATGAGTGGGCACCTATTATCTTACTGACTTTTAGGTCCTAGCTACATGGAAACAAAACATAAGCAATATTTCTCTTTGTTGTTTTGAAAACTTTATTTTTCCATAAGCTAAACATTGTTTCAGGAAATGTCTTTATGTGCCGTTGTATATACGTGAAATACACCAAACCTGGAGGAGAAGATGTTGAGCACGCATGTATGACACGCAGCCTGTGTACAAACTTTTGTTTTTAAATAAAGCTTTATCCCCCCCAAGTATACAGTACAATGTATACAGTCTCAGAAACAGAGACAGAATAAAAACAGCCAATCTTAAACAAAGACCAAACAATCTCTAAACACAAGAAGAGGAAGACAACAACGATGAAGATAAGCTACAGCAAATTCAAGCATAAGAGAGAGGTGGGAGTATGACATCTTCTTCATCTACTTCATTCCAAGGTTCAGTAAAACACCAATTAAGAGAATGGGATTAATCATCATTTTATAGAGGCTTTAACCAGGTTCAGAATATAGAGTTACTGTATATTTAATGTGAATTTGAAATCAAGCATTTAACTGACAGAAGCTTTAATGTAGCAACTTATAATTATTGTAATTATTTCTATTTAAATGTATAATTTTCCCGATTAATCAATTATTTGTTTGATGAAAACTGGTTTATTAAAAAAAAAAGAAAAACACTTTAATCGATTAATTGATGATCAAAATAGTTGGTTTAGTCGATTAATAATTGAATAATCATTTAACTGTTGTAGCCCTTCTAGATAGGGGTGGGACAAGATATTAATTTGGTGATATATTGTTGTCCTTTCTGGTGCAATAAGATAATAAATAATAATAAAACCAGTACGATACCTACCTGGCCAAAGATGGAGGTTACATTGGAATAATGGCAGAGAAAAACTATGTTAAGAGATGCCCCATCCACATTCAATACCTAGATTTATGCACTCTGTTCTCTGTCTTGTGAATAAATAGAGAAATCCTGCACTTTTAACTTTTCACGGACGTTTTGTTTTCTTCAGTTAGATTGATGTTGTGATGTATCGCTATATGATTGTTTTGCAGTGTATTGATTATCACAGTCTGTCAAAGTGTTGTGGCATGATATTACTGGTATTGGGTAGGTACCCTGTGACCACTAGTTAAGAAGTATTTTCCCATTACCCTATGGTTGTCCACTTATGTATAGGTCTAATATGAATTGTGGAGTGTGCATCCCAGTGGAAAGACAGTGATTGCAGGACAATTGATTTTGGAGCTAAGTGCTTCTTATGAATTGAGCAATTTCAACCTGATTGTAATTTCACCTCCCTAATCACATGGGTCATTTTCCCTATTTAAGCAGTGTTTAAGTGGTGTTAACCAAAGAAACAAGACATGCCTTTAAAAAAAGGAAAAAGTCTTTAAAAGAGAAAAAAATGATTATTTATACTAACAATAATCTTGCACCTTCTCTCTCTCACAAACACATACAGAGCATATGGTGGCATGTCAGCAGAGAGTTGTCTGATTGCAAGGAATTACTGAGTGAGAACAGGAACACATATGCCTGCTTGTTAACATACTCAGCTTCCGTTCACACTTCTGGAAGACCTGCAATTCCGGGACTGTGTTGTTAACTGTGTGTGTGATTTTGATTTTTATCGAGTTTTTTTTTTAATACTGACAGTTTTAGAGCATCTGGGCTGAAAACTGAATAAATTACAGATTACGAGCATAGTTCACTAACATACAAACACACGGCACCTCCTTATTCACTTTAATTTTTAGACTCAGTGAAATATAAACACTGTAATATAGTAGGCTAACATATACAGCACAATAGCATGCAAAATAACATGTCAACAAAATTCAGCACAGTGGGTCCAGCATTTTGATTAAGTACCTGAATCTAACTTTCTAAACTGTGTTCAGAGGCATAACAGAGCTTTCGCTAGACAAAAAGAATAAGTGTGTGTAATAAGGCTCCAACTTTCTCCAAGAATGAAGTTCAGGTATTTGTTCAAACGTGTATATACAGCATAATTTCATTTTTTTTAATAGAAACTCAAGTCTGTCAAATTGATTGGGTTCGAGTGTGGCTTGATTTTATTGACTGCGGATGAGAACACAGCAGAAGAGAACCGAGTGCTGTGTTTGTACACAGCTATTTATGAGAAAGCTCACCACGAGATGCAGTGATACAGATGAGGACGAAATTATTAGCCCCCCTATGAAAATTGAATTGTCTTACTGAAACTTTAAAAATCAAGTTAAAACTGAGGATGATCTCCCAATTTACACATAGTATAAAATCTTCAGAAAGGGTTTGAGCTGCCACTTGAGAAAGTATCATGCCAAAAACAAATGAAATCAGTTTAGACTTGAGAAAAAGAATTGTTGACGCTCACAAAGCAGCAGGAGGGTTTACAAAGTTATCACAACGTTTCCAAGTGTCAAGAACTGGAGTGAGAAGCATCATCAAGAAATTCAAAGAGAGCAAAACAATACAGAACAAGCTTGAGGTAGGAAGAGAAAGATTTCAAAGACTAAGATGTTTCTAAAGACACCAGAACAACTGCCAAGGCACTAGTGAATGACCTAGCCAAGTCAGGAATTGTAGTCTCAAAGAAGACTATAACTAGAGCTCTGCACAGAAATGGACTGTGGGGTTGAAGGCCAAGAAGAACTCCACTTCTGTAGAGGAGACACTTTCAAGCCAGACTGAAGTATGCTAAGAACAACCTGGACAAAGATTATGCATACTGGAAGCTTGTCCTTTGGTCAGATGAGACCAAACTAGAGCTCTTTGTCCATGGAGACATTGCTTATGTTTGAAGAAAGAAGGTAGAGGCGTATAACCCAAAGAACACCGTCCCCACAGTGAAACGGGACGGTGTTCCCCTTTTACTTTTGGTGAAAGGATGCTTAAGTGAGTGTGGAACTGGGAATCTTATCAAGGTGGAAGGAATCATGAAGAAAGAAGGATATGTGAAGATTTTAAAAGAAAACCTGAAGCAGTCAGCAGCAAAACTGGGTCAGGGTCATCGCTTTGTCTTCAACACAACAATGACCCAAAACTTACGCCAGTCCAGAATGGCCTGCACAAAGTCCTGACTTTAATTATATTATTTTATTATATTATTATATTATTATAATTGTATAATTAAATTATATAATTATATATATAATTATATTATTAAACTGCTAGATAAAGGTGAGCGTAAAAGTGGTAACATTAAATATGTTAATATATGATAATTCATGTTGGCAGTAACAACACCTGGTTACGCCAGTCAGAGGTCACCAAAGTTAATTTTGAGTTGTTGTGTCCTTATTCAAATACAAATACAATGTTGGTCACCGTAGTTTTCTCTGGGCCCCTGCCTAATGTGACCACTGAAGACATGTATAGCTGCAAGTCATCATTTAGCCGCTGGCTGTCGAGGTGGTGTCCAGAAAGCAATGTCTCTTTTGTAGATAACTGGCAATGCCTCTGGGGAAAACCTGGTCTTATGAGGAGGGACAGCGTCCATCCCACTTTGGATGAAGCAACCCTCATAGCTAGAAACCTGGCTCATTTTATTAGATACCCAAACCTCTGACAATCCAGCGTTGAGACCAGGAACCAGAGATGCAGTCCTACACACTCCTCTGTGCTTTTGCTACAGCAGTCGCCTTCCCAGCACCATATAGTTTCAGTGTCTGTCCCCCAGCCACCTAAATTACTTAGCCAGAGAATAAATACAAGAGGAGTGACTTATACAAACCTAATAAAAATCTAAACCACCACTAAAAGTGTATTTCATCATAAAATATCAGGTCACTTTTCTCACGATTTAATTGCAGATAATCATATTGATCTATTCTGCCAGAATAGAATTATTAAAAAAAACACAACCTAAATTTTCATTGATATGCAGATGACACGTAGTTATACTTATCCTTGAAGTTATATCACAGTAATCAAGTTTTAAAGCTCCAGGAATGTCTCCAGTAATTAAGACCTGGATGACACATAACTTTTTACTTCTTAAAGTGACACAAAGTGACAGTTTTTGCTCTCAGTATCCCCCTAAGGTTGGAAAACAGTACTGTTTGTTGCAGCTGTCCTTAAACATACGCCATGGTAACATGTGCATTTGTTGACAAATCAATGATTTGAAGCATGTTAGCCATAACCAGCAGCTTGGGGGGAAAACTACGTGAATAACTTTGAATTCTGAACATGAACGGGGAACGAAATGTCTTCACTATCGCTATCTCTCCTACACTCCTCGGCGTCTCTCAGCTGACGCCGGCGAGTGAAAGCAGGGCCAATATTCACCCTTGTCCGTCATCTTATCCTCTCACACTCCCACTTTTTCTTTGACACCTCCAACAGAATCTTCACCCTCTTTAGTATGTGTGCTGTCTTCCATTTTCAATGAAAGAAAAACTCGTATACCTTTCCACCCCTAAACTTACAGCAGCTTCACTCGCTCAGAGCACTGTGATGTACGCAGTAAGCAGTCGAAGCAGTGAAGTTGGTTTCACATTGGTACTTGGAGCAACCCGATACAAAGTTACATAGTGCCAGAACAAGTGATGGAGACCCCTCTCAGGCTCTAACGAGGGTGATATCCAAACTGTTATAAGTAGAAAGTTTAAGATATATTTGAAGACATTATTTGAAGGTTGAAATACTACATGTGTCGCTTTACACTGATAAAAGTGAAGTTATGGTCCTCGGCCCTTAAGACCTTAGAAAAGATGTACCTAAGCATTTTCATGGCCTCTAGTTCCACTGGTAAGAACTAGGCCTAGACTGCTGGGGGAACAGCAATCATGCAGCTTTCTCTCTCTCTCTCATTACCTGTTTTGTCTCTTGCTCTCCTTCTCCCTCTCCCTCCCTCCTCTTAGCACTCACCCTCTGTCATGACAATAAGATTATTTTCCCTCCCTCCTCCTAGTTTGTGCTCTTCCTCTCTGTCTCTCTTTGTTCTTATTTCATCGGTATCTTTGATTCCAGAGCTTCAACACCACAGCTCAAATATTACAATTACAGCCTTTTGCAATATGTTATATACAGTTGATGATGAAATTATTAGCTTCCTTATGAAAATGTAATTGTTTTAAAAGTATCTCCCACGTGCTGTTAAACAGAGCAAAGAATTTTTAACACAGCTTTTTCGAACATCCTAGTTTTATTTTGGATGCTAACCCTTGATGGCAGTAGCACATGTCACACACTAAATGAGATGATTTCTTTATTTGTTTGAAATTTTGTTTTGTTTGTAATATGCTGATCTTGTTTCTGTGCATGTGACACCTACTGCACATCTGTTCGTCCTGGAAGATTGACTATTCCTGAGGTTTCTCCCATTTTTCTCCTGTACAAGAATTTTTTTTATTTTTTTTCAATTGATGTGAGGGTCTAAGGATAGAGGGTATCACTTGCTGCACAAACTGTAAAGCCCTTCGAGGCAAATTGTGTTAGTGATGTTGGGCTGTGTAAATAAAATTGACTTGACTTCAACTGACTTAAATTGTACTCTGTATGAAATATGCCTTTCCCTAGCCTGCCGAGTTTGCCAGAAATTTGATTTCACTCTGCAGACACATCTGGCAAAGATGCCAAATTGACCAACTTTAGAATCTCCTAAAAAATAGAACCAATCACAAACATGCAGTCGAGGCAGGATTAACATGATTAAGACAGAGAGCAGCTGTCCTTCAATTCGACAGTTGCTTCCTTTTTAAGCGACTTGCTCCTCGGAGCTCCTCCCGGGATGAAAGTCGTTAGATGCCATTACAACATAAGCATCACCATAACCGTAACAAGCATGTTTGTTGACATGTTTTCCGTCATTTTGCGTACATCATCCTGATCATTGAGCTGAATGGTTTTAGGTCTATCCAATTGCATAAAGAGGCATTATCATCTACATTGGTTGGTCACGCCTCTTGGGAGTGGGAGATGACTACACTATTTCCAGACTCCTTTCTTGTTGTAAACTTAAGTTTCTGGTCGCTTTGTAAGCCAATCACTCCCTGGATGTAATCCATAAATAAAATGAGAGAATTTACTTCTCAGGAATTGTTGATCCTTCATTAGTTAGTTTGAAGTTTTTCTGATATGCTGTTTGACATAGTATCATTAACATAAGAAGTGTCATAACAGAACAAATAAGAGTCTTGGTGGTTCCAAACTTCACTTTGGTCACTGCCATTACCTCTGTTTCTTTTCTGTCTCTCTCTCTCTCTCTCTCTCTCTCTCTAGCCTCATCCTTTCTTAAACAGGCATTTGAAGGAGAGTACCCTAAACTCTTGCGACTGTACAATGAGCTGTGGCGTCGCCTGCAGCAGTACAGTGCCAGCCTGCGGGGAGCTCTCACAAGCAACGGGGTAATGGACATGTCTCTGGACGTCATGTCCCCGGAAACAGACAGCCAGGACCTCTTCACACATGGCAAGCAGGACTACAGGTGAGCGCTTCTTTTCAACTGGACTCATCCTCTCTCCATCCACTGGTGCCTTGAATAATCTAAAGTCTGAGGAGAGCTTCCTCCTGTGACTACTGGGTAATAAACCTGTCAGTCACATGGGTTGAATATGTTTTGTTTCAAACAAAAGGCTTAATGGTCTAATTTTGTTATCTCGTCATATATTTATTGTATTTCTACTAGGGATGGGCGTGAGTATTCCATTAATCGATTATTCACTTGACTATAAAAAATCAGTATTTGACTGTGTTATATGTTAAAAAAACAAAACAAATGAATTATTAGTGATTGCATTCATAAAAACAATCAGTAAAGACTAAAAAAATCAGTCACTACCTAACTTGTGGTGCATCCATTATCATAGGGTTGCAGCAGCAGTAAATATTTAGGTAGTGGACTTCACGTGTTTGCAGAAGTGATGACATTTCCAAGGTTTTCTGAATGCATCTAATGAGCTGCTCCTGTTAGTTGAAGATGCTGTGAACTCTGCTTTACTTTCACTAGCAAGATGAAGATTTGAAATATTTGAATAGCATTTCTACATTTTGCTGTTGCTACGTAGCATTCAAACTGTTTTCTTATAGTCCAGCAGAAACATTGTTAGTTTAGCTAAGGAAAGCAATGGTAGTAATTTGCTTAATTAGCTTAGTTAGCATTGTCAGCTTCATTAGTTGGCTGGTTGTTGCTAATTGGTTAGCCCTGACCAGCCTGTCTTATCACTTACGCCTTTAAATAGCTATTCAGCCTCTTGTGGATGAAGTGAGTACTACTTTGAAAAACTCTGACTGTAATTTTCTGTGAAAATGAAATGTTGAAAGCGTTTCAAACATTAAAAAAAAAACATTGAAATTACGCTATCTCCTTTTATTTCTATATGCTAGCTCCTATTATTTCGATGTTAGTACCTCTTAATCAGTTACATTTTCCTTTTGTGAATTTTTCCCAATGTGTGTGCAGTCCAGAGAAGGCCCTTAAGGTCTCTCTGCAGCCATATGAAGCAGCGTACCTCTCCAAGTCCCTCTCTCGGCTGTTTGATCCCATCAACCTCGTGTTTCCTATGGGCGGCCGCAACCCGCCCTCCAGTGATGAGCTGGACAGCATCATCAAGACCATCAGCAGGCATGTACAATACATGGCAGGCTGCTTCTCACTGAAAGTGACAGCCACCTCCTGTTAATCAGCAGTGTTACTGATACTGATGTATCCTACAAGGCTTTTAAAAAAGTCTTGATGTGGTCGGAGTGAGCATTAACATGGGAAATTATTTCAGGTGGGCTGAAAAGCCATGGTTGGGTGATTTACTTTTGTAAATAAAAATTGTGAATGGCCACCAAACATGTTTGAAAGGAAAGGTAGGAAAAAAAACATCCATGAAGCAAAGCAATGTGTGCTTCAAATATGTATTTGAGAGTGAAAGTCAGACTACTTGTTGTTTATGTTATTATTCTGCTTCTCTTTATTCTTTGTGAACAAAAACAATGTAGCATAACTTTATTTGTATACTGTGTCTATCATTTAAAAATGGGCTCCAGCACTATCAGTTGTGAATGAGGGCTTTTACATATATACAGAAGTATTTCAGTGGCAGTGCATGTGCATCTGGTTGCCGACACCTGTCCCTGTCCCAGTAATAATTCATGGTTGCCTCTTAATCAGATGCATCAAAGTCTGGAGTCATGTCCATTTTTTTGCTGATGTTTGGCATTAGAAAACAACATCTCACATCACATGAATTGTCATTGACAATGTCATAATTAGATATTGCTAACAAAGTATTAGAGTGTACAGCTTGCATGTGGTAATTAGCCAGGTGATATAATTGAAATATTACATTTGTTTGTTTGTTTGTTTGTTTGTTTACAGTGAGTTGAATGTAGCATCGGTAGATCCAGATCTCTCCCTGGCTGTGGCCAAGAATGCTGCCAAGACTGTCCAACTTTTCTGTGTCAAGTCTGAACAGCTGGTATGTATGTATGTATGTATGCAGTAGTTTTTTTGTGTGTGTACGTGCTATTCCTTATGTCTGTTTGCACAGTCACATTATGGGGACTTGTCTTCTGTGTGGGGACAAATATCAAGTCACCCATAATGTAAATTACTACTTTTTAAGGTGAAGACATATTTTATCGTTAGGCTAAGGTTAAGGTTAGGACAAGGCTAGGATTAGGGTCTGGGTTATAGCACTAGTAATTATGGTTAAGAGTAAGTCTCCAGGAAATGAATGTAAGTCAATGCAATCTCCTCTGAAGTCAAAGAAACCAGTGTGTTTGTGTGTACGTATCTTAAATAGACTGTCTGACATTTGAAATTTAAATTTTATTTGTATAGCACCAAATCACAACATATATTATCTCAAGGCACTGTACATAAGGCCAAAACCTTACTAAAATGTGACATGAAATTGTCAAATGTGTCCACCATAGACCTCCTGGCTGTGTGTCTCTATTTCATCAATCAGTCCATTAATCACATCCTTCTCTGTGTGCAGTTGTGTACTCAGGGTGATGCCAGTCAGGTGATCGGTCCATTAACGGAGGGTCAGAGGAGGAACATGGCTGTGGTCAACTCCCTCTATCGTCTGCAGCAGGCTGTGGCCAAGGTGGGAAGAAAAAGATCCCTGATGAGTAAAATAAAGATGCAAAATTAAATTTTCAAGTCCCATCATACCCTCAACTGTCAGACCCTTGGAGAAATATTGAGTTTTTTTTGCATCAGTCGCTGAAGTTGAAAAATGTAAACTTTTTTTTGATGCAATGTCATGTTCATGTCTGGTGGTTGGGCAGACTCCCTTGGTTCCTATAATAAAAAACTTGCGGTATGACACTAGAAATTTTATCTACAGAGACCATTTAAAAAACAAAAAAAAACTTTAAAGTCAGCAACTCTTGCTAAAGATGTAAATGCACACAAAAATAGCAGTAACATTATACTGTGCAAATGACACAAATGGCTCGGTGCAATACGAAAAATCACATTCAGTCACAAAATCATAGAAATGAAGTTATTATTTCTGGAATCCTACATAAAGAGACAACTCTTGAATCTTTGCATTGCCCTCTTGCCACTTGTCATAAAGTCATAAAAAAGCATGTCTCTCCCTGTGGTCTGTCACCAACAGTTTTATTAATTATGAAAGTTGCTATAAAATTGTTGTTGAAACTACTTGATTTTGTTAATCTTTTGTGCTGCAGATTATATCAGGTTTGGGAACTTGTCCACCAGCTGCTGCAGAGGCCATGTCTTCTTCTTTGGAGGTATAACAAAGCATTGTATTCATATTTTTATTGTCTTTCTTACAAGCACAATTTCTTCAAAGTGTCTCTATTACATGAGCACTTGCTATAACTCTTTTGTTCATTTAACTTCAGTAGCACTTCTTAAATAACAAACATATTGCTCCAATGAAAAGTTTGTGTATTCATAAGCACTTTCACATTACATTCACACACACAACTCCTGTATTTGTTACATTGCCAACAACAGGGAATGTTGGCTGGAGGAGCCAGGAATTGAACCTCTGACGTCCAGATTAGTTGAACAGCCTGCTTAGTTGCAGCAGCAATTACTAACAATAAATCCTGGCATGGGTTAGGGTTAGCCCATATATTTTGTGATGCGATGGATGCAATTGCGTTATTTTAAACAGAAGTAATGGAAAAGTACTTTCTTTTCACCATCAATCCATTACTTCTGTCTGTTGTGGAAACATCCTGCAGAGAACACAACTTAGCACGTTTCACCGTTCACTTCAGTAGCTCCGTGTTGATGAGAACCGCTTCTAGTGATAATTTGAAAAACAATAAACTGAAAATAAAATAAAACAAAAGCTCAGATCTTTTTTTTCCCCCAACATCTCTATAGGGGGCTCTGTACTCTTACTAAAGTAACAATAAGTAACTACAAAATGTAGTGGTATTGCTAATGTTTCTCCATATAGTGCCATCATTAGCATAAATCTATACAGTCTGGGAAAAATGGCAAACTCTTTCTTTGTGCATCTCTCCACATCTTTTTGACTTATGAGTTTCTGCGTGTGCTGTAAACTCTAATCCACTGATCTGAGTCACATCATTGAGTGTGTGCCCAGCTGAAGTAAACGGTTACCATAGTGATACTAATCCCTTAGGTACATCTGGTTCTAACGGAGATTAGGCTGAGAGACTCTTCTCAAAATCTGGATTGTCACTCGAAGTCCACAATATTTTGTTTGAAGAGACTCTTCTGGACGCACTACAGATTTAAGTCCTTCATTTGTTCAGTTTGCCTCCTAAATGCCATATTTAGAAATTAATAAATCGAGAAATTAGTAAATACAGGTTGGTGTAGGAAAAAAATGCTGTTTCTATATTTGATGATTCCATTGAAGGTCGGACTCTCACAACAATGTATCAAATTATTATTATTATTCATTATAATGTCACTAAATTAAAAGGTGGCACATTATACTGTAGTTTTGTGTGTAGGTGTCCTGCTGAAACAGAATGGAGGAGATCAGACACAAGATAACAGTTGTTTTGTTTCTTATGGTTACAAATAATTTTTTGGTAACATATAAAATGATGAAAAAATGAAAGTAATACAGTGTCTAATACACTGGAACAAAAAAGCTCCAGCCAACATGTTTGTGAATTGTGAAAACCATAACCACTTTTTTTTTGATTCTTAAAAATGTGTTGCCTTCTGTCAGCAACATCTCAAATAGGATACATATTTTTAGTAAAAAATAATGAATTTAGTCAGATCATAATTAATAAGACATGATGAAAGATGCAGCACCTCATTGTGGCACGTTAAAAATAAATCACAAGGATGTTATTTTGGCGAGTTAGACAGGATTTTATAGTCACTCACATGGTGAAATATTAATCTTCTTCTCCATCTTCTCCATTCACAATTATCACAATAATAGAAATTTACCACAATTAGCTTATTGTAAGTGCTTTTTATTACAATGACGAATAATGTCTTATATTGTCTCATCACTAGTACTGATACTGATAATATGGATGTAAATGCTTTTTTAAGTCACTGTATTGATCAGTTAAAATTCTTGGTTTTGGTAACAGTTAAATTGTTTAATGGATGATCTGGTCTGATCTTTATGCAGTTAAACACACATAAACTGCTCTTAAATATTTTCCTAATATTTCAAGTTTCCTTTATCACAACTGTAAATAAACTGGGACCTGGAGATTTTATATAATTCTCAGGTTTGCCAATTTCTTATAATGTAATAAAGTGTTAGACTTAAATTATTCTATCCAACTTGAAATTGTGTACAAATATTAATTAACATTAACCCAGGTTTAAGTCATGGATATGTTTTCTCATCATTGTGAGGCTACAGCTGTCATTTGATGTGCATGGTCACCATGGTTATGCATTTTGTTTTTAGCCCTTACATCACACCTTTACAACTGAATCACAGAGATGGAGGAACCAGTATATACAGTACAATCGGTTGTCAACGCACTGAATGCACAGCTGTTTAACAGTATCTCCAAATTCTTCACATTTTCAACTTGGATGAAAGGTTTTTTTCCTGTATGCCATGACAATGCAAACTACAACAAGCTGTATTTCCTGTCCAGGTAGCTGAAGAAAACCTGAGTAAAGTCAGTGCACCTTCTCTTCTTTAGAACTAAACTCTCACCTATTCTCTCCTTGTTTTGGGTATTTGCTGATCCAGATATAAATCTTCACAGTTAAGTGTTAAGTATTGAAATTATACGTTATGATAAAAATCGAACAAAAAATCTAGCTTTTCCATTAGGAATGATATACCTGGTACTGGGGGGGGGGCGGTCACTGGCAAGAGCGTTACAACGAGCATACATGGCTGCTGTCCGTAAAAATTCACGAGGGTCTGTCAATAAAGTGCAGACGTTCCCGTGTTTGATGATGTAGAGAGAGCTCGACGGAGCCAGCTGGACACGTATAAACACACAGCCGTGCTATGATCCGGCCCATGTTGAGAATGTACTATGAAGTAATGGAGTCGAGTTGATTAGAGACGAAAAGTGCTAGAACTGAATAATAGAAAAATGCCATAGGTCCAAGCTTTCCTCACCCTCTTTTATTTTTTTATATTTGGCCCAAGGCTTGTTGTTCTAGACTTCTCCCCGTCGCTTTGTCCCCTCTCTCTTTCCACCATGGTGTGAGCAATTAAGAGGCTCACTGTTTTACTGTTCCCCACTCTCCCTCACTCAGCTCTCAGCCCACCTCTTGGCATTTTTCAAAATCAGGCATTTGGTGGGGTTAGCCTCAGAAGATGGGGTTTAGTGACCCAATAAGTAAAGTCATTCAAGCATTTTAATATTCTTGAATTCATTTTTTTTTTTTAAATAAGGCTTTTATAGTGAAATATTTGCAGGACTGTTCACACATAGATTCACAATGTAAAGTCCTGGTATTTAGTTAATTATATTATAGACTTTTATTACTTTTACGATGACAACATGTTGCCATAAATTCTCATCACATCCACTAGTTGAGATTTAGATTCTCAGATAAAGGATAATATCATATATTCAACACTGAAAGAATGATGAATGAACAGGAGTATAAAATACTGAGGATGATTATTATATGCTCTTGTTATTTTGCAATCATTCATTTCTTACCAGTGGTTTTGTGGCTTATAAAATACTGATAGTTTAATTAGTCTATTCTCTGTTATTACCAATGGCATTTATTTATTACAATTTTACATGTATTACATGAAATGTTTTGACTTAATTGTAACCCAGATTTACCCCAGAACTTTTCTTAGTATGCTTTATTGCTGATTATAATGTAATAACTGTCAGTCATCACATTAATAAACAGTGATAAATTAAATAAAATGACATAACATATGGATTTATGCTCCAGCAGGTGCTTTGATAAAGTAACATAACCTGTTACTTTAGAGAGTAATATTGTAATGTAACTTATTACATTTAAGCCCAAGTAACAAGTAATATGTAATAGATAACATTTTTTAAGTAACTTCCACAGTCAAACAAACATTACAAGTAGGGCTGCAACCAGCAATTATTTTGGTAGTCGACTAATCGGTTCATTTAATCACGATTATTTCTGTTTATTCAGAATAAATGCTAGTAATGTTACAATATACAATAATGTAGTACACTCAGTTTAGTGCACATATATAATGTACCCACCACTCTCCTAATTCTTCAAGTGTTGCTATGGCAACAGGGTGCCCCTGAGTCTGAGGAGTTAATATGATTTGGGCCTGCTGTGGATGCACAGGAGCAGTTGTCTTGTGTCAGCTCTGGGTACAAGGTACACACTCATCTTCCTGCTCTTCAACTGTGTTTCCCTTTTCTTTTTTCTCTTCTTTTTCTTGTTTTGACGATGCAGGGAGTGCAGGCGCTCATGAGCAGCGCGGTACAGCCTCTGCTGCAGTCAGTGAGCGACTCCATAGAGGCCATCATCATCACACTACACCAGGAAGACTTCTCAGGGTAAGAAACCTCAAGAAGAGATGTACACTGGGGGGAACTTTTTCCATGGAAAACCAGTAACCATGTGTTTGGACTGGTAGAGCCAATTTGACTGTCCCCTGATCTGAAAAATTATTTAAAAATAAATTGCCACAAATTAATATTATTCATTGACCGAGGGGACACATTCAGCCAAATCCTTAATGATATTAGTAGTACCACAAAAAGAACCCAGTTTTATTCATAGCTTATGTACAATCAGTCTACATTACAAAGTGAAGAAGAAATATAAGAGAAAAAAAGAAAAGGTTAAAAAAAAGGAATGGAATGGGTCTGGGTATCATTAAGATTTTAACGATACTAATCCTTTTTTCAATACTGTTTATCAATCAGTTAACTTAAATAAGTGAAGGAAAAAACATTTCTTTTTTTATTGACTGAAAGTGTGATATTTTAAAGCAGTTATTTTGGTGTTAATAAATTAAATGTTAATAAAATAAAATATTTGTTTACAGAATTTTTTTTAGTGTCTTCGAAAAACCATGTTTTGGACACCAAACTATTATTGACAGGGACTAAAATAAAAGGAAACTAAACTGGAATTAATTCAATAAATATATGTACTTGAAGGAGCTCTCTGCTCAGACTTAATAACATATTTATTACAGCGAAAATCTATCGCAGACCAATTTTTTTTTCTTTTTTTTCCTAAAAATACTTTTAGCAGCACTGTTAACATCAACATTTATCAATATTACAGCACTTCAGTTCTGGGTTTTGGTACCCATTCCTCACAAAAACCCCAAAATCTCTCCCATTTACTTGGGTATTTTAAGTTGCTTGAGCACAGTTTCTCTAAAAGGAATGACAGTGACAAGTTCACGTAACCAGTTTTTAATTCTCACTCTGTAACAATTCAATTTTGGCACTTCCTGAACATGTGAAAGCAGCGAGAGAGAGCCATGTCCTTGTCAGGAAATAGTCATGTGGTGAACACCAACAAAAACAGAAATAAAAAAATTGAACCAAAATGCTTGAATGAGTGGACAACTCCAGAATAACAGTGCAGTTGTATGTATGACCTTGTATGTATTTGTCATACATTAGACACAAAGAGGGATCAGATTTATGCAACATTACCTTTTGAGTAACAAAATCTATGAACACTTTATACCGTAAGTGCAGGTCTAAAAGCAACTTTAGTTATTTGAGTTTCATCCAAAAACAGACTGAATGTTATACTTTGTGGCTTTACCATTTTTAGTGTAACCCTGATAACTAAAATAATTAAAAGCGTGTGTTTTGTGTTGCAGGCCTCTGTCCAGCCCTGATAAGCCCGACGTCCCCTGCTCACTGTACATGAAGGAGCTGCAGGGCTTCATCTCCAGAGTGATGAGCGACTACTTCAGAAACATCCAGTGCTCCGACTTCATCTACGAAAGCACAGAGTCCATCGCTCAGAGAGCCATCGAGCTGTTCATCCGTCATGCCAGTCTGCTGCGGCCGCTGGGAGAGGGAGGCAAGATGAGACTGGCTGCTGACTTTGCTCAGGTGAAGTTCATCCTCTCACGAGGGTGCTGTTTGGTGCGCTTTAAACGCACCAGAGTTTGTTTTCTCAGATGGTGTGCTTTATTTGGGCAGATGTGAAAGCTCATCTGAACAACTGGTGCGGGCCAAATAAGCAAACAGGTGCACCTGAAAACGTGGGTCTCGGACTATCCGGCAAACCAAAGAGAGGACGTGATTGAGGTGGCATTCACGCCAGCCATATTTAGTCCTGTGGAACCGAACCCTGGAGCGTTCACCCATTTGGTGCGGCTTGTTTGGGTTTGTGTGAATGCTTGCCTCAAACTCTGCTGCGGACCAAACAACCGTTCTCTGGTCCGTTATCAAGAAAACTCTTGATCGGTTTATTTCTGTTGTGAACCCCATCTGCACCAATCACAAGAGGCACTTATGTCATTTCCTGTTTTGTCTGTGGTAAAGTTAGCCAGTTGCAGCTAACAAAATGACTGACAGGGGACAAACCTAGAGTTATGAAGTGAGATGACTTCATGTGGTGCTCTCTTATTATTGCCTGTCTTCTTCTCTATGACTGTCTGATTACAGAGCAACTTTGGCAAAATGCATGGATTAGCACATTACTTAATACCCACTGTCTTATGAGTCAGTTCGAACCAACATGAAAATAAGCAGACACTTCATGATGTACTGTTGCGAGTGATTTACTCTAGCCTCTAAACTGCATGACCAATAACTGGTGTTTGCAGCCACATGACTTTTATTTACAATTTTTTGAATAGTTTGAGTTTGGCATGTCTGAACGCAAACCAGACCAATAGAAAAATTGCAACAATGTATCGACCATACTTGCTGAATAGCTCGTTGCCTTACTGCTGCTCTTACCGGGCGTCTTCTTGTGCTCGTTCCATAAGTGTAAACCAAAACAAATTAAGGTGTGAACATTTTTGGCCTTCCCCACCCAATCGGACCACGTCCCCCATCCTACCATATCTATCCCGGCGTGAAAGTGTCCTCAGACTGTTTCAAGTGCATCAGACAGTTTGGCTTTCACAGCAGTGATGAAGTGTACTTATGTGTGTGCGTGTGTGTGTGTTTTCTCATGTGTTATCAGATGGAGATGGCAGTGGCTCCTCTGTGCAGGAGAGTGTCTGATTTGGGGAAACCGTACCGAATGCTGCGCTCCTTCAGGTGTGTAAACACTTAGTGAAAACAGTCAGTGAATTTAAAATATTTAAAATCTCATTCATTTAAAAAATGGCAAAAAAAGATCAGTATAAAACACACATCTAAATATGCCCGAATTAGCAGAAACTGCTCGTTTAAGTTGCAGATGACAGAAAATGCATACAATTCCTACAAACAAAATACAACAATTCACATTGTCCTACAATTTAGACCTAGTCAAATAATAATAATAATCAATAGTGAATGAATTGTTCATAATAAATAGTAGAAACAACTTTTTAAAACAAGTTTGAAATGTAAATATTGTACAATAGTAGCTCTTTAGTAATTCATATAATCATTCACTACCAAAAATAATTAAGCAGTGAAGCCTGACCAATGTGGGGAGTCATGGTGCATTTACTTTTCAAAAGTCAATGGGATTTTAGGGCTGAAGCAATTACTCTATTAATCTCTTTAAAAATGTATTATCTATTTCTATATCTATCTAAGTGTTTTATTTAAAATTAAGAATTAAAGTGAATTAAGAATTAAAGTTTTCAGATTTTTCATATTCTTAAACGTGAATGTTTTCTGGTTTCTTTGCTCATTATAACAAAGAAATCATAAACTATCAGAAACTATATCATTTTGGTTTGTGGGAAAAAACAAGAGGTTTTTCAACATTTTTTTGTAGACGTCAATTAACCAACAAATGTTTTATAATTAATTCCTGAATTCTCTGACTCTGACAGCTGTCACTGTCGTCTACGGTGTTTGCTCAGTGATACGAGTCTCAGTCAGGCAGAAAATGTTGATTGGTGTTTACCACGCATGGGTGTGATGATGTTTCTCCACAAACCAAAATGATTTCTTTGTTATATAGAGCAAAAAAAACCCTGCAAATATTCACATTTAAGAAGCTGTAAAAGTCTGAAAACTTTTTTTAATTCACCAAAAACACTCAACTGATTAATCCATTATCAAAATGATCAAAAAACGCCTCAGGATTCTCCCAGTAGAGCTAGATGACATGGCCGGGGAGAGGGAAGTCTGGGTTCCTCTGCTTTGAGAGGACATTCAGTGGAAAATCTAATTTCTGTTGTTTTTTTGGTGTGTCCCCCTGTCCCTCCCGTATCTAAACATCACTTCTGAGAAAGAAGGGCTTCTCTGTTTACGTGTGCTCGAGCAAGCAGTTTTGAAAAGTGGAGTTTAGTTACGTAACTAGCATATTTGCCGTGCAACGAACCCTCCTCCAACAGCTACTCCCGGACATGGGCGTGGACATTCAATCTGAAGAAGAATCACCGCGGAGCAGTCAGTCACTTGGTGTTCTGGGGGGCGGGCATTAGCTCAGAAACAGAGTGCCTGTTCAGAGGCTGTCAGAGAGCAGCAATAAACTGGTTTAATCTGGAGAGACTATGAGGCTTTTGACCATAAATATTATTTCATTTATCTAAGTAGACATCAATAATCTTGATGTTTGGTGCAAAGAGACCATTCTATGTGACCTTTAAGCTGCTGACCTCGCGACCTGACCTTTAGATAAGCGATAGACGATGGATGGATGGAATAATCATAAATAATCATCAGCCCCAGTCTCTCAACAGTTCAGCCAATCAGGAGCTAGATCTCTGCTCGTGGGTTGAGTCTGTTTGTCAGTGAAGAAATGCCCCGCCTCAGCTAAAATAAAACCTCACTGAGGTTTTGGGATTAGTGTTCATCAAATTGATGTGTCAAGTTCAAAGAATGACACTTGCAGTTTCCCACATTTTAGTTCACTAAACTCCAGTCGGGGCAGCTCAGAGACTTCTGTCGCTGTGGAAACAATGATCTAAGATGCTGATTTAGGTGAACTGAGCCTAATTGGTATTCAAAATGCTAGTGTAATACTGACTTCTGAAATAAATGTGTGTTCAAAAGCTACATTTTTTTTTAAATTTAAACTGGAGCACAGCCGTAAACATGACCAGGTTATAATATCGGGGTCATTGTTTGATTGAATTCAGCAGCAGGTGCAACGTGTTTGAAAATGATTCTTTTTCGTGACTGAATTTACCACACAGTGACGTTTTTTTTAAACTTTTTATTTATTCTTTTCAATATTGAAGGAACATGAGATCATCATGGGCACAAACATACATATATACATACATGATGGTATACTGTCAAGCCATTTAGGGTGCATACACAATTTCTCCAACTGAAGTCTTAAAACAAAAGTAAGTCTCTCCATGCAATACATTTCTTGAATGATCCCATGCCACTGGGCCAATGTTGGTTGCAACCATTTTCTAGTTATAGCTTTTCTGCTACTTGCCAGAAAGTATTGGTCCTTAGGTGGGACTGTTTCTGAGGTTTTACCCAGATATAAATTAGTAAAAGAGAAGCCTAGGTCCAACCCTATCATTTTATTGATCTCAGTAGACGTTTCCCTCCAGAATGATTGGATTTTTGGGCAGGCCCAAAAAACATGAAAGTGGTTAACCATAGAAGTTCCACAACAGAGGCCTCGGTTCTGCGAGCCTGTTTGCAATGCTGTTACACACAGTGACATTTGAACACGAGTAATAATAAAATAATAGTGATTGTCACCAACTCTCTCTGTAAAGTTAATGCCAGTGCATAGAACAACATATGTTGTTGGAGTTAATGGGCTAAAAAACATGAACAGATATTACTGAGTGTGTGTGTGTGTGTGTGTTCTCGTGTTGCAGACCACTGCTGTTTCAGACCAGTGAACTGATAGCCAACAGTCCAGCTGTGGGTGATCTGATCCCCTACAGCACCCTGCTGCACTTCCTCTTCACCAGAGCCCCGTCTGAACTCAGATCACCTCATCAGGTCAGCACACACACACAAATGAGAACCCTCATAGACATAATACACTCTCTAGCCCCTTACCCTAACCTTAACCATCACAACTAGATGCCTAACCCTAACCCTAAAACCAGGTCTTAACCCTGAAAAAGCCCTTTTAAGGGGTGACAGAAAGTGAGGACCAGCCAAAATGTCCTCTTTCCCAAAATGAAACATACCCATGCAAGAACACACAAGTGTTTTGACAATCTTGAAGCTTACTATTGTTAAGGTGATGGTCGAGGCTCTGTGAGCTACACACTAGACGCATAATCAGTGCCGACTGTCCTGTGCTGCATCTCTGCACTGGGAAGCAGCGTAAGACAGGCAGCAAACATGGCTTTCAACAGAAAGCAAAAGACTTGCCCAATAAATCTGTGCCTCCTTAAGTCAGACAGATTTACCAACAGGAAGCTGAAGTTTGCAACCCGCTCATTCTCCTGAACCAGACTTTATAGAGAAAATCACTGATTTAAGCTCACGGGGACGCGGGAGCTGCTGGTCTACTGCTGCCTCGTGTGGTCACTCTGTGTCACTGCTGGTCTACTGCTGCCTCGTGTGGTCACTCTGTGTCACCGAAGTTAATCCAAACAAAGAACTTCAAATCCCAAATAACTCGCCGACAGAAGCAGCGGCTGATCGACAACTCCTGTGTGCTGTGATGTAAACAAAAAAAACAAAAAAAAAATCACAGACTTTCTCCATGGACTCTGATTCTGGGAGAGGAAAGGTTTACTGTGTACGACACAAAGGTCAGTTTCCTGCTGCTGTCCAGCTGTTTAACAGAGAGGTAAAGAGCTGAACATATTCAGAAGATATCATCGACTTAAGCTGGCGATTATTATTTTTTTCCCCTGACATCCTTATTTCACCGAGGGCAAGCATTTGTGTTACGACCTCACTCAGACCCACTATTAAAACAACCTGAACTATTCCAGTTCTTACTGACAGTGTTTCATCCCGCACTCAGAGAGCAGAGTGGTCCATCGCCCGTTACTCCCAGTGGCTGGACGATCATCCTTCAGAGAGAGACAGACTCAGCCTCATCAGGTAACCTGTCATCTGTCACGCACACCTGGGACAGAAGGAGGGAGAAACAAGTTGTGCCAACTGTAACTGAACGTAATCCCTGTCGGACTAGTTCTTAAAATAGCAATAATAATAATAATGGGTTTTTTTTTGTAATTATAATGATATTAATGTTGTTTTAAATAAAAACTCCTCAAATATTTGCTTAGCAGGTTTTATTTTTAATATTTAACCACAGAAAGGCCTTGTGCTCTGTTTCATAGCTCAGTAGTGCCACCTGTCTGTTATGGGAATAATGATGGACAGGCACAAACACTGCCTGTGTGCTGCTGCTGCTGCTGCTGCTGCTGCTGCTGCTGCTGCTAACTGGCTGCCACAGTGCCAAAACCTCAGAGCAGAGACAGAAACTTATTTTATCTGAAGAATGAGCCAGTGTGGTGCTTCTACCAACTCTAAGTGTGGCTCACATCTCTCTCATTTTTGGGAAAAAAAAAAAGATAAACCCTCTGATCGCTGATCATTGATTGGAGAAGGTGCTGCCTGTTTTGGTTTGGCCAGATCAGACACATCTGTTTGTAAAAAACAGTGTTCTCACACAGTACAAAGAAAAAGGGCCCCTTCAGTCTCAGTAGATGGAGAAAAAGCTTTTATTCTTGATGTTTTGAGTAGGTTTGGGCTGGGCTGTGCTTTTATTGAGTGGGTTACACTTCGATACACGTCTCCTACTGCCAGAATCCTGGCAAATGGTTGAATGTCTGATGGTTTTTCCTTGATCAGAGGTACACGTCAAGGCTGCTCCATCTCAACGCTTTTATTTGCACTTGCACTTTTGTTTGTCACATTATTTGTCTGGTGTTGTTACATTAGGAGACACTGAATACAGAACTTCTGATGATATATTGCTATTTATTACTAACCCAGAGAGTCCAATAGCAGTTTTAATTTCAATTATCAGTCAGTTTGGTCAGATTTCAGGTTCCAAAGTTAATTACAACAAGTCAGAGGCTCTGCCACTGGGTGACGTAGGGGATCACAAGGGGAATTTCCTGTGGATGCTTGGTGTTGTGCCCCTTTCTCCCCTCTCAGCCTTATTTCAACTGATAAAGGTGATCGTTCTGCAGAGGTTCAAAATAACCCCATCGTGCTTAGCACACTTAAGATTTGGCGTGATATCACTAAACATATTGGCCGGGGAGGTTCCTCATCAGTGCTACAACCTTCAACTCAGAGCAAAGCCTTTCCTCATGGTGTCGGGAAAAGTATTATCAATGAATGACACTCTGAAGAACGGAGATTTCTATCTGATTTATTCAAAAAAAGACAATTTTATGTCATTCACACAACTGCAGACTAAATACAGAATACCACTTTAATAGCCACTTTTTTGGTTTACATCAGGTTCGGCATTTAAATGATAATAAACGTATTTCACTTTTATATGGAAAATGATATTCTTCTGAACGTGCTAGTGTTGACAGGAAAAAGGAATTGTGGGAAAGGGACTTACTGACTTCTTTCTTTGGGCATAGTACTAATTAGTAAATACGTTTGTAGGCTTCTTGATGTAAATTGATCAGTTTTTGTTTTACACTTGGGCAAGAGCTGGGCTTTTGCTTGTTGTTTTGTTATGTAAAATTCACAAAATATATTTTTTTAAAAACCAGTAGCTTGATGCCATTTTCATTTTGTCTAAGTAGCTCTCAGAAGTTTAAAAAGGTTGGAGACATTGCTGTAAATCCAGCATAAGTGACTTAATTTGCCAGGGTTTGTAGATGCATCTCGGTAGCTCAACACACTGAACCTGCATTACTTTGGCAAGTGCTCATGCACTAGAGTTTAGAGTAAACTTCATCCGATTGATTTGCTTCTTTTATACATATTTCATGCTGCATATGGTTATTACTGTATGTTTTCGGGTCTGCCATTTTTATAATTCAACTAAAAAAAGAGAACGCATCAAAGATGTTCTGCTCTGTATGAGCTCCACTTCCTAACGTGACTCTTCCTCTGTCGTCCTCTTAGGGGCGCTCTGGAGGCCTATGTGCAGTCGGTGAGGGCCCGGCAGGGGAAGGAGTTTGCGGCCGTCTATCCCATCATGCTTCAGCTGCTGCAGAGAGCCACCAGTGGTTCACAGGAGGTCAGATCCTGAAGATGCTGCATCCTCATCATCATCAGGACGAAGGTGGAGCCTGTGTGGCTTCCTCTGGACTTGATGCAGCTTTAACTCAACTTCCTTGTTTTAGGGTTGACTTAATGAAGGGACATTGTTGTGGTACACATTATTGCGAGTTCGAAGGTTAAACTCTGGTTTAGGGCTGCAACTATCAATTATAACTTTATTGATGTATCTGTATTTAATCAATTTTTATATTAGTTATATGGTCAGTAAAATAGTGATTTTCTCAGTGACTTATGTTCACAAGTTAAGATTTCTGCCTTACAAAAGTGAAACAAAAAACAAGTTACAAAAAGTTTGTTCATATAGAAGCTGATGACTAATAGATCAATAGTTACAGCCATAAACTGTTAATCCACATCACAGGGGCAGTTTTCCTCTTCATGATCCTCACAAATATGTAAGAAATATGTATCTGTTTAATGACTGAAGAGAATAAATGGGGAATATTTGTAGGAGTTTAATTTATACATCTTTTTGTAAAAGTACAGTTCACACACATTCAGACAGCAGTATACAGTTCACACAGGGGAACTCAGATGGGCCACTTCCACTGGTTGGCTGGAGGCTCCTCCATCAGCGGCTCCCAGGGTTTCCACTCCGACATCTTCCTGGAGAGAGCCAGCTCACACTCGGCCTGCACACACACACACACACACACACACGGACAGCAGTCAGCAACACTGGAACCTTTCTGTGCTGTTTTTCCAAGTCTTTTCACATCAACAGTAAGTAAAATAAGTGGCACAAATCTCAATTTGGGTAACTATTATATCACACCTTCAGTATTTACATCAAGTGAATGGCTAAATAGATGTGAGTACCGTAAACCACATCACAGAAAGAAACAAGTGGAGTCAGTATCTAGTGATAATGAGCTGGAAGTTTTCCTCAGTCGCTTTGGTGCATTTCTCACGTCACTATTTACATTTGCACAACAGTTAATGCATTTCTCAAAACAATGAGTACAAACTGCAAAACCTACTTGATAACCTGCAAAAGCGTCGTCACTTGCTCATTTCTCAAAAGCAAGTATTCATGTCAATGAAAGTGTCAGTGTCGTCAAAATTTAAAGTCCTGACACCATTGATGGCTTTGTCATGTTTTCATTATGAGTTTACTTTGTAAATGTTTTCCAATGCCAAAAAGTCAGATCTTGGTGACACTACCTGAAAACGCTCAAGACAGCACTATATACTATTTGCACTACAGTAAAGTTACACATTACTGTATTTAGTGAAGTAACTGAGTACAAGACACTGAATATGTATGTTTCACATTTTTACTGCATATGTTCTTTGCATTTCTAATTTGTTCACAGCACTGTGCAAAAGAAAAAAAAATCCATCCTTATTTACAACTAACATGAACTCCCTTTGGATGGAGCTGTGCACAACTGTAAACAATAATGCAGTACATATTGGAACTGAACATACATAGTACTGTAAATCATTCATGCACATCCACCCTGTGCAGGACTCTGCTGTCATGTCATCACATGCTGCATCCATGGCCGCTAGCAGGGCCATTTGGGTATGTGGATGCCGGTCATGTACCTTCCACCTCCACGAAGAGGAAAAACTCCTCTGTTGGATTTAGGAATGGTGAGTAGGGAGGGAGATATTGCAGCAGCATCCTATCATGTGCTACAAAGTGGTGAAAACGCACATTATCCCAAACACGCTTTGTTGTTTGGATGGTCTCCAGTTAGACCCCTCGCATTCTCAGGGATTATGTCCCTGTAAAGAGGGTCTAAAAAAAGTCAGCAGATGTTGAAGCTGGCACTACGATGTGCACAAATGACTAAATGTTTTGGAGGTTGAACTTACTGTTGTGCAAATGTTAATAGTGAGAAAAACTGTGAAATGAATTCCCGAATAAAGTCAACACTGAAGAAGAGGACACGTGCAAAGACACACACTTTGTTGTTGACAAGAGTGCGAGGGTGAAACCATCTAACAGGGGCACACACAGCAAAGTCAGGGTCAGTGTGTCATTTGGAACAAAAAAAAAAAAAAAAAAAAAGTGAACCGTCCCTTGGATCACATTACCAGAAACTGGATTTGTGCATTTGCAAAGTGTGACTATTTCCAGTCTACACTAATACATTAGTGAGTGAGAGTGAATAAATTACATATTTTATGATTAAAATATCTTTTTTTTTTTAATTGCCAAACAGTTATTAGAAACTATTTTTTACTACATTGTATAAAAGTACATTGTGACAACTTCCTGTTACCACTACTGCAGAATGACTAAAGGAAATTCTAAAATTAAAAACAAATCTGTATTTTATTTCATAAAGTAGAATGAAATATATCAGAGAATCGTGTATTTACTCGTATAAGGATATTAATTTTATTCTATTTTTATTGTCAAACATTATGATAAAGAGCTTATAAAAAGCCAAAGTCAGTGGCTCTTATTTTGAAAGCCAGATTTAAAGGAAGTACAAATGGCAGAGTGGCTGTTGTGTATTGGGTTAGGGCTTAAATCAAAGATAACATAAAAATAAGTATTTATTGGATAGGAATAACTAATTACTAACTAAAAGAAGAGATAATATAAAAAACGTATACTATTTTTAAAAGAATAACTCGTAATATTACAAACACTCCTTTACATTTCCTGTCCTCCATGGTCCTTTGTGTTGCCTACAAAGAAACTCAAGCTAATTTCCTGTCCTGTATCGATACATTAGAAAACACAGAGCCATAAAGAGACTGATGTGTGACATGAAAAGTGTTTTCACTCAACTGAGTGGAACAATAACATACCTGGAAAATAACTTCTTCAATCTGACCACAGTTAAGCTTCTTCTCCAGCTTCTCAACATCAGGCTCCTGTAAAGAGACGCGTTTCCTTTTTAAACCGTGGCCTCGATGCTCCGACGCACGCACACACGCACGCGCACACTCGCACTGCAGCCTGTTACTGACCGTTTTGACGTGGTTGAAGCGCTCGCTGACAAGCTGCTCCGTGTACTTCCTGTAAGCGGCGTCCTGTGGCATCGTCTGCAGAGACGCCAGGATCTTTGAGTAGAGGATCCTCAGGCGCTGAGAGGGAGAGAGAGAGCGGAGCGGAGCGAGAAGAGGAGACACACACAAAAAACAAAGTGTCATATGACCACAAACACCAGAGTTTGTGTGTGTTTCCATTGTTACATAGAATCAAAATAACAACAGTGCAGAGTAAGAACAGGGAGGTCTCTTTACTGCTGGACCTGATGCTGCGTTCTACTCACATCAGACGTCACAACTGGGAGTGACGTCATCCACAAGCTCCCTTCATTCCAGGTGAGACGTTGCAAATGCAAACATATCTTAGACTGTAAGCAATGCCAGACTATGGGTCAGCTCTACATAGTATCACAAGTAAGCTGCACTTGTATGGTTTAGTGATTTTTTTTTTTGGTTTTTTAGCTTAAAGACTAAAACAAGGGGCCTTCTGCAAGGAGTTTGCATGTTCTCCCCGTGGTGCGTGGGTTCTCACCGGTTTCTCCGGCTTCCTCCCACAGTCCAAAAACATGCAGATTTGGAGATTAGGTTAATTGGACACTGTAAATTGCCTACAGGTGTAAATTGTGGTTTGTCTCTATGTGGCCCTGTGATGGACTGGCGACCTGTCCAGGGTGTGACCCTGCCTCTCACCCTGTGTCAGCTGGAGTTGGGCACCAGCGCCCCCCCGCGACCCTCAGAGGATAACGCGGTAGAAAATGTGTGAGTGAGTGAGCTTAAAGACTAAATTGCTAAAACAAACAAAGAGAAGATAATTTTCCCGTGAATGTTATCATGATGCAGCAAGCCCTTAAATTCTTGAGTGATGTGGACCACTGTTGCATTGATAATCATATTTATTCCTATTCATACAATGAATGGAACTGATAAAATTATAATTTTAAAAAAGTCACTTACTAACACTTGTTTAATTTTAAGCCTCATTTGTGTTACAGCAGAAATTGACGTATTGATAGTCACTGTACTGTAAAATGACATGAACAACAGTTGGTACCACATGTGCAGTAAGAGTTTTGCTTGTAAAGGTGGAAACACGAGCACTGTCACTGAGCTTTAAGTCTGGGTCGGGTGGGTTGCCGACATTGCCACTGATCCCTGGCGAGGCCATGCAGTCGGAGCAGACTGTAATAGTAACTTTTAGGATTAAAAGATTATCTGTTTATGAATAATGTCTGAAATGTTAGCATCAAAAATGTTATTCAGGAAACGGATAGACATTTCATTAAGTCTGAGCACAGAGCTCCTCCAAACACGTACATTTATTAAATTGATACCAGTTTAGTTTTAGCGTTAAGAGTCACTGTCGTCGTTTAAACATATTCACATGTTTTATCGTTACACTTCAAAATAACTGCTTTAAAATATGTTCTTCAAAATGTTAATGAAAAATGTTTCTTCTTTCCTTATTTTGTTTAATTCTTTCTCCTTAAGAGAACCAACTGAGTGCTGTTAAAGCCCCGGATTGATAAGCAGTATCAAAAAAGGTAGTAGAATCATTAAAAATCTTAATGATAGCCATCCCTATTTCTAACATGTGTAAATATCCTTCATTTAAAGAAACAAAGCAGGTATCATCTGAAATGAAAGGTAATAAATGTATTCATGGAATGCAGATCATAAACAGTAGATGCTTTATGTGTACACTGTATTTTACAGCGTACTGTCACTCTCCGTTGAGAAGCACAAACATCTTGAAAGAAAACTTGTCGCGAGTCCAGAGAAACAACCTGTGTACAGCTTTAGTATATCCCCATATGTGTCCAACAGTTGTGCTCATAAGTTTACATACCTTGGCAGAATTTGTGATTTTTTTTTTTTCCAGCCACTTTTTCAGAGAATATGAATGATAATACAAAAACTTTTCTATCGCTTGTGGCTAGACATTTATCATCCAAGAATTGTGTTTGCTCTTTTTAAACCATTATGGCAACAGAAACTACCTAAATGAAAGTTTACATATCCTGGAGGTTTTGGCCTGATAACGTTAACACACGGGTTTAAATGGCTACTAAAGGTTACCGTCCTCGAGTCACATTCAAGCAGGGACTCGAGAAGTGAAACAGAACTATATGGAGCGGTTTGGGCTGACACTGTGACACGTCCTCTCTCTGCTGCCGTGGCATTCCTACTGGCATGCTTAGTGCTCTGAAGGTCCAGAGCTTGAACCGTATTTTGCACACAGCTTTCAAAATCTTGGATCTGGTGCAGCTGCAGTAGTATGTTTGCTTGGGTTTTCATCTTTGAAGGTGACCTGCTTCGACCAGCGTGTAGCACAGGAGCTTCATCGTAGGCAGTGTGAATGGACTTCAGATGCCCTCGGACCAGAGGAGGCAGCAGGGCAGAGGTGTTTACATAGTTTTCACCACTCAAGTAGAGAGTAGCACATTGAAAAGCCGGGAGAGCTTTCACCAGTTCTTCTATAACGATCCACCGACCAGCTTTCGAGCTAATGTTAACCTTTCTGGGTTACTGTTGGGTTGGACAGAGTGGCGTTAAGTGGCTATTTCTGTTCCACTTGGCGAGTGATCATATAATAGGTGTAATAGGTGGTGCTGTTCCAGAGAGAGACATATTGTTTAAACTCAAGTTTATATTCCAGAGTCCCCATCTGTTTCAGCTTACTTCTCAACTTGCTTGAAGTCTCTTCACTTCATTTAACATGATCTACAAGTCCCCTTGCTGGTCTCAAAGCATGATTTACCACCAATTGTTAAGTGTGGCCTGCACAGTGGACCTGTCTTTCTCGCGGGATGTTTAGCCAGCACGATAATTAGGGCTACCATCTTGGAATGAAGGAGCTCAAACATTTCCACAGTCTGCTCAATCCACTCAGCAATGTTGGCATGGTGGTCAGGCAGAAGCTAGTTAGCACCCAGTCATCAGATGAAAAGTGATACGTGATGCTAAGATATGCTTCTGTGGCAATACTGGTCTAGGCATCAGTTGTCAGCGTGATGCTGCTCTTTATTGTTTGGACTTTTGCACTTTTAACCTGACCAAGAGTGGCTTCATACTTTGCCTCCATAAGCCTGGTAAAGTGTGTTCTTGAGGGGAAAACTGTAACCTGGGTTGAATGTCTTGATCATCTGCTTAAAGCCCTCATCATCAACCAATAACCCCCCTTTCCACCAACATTTCCGGGAACTTATTTACCCAGGAATAAAAAAATAAAAACAATAAAGAAGAATAAACAATTACAATATGTTTTCGCCCACACTGCAGCAGCCAGAGACAGCAGCACCATGTGTGTGTGAATAATTGAATAATGAATAAGTGAATAATGTCTCTTTTGTCCCATTCAGTGTGCAAAGACCTTTAGAATGATGCGTGTTTTCACATCAGTGTCTCCAAATGTTTCTAACACCAGACAAAGTCACTAGATTTGTCGCTAGTCTGAGATAATAACAAATAATATATATCACATGGCCCATGCTGCTATACAGTAGGGAAAACTTGCAAAATTTTCCCCACTGTATATCGAGTATATTCGATATATCACCCACTCCTAGTTGTGGTCATAAAGTTCAATTTTGGTGCCATCACTCCAAATAACTCTTTGGAGGCTTGTCTGTGCTGTTTGGCATAGTAGTAATAGTAGCAATGGCCTTCTCCAGTGATTCAACCATGCAGCCCATTTTCCTTCAAGTGCCTCCTTGTGCATCTTGAAACAGCCACACCGCTTTTCATCAGAGAGTCTTGTTTTGTGGGGTTTTTTCTTTGCATCCCAATCAATTTTCCTGGCTGCTTTCCTACTCGTCTACCTGACTGAGTCCCTCATTTTTCACTTCTTAATTAGAGTTTGAACACCCCCTTTTTTTTGATACACAAAAAGTTCAACTACCTTTTCCCACAGGTTTTTTTGTTAGTTCCTTTGCCTTTTCTTCATGGCTTGGAATCCAATGACGTCAGTGCAGCACTGGATGAAACATGCCAGTCAGGAGCCCAGAAACTCAACGACTTTTTTTTACACAAACACTGATTACAAGCACAAAGATCACAGGTGAGGATGTTACCTTAAATAGCCATTTACATTTGTGTGAGATCTGTTATGTAAACCTTTGATCAGGGTCATTTGGATAGTTTCTGTTAGCATAAGGTTTTAAAAAGAGCAAACAACCGTTTGATGATAGACTGTTTTTTTTTTTATATAATTTATTTTCTTTGAAAATGACAAAAAAAAAAATCACAAATTCTGCCAGGGTATTCAAACTTATGAGCACAACTGTATAAGCTGACCCTTACGGAAATATTGATTTGATTTATATCATGGTATATATGTATAACAGCAGCACAAGCAATGTGGGTGCTGACAAAAACAAAACAAAGACATGGAGGAAAAGTGTGTGTGGGTGTGGGTGTGTGTGTGGGTGCAGCTGCTCACCTCATGTGGATTGTGGGACACAGCGAGGCCGACCAGGCCGGTTGTCTAGAAAAGAGTAGTAGTAGCAACACTTAAAATCTGTTCACTGGAGTCAGTCGTCATGTTAAAGCCCATCCTTCTTCTCGTCCTCATCATTATACTCCTATCTTTACCAATCAGCTGTGGAGACATGCCCCTCATGATCACCTGCACAGTAGTTCTCTGATTTGACCTCAGTCTCACAGAAAAACATGGTAAATATTACATTTAAACAGGAAAACTATGTTTGAGTGACATTTAAGTAAACAGTGATGGATTTAACATTGTGACAGGTATTTAATTGTGGAACAATGATGACCCGATCCTCTATTTGTGTTCCTGTGACAGTAGTGTTTGTATTTTTATTGTTATTATTTTAGTTTTTTAACAATATATTAATATTTTTTGCATTAATGGTTACAATTTCCCGGTGCCACTTCCATATCGCTCTGAACTCACATACATTACAAAAAGACAACTAAGCTCATTAAACTCATCTAATAAAATAGCTGTTGGTCTATGTGTTGTATATACAAGTGGCACTGAGACTTAACACGTCATATACACCCACACAGCGAAGTGCGTGGAAGCACGGTCATTTGCAGAGTACTACACAAAAACGTGCAGTGGTTAACTTTCCTATAAACTGTCGGGGCTGCAAAGCTAATGCTAGCTGCGTTAGCAAAACAGACGACTGTTCACACAACGGCGGCGCCAAAGCGTTAGCAAACCGCTGCAGTAGAACAATTTCAAACGAACGCTTTCAATCGTTGAATCCTCCGATAACATTCGAAATCCATCAGTTAATACAAACTCATGACCTCTACTCGTACCTTCTTCAACAGACCAGCCATCCCTTTCTTACCGGAAACTGTCTCACCAACAACTTCCGGCTACTAAATATGACGTACGATTTACGCGACAACCTGTTATTACATTTGTGCACGCATCGTGTGCGTGTACAGTTTTCAATAACAATTGAGTTTTACATGGGTTTGAGATTATTTAATAAATTAGTTTTTATGTTAATAAATACTGTTTTCTACCTACATTTTTGTATTATATATATGTATATTTACATATATGTTTATATTTACATGTAAATGATCTAAAATAAAACCATCAACTACCAACATCACCAGGTTAAAATGAAATGAGCCTTAATATTGAAACACTGAAAGAAAAATACCAAAATACCAAGCCAAGCAGGTAACTTTTTCAAATTATTCAAATAAGTCAAATTATTTTTGTAACTGAATTTGAGTGTACATAGTGTTAATTTCCATTGTTAGGAAAGAAATAATTTTAAGTAAACAATTTCCTTAAAACTTTAATGTCAACGGTTGGGTTTTTATAAGTAAGTCATTTACAGGTGTAAATGTGGTAGTTTCATTATGCAGCAATTGTTAATTTTCAACACAAGTAACTACTGCCAATCTCACGTATTTTTTTGGGAAAAAATCTTAAGATTGCACATGAGAGAGACATGTTAAAAAAAAAAAAAAAAGACACAGTAACATATGTTTATTCACTGATGGGAAACTGTACTTTGTGTTCAGCAGTGTTCGGATAAACAAAACTGAAGATTGTAATAAATGGAATGTTTTCCCAATATTTTTTCAAGTCATAAGTTATCTCCCGAACATTAATGTTTGTTTATAGTATGTACATTGTGTAATGTCTGTGTTGAGTAATAAATAATAAGAATAAAAAGGAGGCTCATTAACCCAAGTGTTTTGTTTCATTATTAATTATGTACTATCATATTCAAACTATCATAGTTTAAGTATTTATTAGATGTGAAATGAGTAACCAGGGCAGCTAGAGGTTGGAAAAGTTTAATAACATCAAACCAGAGCAATGCTATATGCACATGTGCAATATTATCAATTTTAAAATCATCTATTTAAACATGTTCAGTGAAGGGAAAACAAAGACATCTATCTACAGTGAAGTAAAAAAAAAATTCAAAGTATAAAAATATATTACAAATCTCAAGTATTTACAGAAAAGCTTCTCTCTACACGTCTAACATCTACAGTTAAAGCACCGTCAGTTAGTTTACAGTCTAGTTGTGTCACCTAAATAAAGCAACCATGTTGCTCTAAAGTTCCTCAGTAAATTCAGCACCTATTGAGAAGAAACACTGAAGGTCTCACACAGCCATGAGAAACAAGTAACTACAACTTCCAGCATTCCACTAGGGAAAGTGGAGATGGAGAAGAGTGGATGAGGAGACAACCTCCCTTCCTTAGGGTCTGATTAGCAGGAAGTGACAACAGAGCTTCACTGAAGCTGCTAGAAGAACATCCTGTGGAAAAAAAATATTCAGGTTATTCCCCAGTGGCAAAGGTTTTAAAGGGATATTTCAGGTTATATCATGCCAAATGTGTTGTTCTATCTCCTACACAACACACACTGAGAACATGGCTACCGGCAGGGACATACATTTTAGCCATTAACCCAAAGGCCTGATAAGATCAACACCTGCTCAAATGTACGATTAAATTTTAAGAAAATGCTTCATGTAAAAGTCAGACAGCCTGAACCCAATCACTCCCCCCACACCAAAGTCTGTGGAGAAAGCCCTTTTGTTTTGCTTGCAGGGACTAAGGAGCTCTATTGCTGCCTCGTGTGGTCAGTTTGCATCACTGAGGTAAATCTGAATGAAGGATTTCAAACACCAAACTCACAAAACAACCAATAAAAAATTGCTTTTTTCTCTATGGAATTTGGTGTACGGGGTAAGTTGTTGACTGAGTGACATATAGAAAGTCAAACATAGACCAAAGCAGGTATAGATTTTATTGGTTGAATTGCTAAAATTTGCCAGCTTTTTCAGTGCAGGGGTGTCATTACATCACACTGGACGGACACACCTGTAGATGTTGGGGTCGAGCAGCACAGCCGTGTCTGTGGGCAGCTTTGACAGATGAACCACCTTGGTCTTTTGCTGTAGTCTGTCGCTCTCATTCACCCACACATCTGGCAGTCTGTGGAGGTTTAACATCACACTTTATGAAGACTGTTTTCATTATAAAAACGTAGCAGTGTGGATGGAGCCTTCAGGCGAATCTAATCTAATGGCAGAGAAAAAGGGCTAAGACGAGAAGATCAGGCCTCACATGTCTTCAGGTGTCCAGTGCAGCAGGACCTTCACTTTCCCCGAGTCCTCTTTCCTCCTGGCTATTACCTAAAAACACACACAAAGACTTGCATCATTGCAAAGAAACCTGATCACTGACATAATGAATTCTCTTAGCTCTCAACCTAACACCACAACTTAATGCTTAGCCCAAACACTTGCCGTAATGTTCGGACTATTGCGCACCTGAATATAAGCTGCACCAACTAAATTGAAAAGAAAAAAAAAATGTACATATATAGGCCGCACTTGTCTATAAGCCGCAGGTGTCCATGTTGTAACATGAGATATTTACACAGAAAGATTGTTTTAAATTTTTAATTAAATAAATGCTTTTTTCCCCCAAACAGTGCCTGTAACACGGCATTAACACGGGAGTAAAACGACAATAAAACGGCAGTAACGGAGCTGGTTAAATAAATAACCAGCATACCAGCCGTATGCTGTTAGCCTACCAGAAAAGTCATTGATCGCTATCTTCATCTTCTCCTCCTGCACACTAAAACCACTGAAGTTGTCTTCAATAAGGTAATAATGTGTGGTTAGTATGTGACATAAAGAGAGGCAGAACACAGAACGCTCTCTTTATGTCACATAATAACCGCACATTATTACCTTATACACCCCTACTTTAAAAAAAAGGTATCCCCTTTAATTGTGTTGTGTTGCGTGTGAGAGCCCACCGTGCTGTGGAAGACTACACTGTGACCGTTGCCCAGGCTCTCGATGTGTGTTGCCAGGTTGAGGCAGATGGCTCGATGACGGATGGCATCCATGGTCTGTGCGTCAAAGAAGTCATGAGGTCGGGCTGGGGAAAAAAAAAACAAAAAAACAAACATATTGATTTTTATTTGGAAGATCTGATATGGAGTGATGATCTAATTTTCACCATTTCCTGTTTCAAATCTAAGGCTTTTGACAAACAAAAGACTAGACCACTATAAGCTGCTGGCTCCATTGAAGCAAACAGCTAACTAATAGCTGAGTCTGCAGGTTTGTTCATTACACCGCTGGACTGGCCATTGGGCATACTGGAAATTTGCCCGCTAGGCTGATTTTGATTTTGGGCCGGGCCTTTTTTTTTACGGTACTAGTATTAGTATTGGTACACAAAACTGGTAGATTGGCCCATTAGTCATGATTGACTATCCTAATTTCAGGATCCCATCATATATTGTTCATTGTTTGTTCAGGAGGTCCCTCTAAGTAAGTACTCTGTAGAGTATATGACGCAAATTTTTCTAGATACCAGTGCTGTAATCATATTAAATAAGTCCATCTAGTGTTATTCTTACCTTTCTTTCTCTGTCTCCTTTCACTTTTTAAAGGTTCCCATGTTTGAGGAAATATTCTGTTACTGTGCTTTTTATTGATGTGGCGAATAAATAGTCTATGAAAATATCACTAAATCTGTCATTTATTAATTTTAATATTCATACTAGACAAACTAGACCAAGCAGCCTTTTGGTTTCCGCTAAGTACTGTATGGAATGGCAGGATGGTGTTGGTTTAAGTTTATTAGACATGTACATATACACCAACAAGGTAGTGTACAAGCATTGTCACAAGAAAGTTTGTTTTCATTCATAGGCTTCATTGTCTGACATCAAATTCAAGGACCTTCCAGGACCAATTCTCTCAAATTCAATGACAGAATGAGCTGACACAGTTTAAGATGGGAGGGCAACTTGTAAGAGCCTCTTCAACCATAGCATCCACTTTGATTGATTGATTTGCAACACAATCTGTCACCTCTCCGGTGGGGAAGCAGCCTGAGCTGGTGCACGAGGTTGAGAGGTTTTGATTAGATATAGTCGACACACAGATATAGTCGCTCACCTCGACACACAGATTGGGTTTTGGAACCAGTCTCCTCGACAGGGGTTGGACTCTTCCACTCTGGAGTTGCCCCTGGTGAGAGGCGCCGAGCTGGTGTGGGCATTCTTATTGCCCCTCAGCTCAAGGCCTGTACATTAGGGTTCAAACCGGTGGACGAGAGGGTAGTTTCCCTTCGTCTTTGGGTGGGGGGATGGGTCCTGACTGTTGTGCCTATGTGCCTATGCACTGAACTGCAGCTCAGAGTACCCACCCTTTTCTACCACCCCCTGGACGGGGGTGGTACAAAGTGCTCCTGCTAGGAATTCCCACGTTGTGCTGGGAGACTTCAATGCTTACGTGGGCAATGACAGTGAGAACTGGAGGGGTGTGATTGGGAGGAACGGCCCCCCTGATCTTAACCCGAGCGGTGCTTTGCTATTGGACTTCTGTGCTTGTCGTGGATTGTCCATAACATAGCATAAGGCTATCCACATGCACACTTGGCATCAGGATACCCTAGGCTGCAGGTCAATGATCAACTTCATAGTCGTATCGTCAGACATGTGGCCACATGATGCCAGTCAGGTCAGTCGGTAACCCCCGAACCCGTTAGTGGACTCCGGCGGTAAGGGATGCCAAAGAAAAAGTCCCATCGGGCCTTTTGGCCTGTGGGACTCCGGAGGCAGATAGGTCCCGGCAGGCCAAGTGGAATGTGGCTTCAGCGGTCACTGAGGTAAAAACACGGACGTGGGAGGAGTTCGGTGAGAAACGACGTGGTCCTGTTTGCTTCATCAGGCCGTGATCTTCAGCTCTCACTGGAGCGGTTTGCAGCCTGTTTGCAGGATGAATGGATGGATGGATGGATGGTGCATTCTGTTTGTTTTTGTGCACATTTATCAATAAAACATCAGAGAAAATAGACGCTTAAACAGAACACGTCTAAATGAATTGACATCGAATATATCAAGGAAATCAGCAGTGATACCCAGCCCTTGTGACTGACAAGGAGTTTGTGTGTGGAAGAGTGTGACTACACTGTGTCTGAGTGTGTGTGTGTTGTTCTTACGGAGCGAGCGTCTGTGTTTGTTCTTCAGTTTCCTCCTCTTGTTGAGGCCGGCCTTGGACGGAGATTCCTCCTTCACTCTGCCCTGACTGGACATTTTAGACGAACCTGAGCTGAAATGAGTGGGGACATGACGGGCCAGCCCCCCCTGGGAGGCAAACGTGGCGTTGCAGCCTCCAACGACACACTGCAGGAACACAGCCAAGGTAATAGTCAGGTTTACAAAACTGATACACAGCGTGGTATCTGGTCAGTGTAAAGGACAAGCCCAATTTCAAAAAAATTGGGACACCATAAAATGTTAATAAAAACAGAATGCAATGATTTACAAATCTCATAAACTCATTTTATGTACCGTAATTTCCAGACTATAAGGTGCTACTTTTTTCACACACTTTGAACCCTGCGGCCTATACAATGATGCGGCTAAACTATAGATTTTTACGGGCTGGACTGCTGCGTGATGAAGAGGACAGCGCAAGCTCAAGGGCGAATTTGCCTTGAGACCAAAGTGGCATTGAGAGTGAAAACAAGAGAGACAGAGAAAGTGTGAAGTCATTCTGAGGCTGTTCAATTCCAACACTGAAGAAGACAACTTCAGTGGTTTTAGTGTGCAGGAGGAGGATGAAGATGAAGATAGCAGTCAATGACTTTTCTGGTAGGCTAACGGCATACGGCTGGTAGGCTGGTTATTTTTTAACCAGCTGCGTTACTGCCGCTTTACTGTCGTTTTACCAGGCAGTAACATGGCTTGTAACATGGCCGTGTTACTGCACTGTTTGGAAAAAAGCATTTATTTAAAAAAAAATTAAAAAAACTTAGTGTAAATATTTTATGTTACAAGTGTACACCTGCAACTTATAGGCAAGTGTGGCCTATATATGTACAATTTTTTTTTCTTTTAAAATTTAGTTGGTGTGGCTTATATTCAGGCTCAATAGTCCGAACATTACAGTACAGTTAAACATAAACAACATATCAGATGTTAAAAAATTTGATGGCAGCAACACATCTCAAAAAAGTTGGAATAGGGCGATGTTTACCATTGTGTAGCATCCCTCTTCTTTTAACAACCTTTAACTGATCCAGTTGTTTTTTTGATTTGTACCATTTACTTTTCCACCATTTTGTTGCCTCTGTTCCAACTTTTTGAGATGTGCTGCAGCCATCAAATTCAAAATAAGCCAATATTTTTCATGAAATGGTAAAATGTCTCGGTTTCAACGTCTAATATGTTGTTTAAGTTCTACTGAGAATAAATTATGAGTTTATGAGACTTGCCAAATACTGCATTCTGTTTCTATTTACATTTTATGCAGTGTTCCCACTTGTTTGGAAATGGGGTTGTACATGAGGTGTGTGTGGTCACCTTGAATGGTTTGTCTCCACTGTGGGTCAGCATGTGTCTCTGCAGCCAGCTCTGACTGGTTGATGGTGTGTTGTACACTTTGCAGCCCTTCCACAGACACACAAACACCTGTGTGACACACAAACAAACAGTCAAGTCAGATAAAGATGGACCGAAGAAGAAGAAGCAGCAGTATTTAGATTTAACTTCAAAAGAAACCTAAACTTATAGTGCTCAGGCCTTTGGTCCACTGCTAGTCCATAAGCAGGATGCAGATTTTCTACTCTAGTTCCAGAAAATACTGATATTTATTTGTTTTCCAATTTTCCACCCACAAATTAACCATAAACTTGAAGTTTTTAAATGAAAACAAAGATACAGCACTTTCAAACTTCACCTTTTGGGTGCACAAAATCTCTAGTTAGTGTGGACAGCACTGTAGTAGATTTAATTTAACTTCAGTAACCAGTTACCAGTTAGTAAATTCTAACAATTTATAAATAATTGGCCAAAACCAATTATTAAAAAATGTCTGCCAAATTGTTCGGGCCAACCAATTAATTGGTCTCCTTCTAATGTGTGGACTGATGAGGGAACAACAACATTTCAACTGATCCAAGAAGAAAATATTACAACAGATGGAAGCCAACTCAAGCTGCTGTCTGTGAAGACAACTCAAGCTGCTCCATCTTTATTCCTTATCCAAATAAAACAAATGACATTAAGGCAGCTGTGCTGACAGAGGAACAGAGACACTGACCCCTCCTCTCTGTCCGTCCACATGTGTGGCTCTGATGTGTTCAGCCAGGTCCGGGCTGCTGGGAAACAGCATCTGACAGTGATCCCAGCAGCATGTGTAGCTCAGAGACTTTCCTCCTGTAGGTGCCGCGCTGCTCCCCGAAACCACACCCCCACCATGTCCATTAAGCATGGCCGGAGTGGAGCGACCACTGGATGCTGTGCTCTCCATGTCCATCAGGGTGCTGCTGATACTGGAGCACAAGCACAGACAAGAAAAACATATCAAAAGGCAGCACTACAAATGATTCTGACAGAAGTTACATTAAAGGTCACATAGAATGGCCTTTTTGAACCAAACATCAAGATTATTGATGTCTACTTAGAGAATTAAATTAAATAATATTTATGGTCAAAAGCCTCATAGTCTCTTCAGATTAAGCCAGTTTATTGCTGCTCTCTGCCAGCCTCTGAACAGACACTCTGTTTCTAATGTCCGTCCCCCAGAACACTGAGTCTCTTGTGATTGGCCAGCTACCAAGTGCATTCCCACTCGCTTGTGATTGGACAGATACCAGCTGACTGCTCCGCGGTGCTTCTTCTTCATTTTGAATGTTCACACCCATGATCGGGAGTAGCTGTTGGGGGAGGGTTCATAGCACGGCAAATGTGCTAGTTACGTAACTAAACTCGACTTTTCAATAACACTTGCTCGAGCTCAGGTAAACAGAGAAGCCCTTCTTTCTGAGAAGTGGCTGAAGTGTTTATTGTGACACTTTATAGATGTTCAGATATGGGAAAGACACAGGGACACACCAAAAAACATCAGAAATTTGATTTTTCAGTGAATGTCCTCACTCGGCCCACACAAAATCAGCGCCAAGTCACCGTTCAACTGAAAATGGCTGCCTTCATATTGGGTTTAGACCATAGGTTGTCATTTACACTACTCACAATAAGTTAGGGATATTGTTATTTACATGAGTGCTTTTCCCACTTGGTCTGAATTTTAATGAAATAAGTAAGTGATATTATTAAAAATGAATGAGACACACCAAGTTCATGAGCAACATCTGACTGCCTGCCACAGACCCGAAGGTGTGCTATGGCCAGGTGGCGCTGCTCGTCCTTTAAGTGACGTCGTGTGTTCATGGCTGTTTGAATGATGAACTTGGAATGACTTACTGACAATACCAGCTTTTTATACCCACAGAATGTTGAAATTGATGCCACATTGAAAAGTCTCCATTGAGTCTCTCACAATATCCCTAACTTATTGTGAGCAGTGTACTTTTTTGACTGTCCCTACCAGACAAATGTGTGTACCAACTTTCATTCATGTACGTTAAAAACCAGGTAACACAACCTGATGAAAGTTTTTTTGTCAGTTGTTAGCCCCTCCCATTTCCAGTTTTCCACGCACATTCACCAAACCACTGTCAGATTTTCAGGGCAGGACAACCATCAATTCTAGTAAGTTTGGTTCAGATCGGACCTGCCATCGCGAAGTTAGAAGAGTCTCGTTGTGTGTGGCGAAAAATCTGAATTTTGTCAAATTTTGCCGCCCCTTATCTTGTACGCCATGTGACATTAAGAAAAACTTTCAATAACTTTAGATCCTCAACTTGTCCACAGTGACCTTGCCAAGTTTGAAGATGATCGCACTAAAGCTTCAGGACAAGTTTGTTCAAATACCAGAGGTGCAAAATTGCCAAAATCACCGAGTCGGTGTTCATCTCAAAATGGCGGCCTTCCTGTTGGGTTTCGTCCATAGGCCTCCACTCACTCTTTCGACCGTCCCTACCTAATAAACGTGTGTTACAACTTTCGTTCATATACGTTAAACCTGGTGCTTGACCTGATGACAGTTTTTTGCATTTGTTTTTAAGCCCCTCCCACTTCCATTTTTTCACGCCCATTCACCGAACCACTTTCAGACGTAAATTTTCACCAGGCCTGATGCCTTTGCAAAATTTCATTTTGTTTTTGAGCATGTTTAGGCCCTCAAAAATGCAATTCATTTGGAGGAAAAAGAAGAACTAGACCATTCCCCCGCAGGAAATCGCGAGAGTGATGCAGTGTGCTGTGTGCAGTCTATGATACTACAATGCTATTATGATGTTACGAAACGCTACACAAAATGTATGGAAGAACAGCACACTATTGGCCCCTATAGGTTTGCTATACTTGGGTAATAGTGTATTTTGTGGAATAAACCTTTAAAAGTGTAAGCACAGTATTTAGGTGGTAATATTTTGAGTGGACTGTACCTTTAAATCTTGTTTCTGGTACTGAGAGAAAGTTATTTATGTGAAATTAACCTTTGAAACTATAAATATTCAGACAGCAATCTTTTGAGAGGGATTACTTACTGTCGACCCAAATTAGCTGATGTGAACGAGGTGACTGTGTGTGTACTGAGAGAAAGTTGTATTTATGTAAATAATAGCACACAGAGTCCGATCGAGCCGCACGTTTTGATATATTATTTGTTAGTGTGCGATAAAGTGTGATTGAGTTTTTAGCGACCGAACATACAGAAGAAAAAAGAAAAATGAGAAAAATAAGAAGAAAAAATGCACCCACTATAGCGCAGCGCACAATTGACCCCTACAGCAAAGCACTGCATCACTAATAACTCCTTGAGTTTCAATAGGGTCCTCCACACCTTGTGTGCTTGGACCCTAATAATATGGTCTTTGAATTTACAGACAAATCTCTGGATAATTCACAGGTAAGTGTTTTCATTCTGCATGCTCAACCCGTTTATTTTGTGTCTTTATTCTTTATGTGCGAAAAAGACTTGGCTGCCAGCAGGAAAATTATTTTAGCCACTTAACACTATGGACTCCAAAGCAATCTTACCAGCTGTGTACACCATCTTCAGAATATATTAGTCACATTATCTCTCCTCTTCCAAGCCTTTTTCATCAGGAAATTAAAGTAATTCATGCAGCTCAATAAACTACTCTCTTCCCCACACCAAACCCATAGCAAAAATCAGCAATTTTGAGCTGCTGAATCACTGCTGACTCCATCAATAACTTGAAATGTGTTAAGTGGTGACAGTGTTAGAAGTTCTTTTCAATTTACCTCAGCAACACAAAGTTAGTAAAAGAGGCAACAAGAAAACTGCAGATTTTCTCTATTTGTGGAACAGAGTGAGAAGATTAAAAACTCGAGGTTCAAATCAGGAACTACTGTCTAGAAACATTTTTATTCTCATATTCATATATATGAATTCTCATATTCATGTTTTTTTATTGCATCTTCACCTAGATTTTATTACAGGAGCATTTTTACATTATAAATAACTAAAATTACCTAATTTTATGATGCAAATGTGATGTGTGAGGGCAAATTTCACTGCCCTCACAGCACAGCAGCAGTGTTTTTGTGTGTGTGTGGCCAGATGACATCTGCTGTGATCAGTGTCCATACTGGTTCTCTGTGGGACACACACACACACACAGAGGTTCATTTGAAGACTGCAATGACCCCCATTAAATTGGGCAGCCTAAACAAAGCCTTACCTCTATCTTAAACCATAACCAACTAATGACTAACCCTAACCTAACAATTCAAATATTAACCCTAAACTTAACCAGTTCCGTAGAAGTGAGGTTCTGCCTCATTCGGAACTGGTTTGGGTCTCCATGAGGACTACTGGTCCTGACAAGGTCAGTCTTTATGACAGAAAAGGTCCCAGAGAGGTAACAAATACAGCACGCACACGGACATGTTTGCACTTCGATCAGAGTGAGGACCTTCACGGACATAATGCATTCCCTAGCCCCTTACCCTAACCTTAACCATCACAACTAGCTCCCTAACCCTAACCTAAACCCAATTGTAACCCTAACTTTAAAACCAGGTCTTAACCCTGAAAAAGCCCTTTTAAGGGGTGAAAAAAGCAAGCAAGTACAAGAACACACACACACACACGGTGTCCAGCTGTTGCTCTGCATGAGAACTACAGCTGAAAGTGTTGTCTTACAACTACAACAGTAGAGTTACTCACAGTTAGTGTACTGTTAACAGGCAGCAGATTGGTTTAGCTACTTTAATAGTTTCAAGTTTCTCTCCTCTTGGGGACACATACTATATAGTCATTTATTTTACAGGTAATGTGGTATTATCACAGCTGCAGCATCATGGAGTTTACACAACCACATGAGTGCAGAAGGCTTTAATGTGAAATTATGGATATGGAATTAGAGAAACGTGGTAACACTTGACTGACGTGAGAGATTAGGACAGGAAACAAATTGTAAACTGCACACTGTATATATGTTAATATTTTAAAAATACATTTAATAATTTAAGATTTTAATACTTGCCCGCATAATTGTAAATTCCTATTCTTTTTTTATTATTATTGTTTGTTTTTAAATTGTACTGCCTTTTATATTTCTTTTCCCATTTGTATTTTTTCCCCATTATTTTATTCCCATTTGTACCTTATATTTGTCAAATATTGCTTAATTTATATCCTTGAGATACTTTTTTTGTATTCACCACTTGTCTACCTCTGACCCTTTTGTTGCTGTAACAAGTGCATATCCCCAGTGTGGACACAATACATTCATATCTAATCTAAGCTTAAGAAAGAGAAAAGTTGATTTAAATCCATTTTTTGCTTTAACTTCTCTTTATGGCGTAACCGTTAACTGTACAATGTAATAAGCTGGGGAAAAAAACGACAATACCACAAAAAATACCACAATTTACTTGAAATTGTGGTATTTTTAATGCCCCCAAAGTAAATTAAACTAAAAAAAACACAATCATAATAGTAATATGTGAGGACTAGTCCACTAACGGCTTTAATAGATGACTAAATATTGTAGATTTGTAGCAATGGGCCTGAGTATTTGATTATTTGTTTCATTACAAAAAGTCAATTAGTTGCTCTGACTATTCATTGTATAGTTAAGATAGACAACAAATGTTTTAACAAGGATTGCATTTATAAAAATAAAACTCCCTACTCCAGTGACTCCATAATTTGTGGCGCATCTATTCCTACAAGGTGACAGCAGCAGCAAACATTTAGTTAATGCACTTCATGTATGTCCCATAAGTGATTAAAGTGTGCATTACCTGCATTACTTTCACCTGCTCTCATGCTTAACCCGAGTATTTTATAAGGCCTATAATATACATAACACAATTGCCAAAACAAAACCAGTGAATAATGAAGTTGCATTTTTGCTAGGCTGTAGTTCATTTAAGTTTGGGATTTAGTGTACAAGATACATTCAAAGACCCTGGTACTACAACCAATGTCAAGTTTGGCTCGGCAACAGAGCGCTAAAATTGCTGTAAATTTGCAAATATACAATTGATTAAAAGGTGCAATGAGCTACACTTTTTAAAACTAAACTCAGCAATCGACACAGTGAGTACAGACATATAAGGACACGTGTCCATAAATTACCAAAGAATGCCCTTCTCCAGGTCTCATGGAGTAACACGATATATATTATGTTTCATGGTTGTTGTTCCTGATGTCTTATATGCTAACAAGCATGCATGTGATAGCAATCAGTTTTATATTTGGCCCCTTTTAATGATGTAATTAAGTGCAAACTTTAGTAACCGCCGGAGGTGATATTTCTACATCATCTAATTAAACTGTTTTTAATCATACAATAATTTTAAAATGGCATGGTATGATTTTAACAATAAATGCAGGCTATTCATGTTTTCATAGTACAAGGATAAATTTTAATAATCTGTCCAATTCATGTTTCTTGACTACAAGCCAATACTGCTGCAACAATCTCTATTCATAATTACAAAAATGTCACAATGCTGCACTGCAAATCTTAATCGAGATGTAATACTGTTGTTTGAACAAGGGTGACACAGAACAGGTGGTGTGTGGAATTCTTAATTTCCTCCTCCTCTGTGGATTTGCCAATATATTTTCGAGGTAACGATGTGATTAATGTGAACTGAATGAATACTTTATATTCAGTCTGATTATTCCGGTTTATAGACCTTCACATTACTGTCTGAGGAGGGTCATATTGATTCCCTACTAGTTGGAGTTTTCAGATCCTTTTGCTTCCTGCTCAAAGTTGGTAGGTGACTTGGGACACAAGTGTGTGCAGCGTCAACTTTGGCAGTGATTTGATTTTTTTTAAAAAAAGAAAAAGCAAGAGATATTGTTACAAATGCAGAAGAGCCACTTTTCTCCTCCTCACACACTATCATCAGTCACATGGCAGTTCAGAGAGATAAGGCGCGTCATATTGGCTGTTCTCCATAACTCCTCCCTGTACAAGTTCCTCATACAGAAACACTGCCACATTAAAATATCTAGTCTCTGATCTCTTTCACACTGAAATTACCGGTAAACCCTGGATTTGTGAACCCACAAAACAAGGTTACAAACAGCATGTCTTTGCTTTGCCAGTGGTCTGTCCTGTGTTTTGTTTTTTTCCCCATCAACGCATGATCCGTGATACCACAAATGTGCCACACACAAAATGAGTCAGTAGTAGAGGGGGAAACAACACAATGGAGCTCAATAACAATGATGCTGTTATGACTATTTTGTATCTTTTACATCACTTCCTCTATCAATCAATCTTTCAATTAATTTCAAAGATGAAATAAAACATACTGAGCACTGACCCAGTTACTACAGTTTTGAAGGACAAAACCATAGCCAATCCTAAACATCTGACTCATACTTTCACCACAAAGCTGCTGATGAGAGAACAATGATTCATGTTTTCTAACAAACAAATTAAAGGGCTTTTATACAGTAGTTAATATGGCAGAGCTGGAAACTCTTTCATTTCCACTAATCGTAGTGGTTCTATGAGTCGTGAAGTTATAAGTGAGCCTACGCTGTACCCACAGTGAACCTGATGATCAGCAGTGTAGGTGTTCATGACTCTGTCGGTCTAGTCATTTCCCATCTTGTCGTCATGCTGAATGTGGATGTGATTGGTGGTAAGACTTCTAACAAAAGTGGCAAACTGACATTTCAGTTATTTTAATACATTTTTAATACATTAAATTCTAAATGGCAACTACAGTTCATCACCAACATTAGCACTCCTGCATGTCCATCACAGTAAATTGTGTTTATTTATACTTCTATACCTGCAGTTTGCTCACAATACTATTTGTACTTTACTGTTCTGAAAATGATCTGTTGTTGAAAATACTTTAATTTACAGTTTTTAATTTTATTTCGCAGTTGTTCATGGCACTTTTATGTTGTTTTAAGCTGTGTTGTTTTGATTATGGTATTGAGGCCTGCTGCACATTAGGAAGGCCTACAATGTATTTATTTATTTATTTTTGAGTTTGTGTGTTAATAGAATAGAATAGCCTGTATTTGTCATTGTAACAAAAGATACAACGAAATTGAGTGGCATCTCCTTTGTGCAAGCAAAACAGTATTATGTATAATATGAAAAGTATAATATATATAAAAACTATATCTACAAGAATAAAGTTGAAGGAGGTAGATGTAGAATCTGCCTAATTCAAAATAAATAGCTTGCTCTTTTTAATTTGATTCTGATTTTCCCATTTTTGTACGCAAATATTGAAGAAACAATATCCACCTACTTGTGGACTAGACCTCAAGCAATCAGAGTGAATCTCACTCACTGCACATTACGTGGACTTTATAAGCTACCCAGTGCTATATAACAATCACAATAACGTAATAAATACTGTACGTAGGACTTAGTACTGCCTTATTGAATCATGAGTTCTTAAAAGGTACCGTCTGAAAGATTTAGCAACATCTGCTGAACCTCTCACATCTAACCCATTTTCTTAAGCATGTAACCAAATGCTGAAAACTACATTTACATCAAGACTCACACTCAGGTTCACTGCACTAAAGTTCAGAAGTCAGATAAAAACATGGACGCGGACATATCTCGGGCTGGCCATTGTTAGCACTACCAGTCGATAATAGCACAATTTTTTTTTTACACACATAAAAAGCATAGCAACCTGTCTATGGTTACAAAGTAAACAATTTATTTACCATTGATTTATCATGAAACAAATTAGACAGAAGTACTAATGTTAATAGTAGCGGTTTCTGTTCGGTGGACGGCCATCTTGAAATCCCATGTCAGGATTGATATCGTTCTGCTGAGTTTCGATGACCTCAGAAATTCCGAGTTCCAACCACAAATGGAACGCACCATAAGAATGTTACAGTTTTATGCCGACTTAACAGTCTCAAAAAGTAATTAAAGCTGCACTGTGTCATTTAATTTAAAAAGAAATATCTGTTATCCTATCTCTTCCAAATGGAGACAACTACACCTAAATTAAAAATTGTTACACCAAAACTGTTGCCTACTGCACATTTAATAGTTAATAGTTTAATAGTACTTGTTCATCCCTCTGGCAATTTAAAACTTAAGAAAGCATCTCTTTGTTTGATAATGTTTAAAATTTAAAGCTGTGCCACATTTGAGATCAATGTAGTGACATTGTATCCCTACACCACGTGTGTTAAAGGGAAAAGGTGTGTTTTAGGGTTTAACGGAACAAGCTGCCTGAGACACGCTGCTGTGAGACTCATCACAGCTGAACAAACTCTCCACACACACCAAAACTACAGGGAACTCGTCATATTGTGAGTAAATACAAGGAACTATAGAACCTGGCGGAGGGGGTCGCATTTAAAGCAGTAAAGTCAATTCGCGTAGCTAACATTAAGCAGCAAGCACACAGTAAAGTTACTGTGACCTAACAACAGCTTTCGGCTGCTGAGTAAATCAGTGTAGGCCTCTCGTAGCCGCAACAGACCTGTCCTCTGAATCCATGCGGCTCAGCGGTTCTCCATCCGAGGAGGTCAGCTCCACGCTGGCCCGTCTCTTGGTGCCGTGGGCGGCTCTCTCCGCGGTCTTTGTGCGCTCGACAGGCGGTGAGGAGGACACGCTCTCCCCTTCTCTTTGTTCTTGCTTCAGTACCCGGGAGCCCTCTTGTGCGGAATCGATACTACTCGCCAAACTCCCCTGAACGGGACTTTTTCCCGGTTCAGAGAGTTTGTCACTGGGCTCCCCCTCGTCGCTGTGTGGTTTTTCGGTGAGAGAAGCGGCTTTTATGTCAGACTCAGGTACTCGAGACGGTTCTCCATCGTGCTCTTCCGACGCTCCGCGACCACCACTCGCGTCCATTCCTTCTCTCTCCTCGTTGTTGTCGCCCGGTTCCTGTTTGGGGTCCGGCACGGCCTGCTCTTCTGAGCCGGTTTCCGCCGTTTCGCCGGTGCCGTTTTGCTCCGGCTTCGACTGTGAATCTTGCTCTGAGCCTTCGCTCGTGATTTGAGCCATTTTGAAACAACACGCCGAGATATCTGAATGATGTTCCCGTGGAAAAGTTGCCCCGGACTGCCCCCTCTCCTCCACTCACACTCTCCGCTTCAAGCTACAATACAGCAGTGTGGGTTTGCATTACGTCGGGGCCCCGCATGGTCGAAGATGCTCTGTAAAGGAAGATGTGTCACTCACTGTTTGAATAGGCATCCCAGGGGGCATAGGGCGAGAAGGAAATGTCACGTAGTCGCGGTTATCCTGAGCAAAATAAATACTATCCATACTATTATTTCAATAATTGCAACAGTTTTGCTCTGAAGGTCAAGTTTATAAATCTTAGGTGTTTTTTTAAACATGACAGAACAACTTAAAACAACTTTATATTCACCAGATTGTACAAAGTATTAGTTTTCATTAGCCATACATATGCCACCATTTTGGACCTACAATAAATAAACTAAACATTTTTGGAGTTTTGATGCAAACTGAAGGATGGTTGGGTTCATCAGTGCAGTGACTTGTTCCTGTCAGGGTGTCCACAGACACAAAAATGGAACACTGCCACAATGAGAAACCCAGAGAGAGTTGCATGGAGCTGATTCTGTGAAGTCTTTTTGACACTTGTTTGAATGTAGTAGATACTTGCTTATATTAAGAAATGACACTGTAGCTTTAATTAATTTCAGTTGGTTTAATCAGCTTAAAACGTTAGCATTCTTATGGAGAATTCCTTTTACAGTCAGAACTCGGATTTTGCAGTCATGAAATTCAAAGCAACCTCGCTAACCCCCATGTTGGATCCCAACAAACACTGTAAGCTGTCAATAGCACCTCTGTTGTATTTGTTCCACACTAAACCAATGTATATGTAGTAATGTTTAATTTTTAACTATAGACATTTTGTATACAAAATACCATGTGTTGCATTGTTATTGTCTGGTATTGTTAACAGTGGCTAACACTGAGTCACACAAGATACATTTGTCCGACTTTTCAACTTGTATGCAATGAATTCGAAGGTGACATCACTACCAGTTCTGACTTCCCCAGTGAATAGAATGTAACATATAACCTGTAGGTCAATTATTCAAATTCTGTTCTGTTAATTTTTTCCCCTTATATATTATTATTATTATTATTATTATTATTATTATTATTATTATTATTATTAATAGTGGTTGTAGTTGTAAATGTAATGTAAACACAAGGCAGTGTAATACTGCTGGGTCTAGTAAATTGAAAAGTAGCTTAGTGAGTCATCTTCGTACGCATAGACGATCTTGGGCTTTGTGGCCTCTCAGCTCCACGTGTTCCGACAAACAGAAAAATGATTCTGGTCTTAAAAAAAAGTGTTGAAAATGCACGTTCGCATCGCCGTATGGTGGCGTTTGCGTTCTCCTCCATCACTGTAGCTCACGTTTAAACCATATTTAAAACAGATGTCCTTCCTTAATCAATGTGGATCCTCTGACCCAAGCTGACCCCAGTGGACAACTTGTTGCACTGACAGAAGAAGGCCAACTCCTTCCTGCTGTGAAGAGAAGCTGTCCACTAATTGTGGTATTATTCACTGAGTTGATCACATTTTATTAAGAATTCAGTAGAATCACATGTTATTTTCGAATAGTTTTTTTCCAACCACATCATATGATCATCATATATATATATATACACACATATATATATATATATGTGTATATATTGGTGGGGTGGGGTGTGATTGGCTGTAAATTTAAGGCTGTACTATGTATGAATATGAATAAATAAATTCCAAAGTATGAATAAATAAATTCCAAACTCATTATCATTTTCCAGCAATTACAACTATAGTCTAAACCAACTGTTTCCCAACTTTCTTTATGGGAACCTACTTTTTACAGCCGACAAACTGTCTTGACCCAAATCAAGTTTGTAGTATTGCGAGTTAGTAAATTAATCCTTTCTAAGAGAAGTTTGGCAAGTGCATGTTATGTAAAACATACAGTATATACATCAATCTGAGCTAAAGGTTTAGGAAAATTCTGCAATTTGTTTTTTCTCTCCCACGACCTACACTTGAGGACAATATTATTAGGCCTCTATGAAAATGTAATTGTTTTAAAAGTATCTCCTGTGTTAAAAATTCTTTGCTCTGTTTAACAGCACATGGGAGATACTGAATAATGACATTTTTAAAGGGGAGCAAATAATTTTTTCCTCATCTGTATCTGTGGATCTTGACCCAGTCTTTGGGAATCACTGGTCTACACAATTTATGGATGATTTAATTTAAGGATACAGTTGATTGTTAAATTATTTGTCAATCATTTTCTGTCTTGTCTTAGTTTTTCGGAAAAAAATCTTTTCTGTTATCCTTCTCACAGCGAGCACTTATAACCACAAGCACATATTAAGGCAGATTCAGTCAGAGTCAGATAAAGACAACAACAAAGGAAATCTATATACGAGAAAAGAAAAGCTACAAGCACATTTTTAAGAACATCAACATTTATTTCACATGTTATAAAACAGATGGGTATTAACTTTTTGCATATTGACCCTAATAATATTAATAATAACCTCTTATAATTATAATATTCACTTTTCTTCTTTTCAGTGTTTACATAAATTATTCTATCTTGTTTTTACTTATTTCTTTACACTTTTTACAACTCCTTTTATGTCCTGGAGCTCCCGAGTCCCACTTATTGCTTCGTACGTGTGCTATTCCCCATTCTTCACCACACAAGAGATTTAAACCTGCAAACAAACAAAGCCTCGTCTGTGTAATGTCCTTCAGCCTCTTCACTCTACAATGCCTGAATAATGTAAACCAAAGTCAGAGAAACAACGAAAGAGAGGCTCGAAATCCATCAGAGTTCAGGAGAAACAATCACAACTGCTGCAAGATACATATTTCTGCCCAAAAGGCAAAAAAAAGTATATATAAAAGTGTATATAAAGTATATGTGTGTGTGTGTCAGAATAATCTTTCACAAGGCAGGTGCAAAGGGAGGAAAGGGTAGCAAACAATTTAAAAGAAAGTACAATTAATCAAAGATAAATCACTTAAGGGTGAGAGAAAAGCATTGCATGTGTGTCACATTTTGATGCCCATCTTTGCTGCTCCTATGACATTTACAGCTCTAGCCTCATCAGTGGGATGTTTTTATATTCTTAATGACAAATACTGTGTGTAAGGATGACTTTAACACTGAGAAAAGTTCCAAAAGGTGTGTGCAACATAACAAGTCAATTCCCAAAACAAGTCATTAATATAGTGAAGATTGTGAAACAGTTTCATTCTTCATATTTTTAGCCCTAGTCTAACTCTTCAAGACTAATTAAAGCTGGAGTAGGCAACATATATTTTGCATACTGGTGTTAATAATCAATAATTACGTAATAAGCTGATTCAGCACAATGTAAATCAAGCGATCTGAGAGAGAACTGGATTTCTGCCCCTTCTCGAGACTCTGTTTCCAGCCTTAGAGAAATCGGACCTGTGACAAGACTTTGAACAATCACATGGCAGTTATGAAAGCAAGAGGGTGTCTGTTGGCTGTTTTACTACACTCAAAGGCATACGTGACCCCTTCAGTGGAAAAGTCACTATTCCAGCATTGGTAGCTACTAGGGATGAGCTGATGCTGATCTGGTACTGGTCAAAATCACTGGATTGAATAGTAAGATAAAAATATAAAACCTGACAAAACAAAAAAAATCCAATATATACAGTGCACAGACTGTAACTATGTAAATAAAAATCTACAACAGCATTTCAGTCATGTTATAGGTCTTTTGTATTGGAGAAGAATATTTGTTACATAGTTTGAAATGGCTAGCACAAATACGTTCATAGTTTAAAAAATCTAAAATGACTGTATCGGACTGATATCGGCATTTGGAAAAAAAAGTGTCAATATGGGTGGAGCACGCTCACCCTTTAATTTGTTATTCAGTGTGACTGCTATCACCTGCTGAATATATGTTAAAACTTGTGAATCGGCAGAGAATGTCATTACTGGAAGAATCACGACGTCTGAGACAAGAATCAAACCCGACATTTTTTAAAAAAGAGCGTTACGGCGAGCATTCACGGCTGCTGTCTGCAAAAATACACAGTGGTCCATTCGATGAGGTGCAAACGTGCCTGTGTTTGGTGGCTGACCAAGGAGCAAATACACCTCCTCCTCCTCCATGTCCTCCAATGTTTCTGTGTTTTTGTTGGGTATAAAACAATGTCAAGGCAGTTTTGCATAGCCGCGCTCTGACGACCCTGCCCACATTGAGGAGGTTCTATGAAGCAATGGAAAACAACGTGCCTAGTACCAGAGTCGAGTCAAGTAGAACAAAGTAGTGCTAGAACTGTATAATGGAAAAGCAGCAAATGTGGGTTCCAAGCAGGTTTGTCTGTGGTTTCCATGGTGGCCGCACCCATGGTTACCTTTTCAAGGATACCTCGATACTCGGTGGGCAAGGGCTTGAAGTGAGCTAATTATACAGGTCCCTTATGGTTTCAGTTCCATGGGTGGGGCCACCATGGACAAACCCATTTGTCAGCTTGAATATAACCCTTATGGGACCCACAGGGACAAATTTGGATATTAACAAGGAAAGTTTGCAGAAGCTCAATGTCATCTGCCATGTTGCCATGTTGCCATGTGTCATGTTTACTTGTACATTGAGCAACGCCCACCATTCATAATGTAGGATGGTGGAACTTGGGCTGATTCACTGAGAGTACCAAGGTTCTGAACAGAACTAGAGCACAACAGGTACCATGCCTGGTCCTTGCTGTTGTAATAGCGCTAGTACTGGTGCCAGTGTTCCTGAGTGTAGGGATGAGTGTTATGTAAGTCCAGTCAGGCGAAGCGGTTTTAATAAACAAATTGACATGTTTTTTTTCTTGGTCCTTCTCTTTTTTTCTTGCCACCTGTTACTGCATAGCTGCTGTCCAATGTGGTTTGTAGTCTAGTTATTCTAATATCAGCACGAGTCATGTTTTCTTTTTTACAGCTTATAGAATATTTCTTGCCTTGCTCAGAGAGTTTAAACCAAATAATTTCACAATCTTACATTGATGCATAAATGTTTTGGGACAAATATGACTATATATGGATGAATGTTAAGCTTCAGGACATGGACAGATCTGTCTCTCTCTCTTGTCTTTGATGTGATGGTGGTCCATCAGTGTGTGGTTCAGTCTTTTAGCAGGGCTGCCGTCCTCTCACTCTCAATCTCCTTGTGGGCTTGAAACAGGAGTATCAAAGTAGTTCTGTTGTAAGAAGCCGTGGAGCATGCTCTGTGCAGATAGGGCTACATTTGGGCTCTACGGGAATTTTAATGTAGACACTGCAGACAGCCTTGCTCATGTGTCGCTGCTCACCAGGGCGAATGTCTGCGCTGCAGAGAATAAAAGGGGAGAAAGGGGCAATAAATATGTTGGTGGATTTTCTTTGTGTTAGATCTTTATTGTCATACTGATTGTACAAGTAGAAACAACTGAAAAGCTTGTGTCACAAGTGATGATAGTGTTTGTTGTCGTCAACATTGTTGTTGTCTAATGTGTATGCGAATGCAATGGGATCTGAAACAAGTCTATCAAAAACACAGAACACAAAAAGGCTGCCAATATGTCACCCTCTCTATGGGCATCTTGCTAAGGTCATAAAGGTTCCTGGTTCAAATTCCCCAACTGGGCATTGTTGGTGTGGAGCTTGCATGTTCTCGTCAGAGCACGAGTGTGAATGGTTGTTTTTCGTGAGTCAATTTCAATCATGAACTTTGATAACTTTCAGAAAACATTCACATTCACATCTAGTATATATGTGAATGTGAATATAGGGAGATTGTCTAGGGCAGTTGGGTTCACAACAGCGAGAGAATCTGAGAGAGAGAGAGAGAACTGGATTAGATGCCTCCCCCTGCTTCCTGTCTTTATGCCAAGGTTGCTTTGCATGTCACTGGACAAAAACCACAGTGAATGTTGTTTCCATTTACTTTGCTCCTACAGTGATCTTCAGATACCCACTCCTCAAAAACACTGCAGTGAGTGATTTCTCCACTGGAGGGTGCTGTCTGCTTAGCTTGCAGGCCACATGTTCCATGTGATAATGTTTTTATGGCTGATGACTACTGTCAACACAGTGAAACATTACATATGCACTTTTAAGTTTCCTACTCTCAGATTTGTAAATTTACACTGGAGTTTTTCTTATTCATATTATCATTTTATTTTTATTATTATTTGCATATTTGGAGCTAGAATGTTTGAAAACATGGATTCTTATGGAAAGCAGTTAGTACCCCACCCTAGTTATGCTTTTCCTCTCTGTCTTCTCTCTGTACTCACTCTGCAGGCACAGTACCTGTGGATCCATGGCTGCAGGATCCAGATCGTTTTGAGGCTATTATTATGGTATTGTTAAATTATAATTAAAATTTACATCAGCATAGTTTTCCTACAATTCATAATACTACTTGTATTACTAACACTAGTATACTATAAAAATAGTATAAATATTTATTCTACCACTCTGACAGCATCTAATACAAAGTGTTACCAGGTGTTTATTCTCCTTCGGTTTCTTTGCAGTGTCTGAAGTCTTTGTCAGTGCTGTAGCACCAGAGTAGGTGTAAAGGAAAAGCCAATAATAGAGCCATCTCTCTCTCTCTCTCTCTGCCCTGTAGTAAGGTTTAGAAAAGATAATGTTTTTTCCTAACTATGGTGCTCTACATGAAAACACAGCAGAATGTCCTGATACCAGTGTTAAATACTACAACAAAAACTGTGGTCTGCTGTTAGGTGACCCGACCTCTGATGGATATCTCGCTTTGTTTACAGGTCACCATCAGTCCCTCCTCCTTAAGAATTTCATGTTCAAAACTTCATTTACACCCAGGATTAAGCTTAAATCTTATCATTTTAAACTTATTTATTTAAAATAATTTTAAATTAATAATTATTTTTTGATCAGTGGGAGGGGGGATTTGGTAATATGTCAAAAACAAATGTAATATGGGAGAAAGTACATTTCTACAAAACATAACTAGTGAATGCAGATCAGCAGATCAGCTTCCCTCAACATACTGCATGATCCTAGTTCGTGTGACAACATCCTACACGGACATACTCTAAACAGACCCTAAATTATGACTGGACACTGATATTATGACTCTGCTTTCCTCCGTTGATAATATGGATCTGCAACTTCTCAACTGACAGCTGTGAAGGTCACACGGGCCACAGCAATGGAGGGAGAGAGGGAGTCCTCACTTACAAGCCAACATGTTGTTGTTATTGTTGTGTTTTTTGTCATCTGCTTTCAGCTGGTTGTTAGAGTCCAGGCTCCTCTCCAGCTTCTGCTCTCCGCTGGTCTGCTGCATCAGCTCTGCCTCCTCCTCCTTGGGCTCAGGGCTGGATGTCTCAGGCTCTGGCGTCTGGAGGCTACAATCAGCAGAGGCAGCACACTGTGTAAAACTGAAGAAATGGCACTTCATCAATTTGATCTTAACTAAAGAGCATTTCATCCCTGACAGAAGAGGGGAAGACATCTTTTCTTGAATGAGAAAGATGTTTTCCATATTCTTTTGACTGACAGAAGGTGACAGAAGGACAGTCTTCTGAGGAGTATTTCACTAAGTATTTAACTTTTAACAAAGAAGAGAGCTATTATTCCTCTACAATGAAGTGTATGAAACGAATACTGACACTTTGCTCTGTGCAGTCCACCATGTCATGTTAATACGGCAGCCTGAGCCAACAAAGAACAACCAGTGGTTGCATTTCATGGTAGCTTTTTGGAAAGGGAGGGGTGAGTGAAGGTGTCCTTCATTTGTTAGAATCTGTAGTCTCAGCATTAAATGTCACTATTGGTAGATTTTTTTTCTTTTTTAATTTACTGGTAGTGTTGAAGTCAAAGCCTAACTAGTGTGTACTAAAGACCACGACTGTGTGTATATCCAATTGCTTACATTTTGATCTATGTCCATTGGTCACGCCTCTTGGAAGTGGGAGGTGACAATACCGTTTCCAATCTCATACTCAATGTCATTGAGATACAGCGGCGTTATCCAGGCTTTTACTGAAGACGTCTTGGTCTTGACCTTGTCTCAGTACCAGTCTGATCTTGGTTTTCTTTCACTACAATCTTTACTGACACTAGCTGTGATACACTAGTTCATTTAATGTATGTATGTGTATGTTAACGATCAATCTTCATTACTCAATCAGCCTTTGACAGTCTGCTGTTAACCAGAGATATGTTTTTGGTGTTTCTGATCTATCGCCTACCTGTTTTCTGTGGTGGTGTTTGTGGGTGAGTTCGTCAGATCTTGCTTCCAGCTGTCATCATCCTCAAAGGGCTCGAGGTTCACGATCTCCACATGCTGAGGCTTTGTACCCAGATCCAGAATCATCACCCTTTGACTTTCACACAGCTAAAACAGACACACGATTCTTTGAGTAATGCACTGACATTCAGTCATAATGGACAGCTTTACGTGGCAGTTTCAAAAGGCCCCCCAGGCAAAAGAGAGCTGGGGAGCAAATCAACTCCCAGGCATGTGGCATAGGACTTTGCAAGGAGGTTTCCAACCAATGAGGGGGCTCTCATTATATTTTGATGCTTTTAAGTCTCTAGTTTAGTAGTTTTTCCACTGCCATCTTGTTTTTGTATAAAGCAGACACAAAAAGTGGGGGTGGAGCCTAAGTGAGAGTTTATCGACTGGGACGTCCACCTACATCAGCCATGCTCCCACTGACTGTCAATCATATGGTGTCCATGCCGTGCTTTTTTTGCTCTTTTTCACTCCAAACGGGACCATCATCATCATCATAGATTTGCATACAAACAAGTAGAGGTGCCGTCTGATGGTCTTTCTGGACAATACATGTTTCAGACTTTGCTGACCAGGAAACTATGTTATTGACAGTTTCCTGGTCTGCACGTGATAAAGTTTTCAAGGGCCATTTTCAGCAAAGGGTCTTATGGGGTTTTAAGGGACCAGTATGTTGGACTAAGGGGCAAAGGTGGAATATAATATTTAATATTGATATTTTTATCACCTTAAACCTATGATCCATATGTTTTTGTTACCTTAGAAGAAGCCTTCAATGTCTGTGTCAGGTGTGAATTTGTCACGTTGCACTAGCGTGTTTCTACAGTAGCCCCCACATATAAACCACTGTCTTCAAGAAGGTCAATGTTTTTGTATTAGTGAAGGTCACAGTACAAATACATTTAAATACATTATGAAATCAACAAAGAAATGTCTGGAGAGAATGGATTTCCATGGAGCTTGATTGTTTGCTTCCAACTGGAGAGTGGCCCAGAAGCAGCTACCATTTGTGAATAAATCCGCAGGATAAACCTCTTTAAGTTAACCTGTCTTCCTTGGCTTTCCTACAAATCCTTTGTTATTACCCTAGATTACACAGAAATGCTACTGCCACTGTAGCTGGTTAGAAACAGTGTGGCAGACTGATTTAGGATTACACACGGCGAATTTAACAGACAGAGCTGCGGATGGATAATTAGATCCTCCACCATCTGTTGACTGTGCAGGCTCCAGCTAACAGTGCATTTGCTGGGCCATGCTCGTCCTCCATCTACATTCACACTCATGTTTATCCCCTTGTTTATGATTGTTTTTTGCAGTTATACCAAACAACCATTGCACTTCTTTTATGCAAACTGAAGACACATTCAGATGTTAATAGAGCTTTGGATTTCACTTGACTTGGTTTTAATGAACTGCCATGTTGGCAGCCTATGATGCAGCAAAATGAACCAGGACCAGTGCTGGATTCAAATCTAAGGAGATAAACTGATCTTAGAATGTGGATAGGACTTTTTGGCACAAAATCTTTCACAAATCTATTTATGTGTTGGCTGAACACTGTCGTTCCCCTCAGTTGTGTGAAGTCAGCTATCAGTGTGCTATCCCATGTCGGAACAAAATCTTAGTGACAATTGTCCCTGTTCAGCAGCTTTGTAGCAGATAGGCACAGAGTGGGTAGGAGGGATAGTCTGAGGAGTCTGAGCCCAACTGCCCAAAGTTTGTGTCTTTTCATGAGATGTGTGCACAGAAATACAAATACACATCTAAATCATACAGTGTAATCCTTGTTATTATTGTCCAGAGTAGCTGTGCAGTGCTACAGTACCTCAGTGTCTAGCCTGTTTATCTCCACCTTCTGCTCTTTCACACTCTGCAGGGTCACGGGTCTGCACTGCTGTGTCGCCTCACGATTGTCATTCTTCACCTCCTCTGCTCTTGGCATATCCTGGATATGGGAGAATCCATGATGGTCAGTCCAATGACAGCTAGTCAAAACACACTCATTTTAGATTTTTTTTTTTTTTTAACTTTGCTGTGATTTAAAAAAAAATGAAGAATGTTGCCTCACTGTTACATGTAACATTAAATATGTGAAAACAAAGCCTGTGAATGGGTGGAGTGTGTCAATGCACTGACCGTGTGAGTCCCAGCAGCTGTCCTCCTCTGCTCCATGTTGGACACCTTCAGCTGCTGCAGGGCTGTTTCCAGCTCCACCGGGTCTGCACAGGCTCCCTCTGCCTGAGCACGGCTCTGCACACACACACACACACACACACACAAACACACATTTATTTAACAAATTACCCTTAAGCATTTATTTGTTTTTTTTCTTTTCACCAACATCATTGTTGGTAGATGATGCTGTTAACCTGGCCCTCCACTTCATCCTGGAGCATCTGGACTCAGCAGGAACCTACATCAGGATCCTGTTTGTGGATTTCAGTTCTGCTTTTAATACAGTCATCCTAACTCTGCTGCAGGAAAAGCTCTCCCAGCTGAATACACCCGATTCCACCTGTAGCTGAATCACTTCCTGTTTGACAGGAAGCAGTAGGTGAAGCTCGGGAAACATGTCTCTGACTGCAGGACCGTCAGCACTGGCTCCCCACAAGACTGCATTCTTTCTCCTCTGGTCTTCTCCCTGTATACGAACAGCTGCTCCTCCACCCACCAGTTTGTGAAGCTCCTCATGTTTTTGTGGATGACACCATGCTCACTGGACTCATCTCCAGTGGGAAGGACTCTGCCTACAGGTGGGAGGTTGACCACCTGGTGACCTGATGCAGTCTAAACAACTTAGAGCTTAGTGCTCTAACAACAATGGAGATGGATGTGGACTACAGAAAAGACGCTGTCAGCCCTGCCCACTCCACCCTCTGCAACGCTGTCATTTCCATCATGGAATCTCTGCGCTTCCTGGGGACTATCGTCACTGAGGACCTCAAATGAGGTCATCAAAAAATGACAGCAGAGGATGTACTTTCTGAGGCAGCCAAAGAAGCTCAACCTGCCAAAGACAATGATGGTGCACCTCTACACCACCATTATTGAGTCCATCCTCACCTCCTCCATCACAGTCTGGTACACTGCAGCCACTGCAAGGGACAAATGCAGGCTGCAGCGTATCATCTGCTCTGCAGAGAAGGTGATCGGTGCAACCTCCCATCTCTCCATGACCTGTACACCTCCAGGACCCTGAGACGTGCAGGTAAAATCATGGCCCACCCGCTCACCCCGGACATTGTCTCTTCCATCTGGACTAAAACCTCACGCCACAAAAACACTTTCTTCCCCCTCTGCTGGCAGTCTCATGAACAGCGTCCCAGCCCTGCCCCCACCCCCCACATAAGAATACAGACTGTCATCCAGCCTACATTACACCCATGCCATCATTCATGTGACAGTCATCTGTCCTCCTCTTGCAGTGCTGCAGGATCCAGATCCAGTTTTGATGCTATTATTATTATTATCAGTAACAGTAGTATTGTTGTCATTATTAATATATTATGATTAAAAGTTCATCAGTATAGTTTCTTATCAATAATCTCTGCTGCTGCTTGTATAAATGACACCGTAGTTCTATAAACATGACATAACTGATTCTAAACTTGATACAACTGTTGTATATTTGCTCCTGGTCTCTCTCTTCTGTCTCTCCCTCACCTCTCCTCTGTCCTTTATTTTCCTCTCACCCCAACCGGTCGAGGCAGATGACCGCACATCTTTAAGTCTGGTTCTGTCAGTTTTGAGTTTTTTTTCTCTCCACTGATTCCTTGTATGTGTAAAAGTACTTGGCAATAAACACCTATTCTGATTCTGAAAAAAACGGTTAATGCATCTTAGGAATGAACGCAAGTGTTCAAACAGGTGGCCAATTAAAAGCCATATGAAAAACTAATATAATGTTTGTTGCTGAACACCCTTCTCTCCCAAGATATTCTGTAATAAATGTGTTACTGTAAGAGGGTTGTGTTCTACAATAAAAATTCCCAACAGTCCCTCAAAGCTGAATGCAAACATATTCCTCAGAGCTGTGAAAAGTCCCAAAGACAGAATGTACTGAAAAAATGATGAATGTAACAATTTCCAACAACATGATTTTAACAAAAGATTTATACTCTGCATATGTTGTTTATCCTTGAAAAAAAGTTTTTTTAAAGGTTTTTCTTTGAGTCCAAGTGAAGGCTTTTATCAAATATGACGAGTCACAAGGCAAAAAGTGTATTGTTTATGGCAACAGTGACCTTCAACTCTGAGCAATAAAAATAAAAATCAGTTCATTAGTTCATTAATTTGTGCCAAATTTAAAAGGATTCCTCAAGACTTTTTTGAAATATCACATACAAAATGTCTCCTACAATACAGAGGGATGGAAAACCAAAGAACATAATGTCATTTATAACTTATATAAAAGTGTATATGCTAGTGACTGGTGTTGTTCTGACCGGCAGGATCAGAAAAGGGTTGTCCTTGTTGAAAGATGGTGAGCGGGATGGGGTTTCTCTCCTCTTCTCTCTCAGTGATGAAGCCTCCTGGTTTCTCCTTATCCTCTCTAGCTGTTCCTCCACGCTCATCCTCATTCTGCCAACCTCTCGCTCCCCAAAGCCCAGCTGATCCAGTGCACTCCTGGGTCGGTCCTGCACAGGAACACATTCCACTTTACCGTTCCTGGGTTTATGGGTAAATCCAGGTAGATTAAGGAATTTGGATGAGGGTAAAAGGATGAGGATGACAATGAAGGACAACGTCAGGAAAAGAGACTGAGGAGATGAGAGGGCATTTGGGTGAGCTATGAGCTATGGGGACTATGAGCGGTGTTAAGGAGCTGTGAACAGCAATGAAGAGAGGAGGACTGACTGAATCCAGGAGGACTGAGGAATGAGGATAAAAGAACTACGGAGGGCAGTATGACACTTCTCAGTGTACAGCCAGCCAGAAACTATTAATTAGAAGAAGAAGAACTTCTGCATGGAAAAATATTAGAATGTGATTGGAAATTTCAAACTGTGGAGAGCAGAATTGCACCTATCAGAGTGTGGCCTGACAGAAATGATTAGAAGAAGAAGAAAAGAAGAACTTCAGTGTTAAAGAATTATTATTATTAATAATAATAATAATAATAATAATAACTATTATTGTGATTGCTATTATTGTTATTAATAGTAGTAGTAGTTGTTGTAGAAGAAGAGTGGTGGGAATCGCAAACTTTGAAGTGTGATTAGGAGTTACATTTGTTAAATTTGACCGAGGAGATGATATTTTGTAAAAAAAAAACAGGGACATCTCTGGGGACAGATCAGGGACATGACCTACATGGGTAAAGATGAAGAAGTCAACCAAACCAAGTCGTTCGATCACATGTCACATGTGTGCCTGTGTTGATGTTAAAAGCAGAACTTACTGATCTGGATTCAGGCTTCTTGGGTTTCCTCAGGGTGACGTAGGAGGCAATGGTGGAGGACTCAGGAGGGCTCCTGGGAGATTTGGTTCTGGGAGGGACGATGCCCACGGGACAGGGGGTACCTGTTGTGGGAGAAAGTGGAGGCAGACTGCTGTCACTCACACATTAGCAAACCAGCACTACAGCACAGGCTGAAGTAATCATATCAGCTGTGTGGACGTGATTACGTATGATAAAAGAAGGGAAAAAGCCATTTAGTCCGTAGTCATTTTGTTTATGAAACATGAATTAAAATAGCAGCAGCACCATATACACATCCTCATGTTATATTCTGTTTTAAATTAAATATAAATGCACATACACAGTGGATATATAGAGGATATCAATATTGCTAAAAAGAGAGTGTCTACATTTTTACTTTTTACTTAAACCACAGCTGCAAAAGGTCAAAATCACATGTATGGAATAAAACGCTATTTTAAAAGGATAGAATTGTTAAAACTTTTCACCATGGCAAATGTAGGAATGCAATTAAAATATGTCTTTGCTCTCTAGTCTCATACAGAAGAGGATTTAAAAAAGAAAAAAATCAAATGTGGTCCTACTCTTCCTCCGTAGTCTCATGAATGTTGAAACATGCTTTAAACATGGTTTCATAATGAAAATGTACTGTCCTTTATTTCTGGTTTACAATCCCCAGCATTTTTTGAGATGCACGGTATTAAATGTTTGTGGCACTTTTGTGGTTTAAGATATCAGTATCAGTGGATAGTCAAGGTTGTTATGTGGTATTGAGTCATCCCTACTTTTTCCCTGTATCACTAACAATAAACATCTGTCTGTTGCCATACATATACAGTGCATGCTCACACTTCATGTGCAAACATGTTTATAGGAGCAACAGGTCTATAGTATAACAGACCTATTGCTCATTGCTGTGGCTTTCTTTGATTGTATCATTACTGCCTCTCTTAGCATAAGTGCCCCTTGAAGTTTTGCATCTTTGGTACAGTACAGTGAGACTCACAGATGGGTTACAGGAATTTTGTTCAGGTCCCCAAAGAAATTTGCTGAATTTTCCCCAACCATTTAGTAGATTTATGTGTGTATATTTTAAATAACATGCGTAAAATGAAGTTTTAAGTAATTTACCAAACATTTCTCCACTTGGAAATGATTTGTTTACCAAAATTCACAATATATTAGGTGTTCGTGATATGGCTGTAAAGTAGTCGCTACCTTACAAACACACTTGCTCCTGTCTTGATTTTTTTTGTGATTTGGGTCTCGATAGTTTGTCTAAAAGTTTTACAGTGGTACCTTTTGATACTGCAGCGTCTTTACTCTCCGAGCTCTCTGTCTTGTCCTTGTCCTTGTCCTCTCCATTGGCTTCGTCCACTTCCTCCTTCACTGTGGTCAGCTCAGGCTCACTCTTATACAGACGATAGTCTGGAGCATGCTGTGAGGAGGAAAGAGACATCACCCAGGTAAGAACACATACTCATGTGACGCGGTAAATGTTCCAGTCTTTTCATTTGTTATAAAATTCAACTAGAGTGAACCTCTGGGCTTTGTTGACATGGATAATTCCTTAAAATGAATCCATTAAGTGCGACCTTTGCAGGATCTGAGACAACTGTAGACATTTTTGCATGTGCACTGATTTGGAGTATACCACAGATCACAGGGTAAAACATTCAATTTTCTTTTGGTTCAGAGACCCAACACTCATAATTATTATGTGGTCATGATGTCTCTTTATCTCACATCTTCTGAATATCACACTTGTCTGAAATTACATCTTCATTTTATTGCACTTGTGTGATTTAACAAATGCAATAAAAAACAAAGCTATTATTTCATAAGATTATGATACTCTGAAGTAATAATGTAAGGTTTTAACAATAAAGTTATAATTTCACATTTTAAAAATTTTAAATACGATAATGAGAAAAAAATATACATTTTTGTCAGAGGAATGCAAGGCTGTTATACTAATTTCTGTTCTTCTGTTCAGGACAAAAAGTTGCAAAGACAGGAAATAACTTTTGGTATTAAAATAAATAAATACAACACTGAGTAGTAAGTCAAGTGCTCGAGTCCAGGCATCATAGATAAAACCGTATACATATTAAAAAAAGAAACACCACAACAAATTACCAATTAAAAAATGATCAATTAAAAAAAGTATTTGTCCTTGTCTCCAATTTGTGTCCTTCTGCAGTCAAAGGTGAAGTCCAAGTCACCATCTCTTGAGTTATGAAATTAGGTCAGTCAGACTTGAGTTTTACAAAAACTGGTGTGTAGATATTAGACACCTAAAGCAAACTTATGAACCCACACACTGAATGATGATGAAAATGGTCAGATGACTCCGTGGAGGCGGAACAAAGCCTGGGTGTGGTGTGACACTGTGGGTGAGTGACAGTGGTGACTCAATGGAGGTGTTTGGTGGGACAGGTATCCAAGATGGAGCAGATGGATGAGTCACATGACTGCGTGTTACTTCAGACTTTAGAATGGCGTTGAGGTGTGAGAAGGATGGACTGATGACAGTCACGTGAATGAGGGAGCACATGGAGGAGGATGTAAGGACGTCCTTACGCTGTGTGCTCCGTTTCTGGGGCCGGCCTTCCGGTCCTCAAGCCGCGCCGTGTGGGAGGGCAGGCGGCTGCTGGTGTGCACGTGCTGGTGGGGGGGTGGCCGCTCGGACGAGTCGTAGTATTGGGGGAGGGGCGGGCGGGGGGGCACGCTGCTGCCCTCCAACATGGGGGGGTTGAGTGCCAGTGGCGGTAGCACTGTCTGCTAACAACACACCAGATCTCATTCTGAGGAAACCATCACTGGACTTTACTGGTTAGAAGCTGTGAGTGGGAGCTACTTTAAAGACTTATGACTCTCACACAGAATAATGGCGTGTTCCATTTGTAGTCGGAACTCAGATTTCCAACGTGGAAGCTTGGAGCAACCTCACCAACACTTTTACCATGAATAGCACTTCTGCTGTATTTGCTTCTTACTATATCAGTCATACGTGTAGTACTGTTTCATATTTAACGATAGACATGTTGCTACACGGTTTGCGTGTGCAAAATACCAGGTGGAATGTCGTTATCCTCTGGTATTGTTGACAATGGCAAACAATTGCTAGCCTGAGTTATGTTTGCATTTCTCTTAACTGGAACACAGTGAATTCTGATGTCACTCCCAGTTCCGACTTATGCGTTCCATTGCAAATGAAAAAACAGCTCAATAGCCCACATCATTGCACGCTGCTGGGTAGTATAATAAAACAAGGAGCACCAAATCATTCTCCCTTCAAACGCACGATTAAAACCATATTCGAATAATCAGCGAGTGAGTGTGGTATGATGCAGACAGTAATATTGTATGTGCTGTGACACTGCCTTACTTCATTCTTCTGTTGACTGGAGAGAGGTTTAGAACCAGGGAAATCTGCTGAATAAAAAAGCAGAGAGAGACAAGAGGGAAGTTACTCAAGCATTATGCATAAAAGAAAAAGGACACATGAAAAGCATTTGTAATCATAATCTCAGGCTGGGTTTTTTTGGTATCTTAAAGCGACACTTCAGGATGCTCCATCTCACCGCAACACGTATTTTAGGCACGTAACAAAAAGGCTCATGTTCACCTAATAAAATAAAACCTGCTTAAGTCTACTATAGCTTGATCATTTATTTGCTGCTCTGTCTCACAGTTTAACAGCTTCTTCTGGCTGAAAACTGAAGTTTGTTCACTGTTGACTCTCCTGCATGGAGAAAATAACAGATTTTAGCTCAAGAGGATACAGAAACTGCTGGTCTACTTCATGTGCTGAGCAACTCAGTTTTCCAGTTATTGACACGGAGCGTTTGTATGGAAAGCAGCATAGACAGAGAACATCACTGCGAAATTAAAGCACGAAAAAAAGCACAAGTAACAAAAACATGTATATCAGCTATAGTCAAAATGTTCGAAAGAATTTGTAGTTTGGCTTCTGTGAAACCAATATTCTTATGATGAAACCTGTGTTTAGCAAGTGTTGCCAGACGGCTGCCAACTGTTGATCTGGAGAGTTATTGCATATCATGCATGCACATGAGTGTGCAAGCTAGAGGGCTGTAGCCTCAAGTCCTTGTGCTGCAGCATATGCAACCCAAACTTCTTTATTATTTTTTTAAGCGTTATTCCAGACTCTTACTGTTATCTGTGCAATGCCGTGGCTTGTTTTTGGCCAGAGCCTCCATCACATCCTGGATCCTCCACAGCTCCTTCTGGATCTGAATGTGCTGCTGGCTCGGAGGTTCTGTCTGAGGAGAAACACACCAAACACTGCTAGGAGCTTGATCAAACCAGAAAGTGTTTGTCTGTGTGTGTAAAAAATTACCTGCGGGCTGCCCAGTGCCTCCAGCTGTTCCAGCAGGTTGGACTTAGCCAGAGTGACGTCTGCCTCCAGCCTGTCATACTCCCTCCAGGAGCGCTCCAGCTCCTGGAACCAGGACACCAGCCAACAACAAGGTCACCACAATGTGTACCATTCATTTTTACTTCCTGTTTCTCTTAGGATGTATCATATTATGTCAAACATACGAACATTTTTGAACAATTTGAAAAATATTGGATGTCTTCTGCCTACTTTGAGTGTTCTAGTAGTTAATTAATCATGGGACTAATGTTAATGATCTTTTAGAGGCATATTTCTTTGAAAAATTTCAAACTAAAACCAACCAAACAAAGGGAACAGCGTGACATAGGCAGTACTTGGAATTCTGTTCAAAAAGGTCAGATATTTTTCCTTTTGTTGCCTGTCACAGCTAATGACTTATGACTGTTGGGTTCAACCAAACTTCACCCACTGATTTGTGACTTCCATTTTCAAGCCCGGAGTGTAGTTTTCTGAAACTAGGACCCTATTTAGAAGATCAGGGGTGGAACCTATTGTAACTGAGAGCTTGTCCAATCTGAGTTCACTTTTATCTGTAACCTACATAATGAACAGTACATTTGTCAATCACACAATGTCCATGCTCAAATATGTGCAATGGTAAGCGAGTGGTAACAATTTAAATGCAGTAGCTGATATTTGACCAGAGAGGCAGTATGTGCATGTATAATTTTAATATTTTACACTAAACTGTGAAGATTTGCGCCTGGATCAACAAGTAACATTGCTAGATACAATATACACTGGTTTACACCTGACAAAAAGTGGTTTAGGTGTTTAGGTTCACTTTAATGACTGCCAACTGTGATATTGAAGAGTACTGTATCTTTGCACTGTGAAGTTGATTATAACAGCAATAACAACCTTTATGTGGCCCTCATGTGGAGGATAAAGTGGTAGAAGATGAATGAGTGAGTGAGTGAGTTTTATGCAAGTTGAAGAACTGCTAGTATAGCATGCCATGAGGTGCACAGGTAGAGAACACGACAGGCATGGTGTACCATAGGAAAACAGGTTTTTAGCCATGCATTTCCAGTGAGGTGTCTCTGTGAAACAGTTCTTGGCCACTGTGTTCTTGGGAACACAAGGGGACCAACAAACTCACAGCGTTGACTCTGGTCAGCTCTCTGCAGGTGCTCAGCAGGCCGTTCTGCAGCACGTCCCTCTGCTGGACCAGATTCTGTGTGGCTGCTGCACCACTGGAGCCGTTCTGGTCACTCAGCTCCTGACTGGCTGACAGCAGCGCCGTCTCTAGAGTGTGCTGCCCCCCCACACACACACCCCCACCCACCCACACACGCACACGCACACACCATTACATTGGGATTTACGTCAAACTTTGAATTGCATCTTCACCTTAATGTGTTTGTATAAGGTAGTGACACATTGTTAGAGTCTTGCAGACAACTGACTGTGTGGTGTGTGACCCCTGTGGTTGGAACTGACATGAGACAGGCAGTCACACTGTCAGTGAAAATGACTAAAAACAGTGGCTACCTACAGGGACATTGAAGTTTAAACCTAATGAAATCTATGCCACCTGAAATGTTCACTAACTTAATAATACTGTATTCGTGCACCTTAATCTTGCTTCTTTTTTCTGTTTTGTTTATTTAGTTTTCAGTGACATACTCTAGGTATTAACAGAATATCACTTTCAGTATTAGAAGTATTTCAGATATAACAAACGGAATATTTTGCTTTTAAACTTTTGCTTGTAGGATTTCAAACACCGAAGATACAAAATCACACATATGAATTCACTGAGAGGCAGAAGTGTGTGCTGTGAAGTAAAAATCAATGACTTTCTCTCTGGACTGGTGTAGGACAGTGAATGCTGTACCTTCTCTCTGTGTAGCTGCTGCAGTTTCCCCTCCTGCATCCTCACTACCTTATCCTGCTCACACAGTCTGCTCAGCTTGGTCTGTCACACAGAGACACACACACATTCATTTCACTTTGAGTGAAGCTAAAAACGTATCTGTGAAGGTTGGGTGTGTGTGTCTTACGTCAAGATAAGCCTCCTCTGTGTGCTGGACAAAGTTTTTGTCTTCTGTGTTGACCTGAAAGAAGGCAGCACAGTCAGAAATAGGCAGCAGGGGGCAACAATAGCATATCTGTGAGGAGGGGCAGCAGGGAGCTGCAGACATGAAGAGTTCTCTACCCACAATGTTGTTTAATTTGGGGACAGAATGACAGATTTTTCCAATTTACTTATTTTTCCAATGCATATAGAGGACAAAATCTCTGTTAATCAACATATCATCTGCTGTCATTTGAGAAACAAATCGAGTTTTGAAAAAGATTCTCATTTGCCCCCAAAAGGTTGCAGCTGGAGAAAAGAAACTCTTCATCATTTCCCTTCTGCTGTTCATCCCAGAGGCAGTGAGTGAGGGGATGAAGGGATGCGTGCACTGGGCATATTCACTAATATTGTGTAGCGTCCCTTGAAACTGTTTACCCAGATGTTACCACTGACACTGTAGCTGAACAGTGTAATGTACAGAAAGACAGATGGAGGTGTAGCCTGAGAGAACAGATGCACATGAATGAAGATAAAATTCAGCCCCACATCATCATACTCATCATACATTTCCCTGTGATGTGTCTGACCCTCCCTGTAGTTTGAGCACTGTTGATGTTGTCGCTCTTTACTGAAAATCTGAGTTTCAACATTTACCTGCAGACTGGATTTATGACATCACAACCAGTCCTGGTCTAATATTGGCAACTTATTGATATGAAAACATGCTGCTTGATTTGAGTATAATGAACATTGTCTGTTGCCTGAATGAAATTACTAAAGAACAACAATGCTTTCAACCCGGCTTTCTATAATCTGGTGCTCACTGTGCGTATTTGGTAGTTCATTTGTGGCACAGACCCAAAACCAGAAGTTCCATAGTGCAATGCAGACCTGCTCAGGCTTTGGCAGAGGTGACATTACAATAGGGAGACATTCCCCCTATTGTATATTGATGTACCATCAAAATAATCTTGGAGACATTATCACAACAGAGGGAGACAATGAGAGGAGAGGGGAATTCCATGACATGCTCACATCACAGCTGATCCACTGACATCAAACAGAAAGAATTAAAATGAGATGTGGTGCAACCAAAAGCAATGTCATTTACATTTGTTTGGTTATGATGATATTTGGGAAGGACTGCTGAGTGACATCTGGGACTGATTGCAACCAAAGTGGTAAAACAAGAGGTTTGATGTGATGGGTTTGAAGTTACATAACCGGTGGACTACCAGGGCAAAGGTCTGGTTTGAGTCTATATTCAGTCAAATAAAAATGGAAGAGTTCATTAATTAATGACAGAGATTTCTGATTTGGTAAAAACAAACCAAAGGCTATTTGGAGTTCATGATGTAGTGTACATGACTTGATTGAACTCTTCATTTTAAGTACACTGAAATGTATTTCTTGTGAAAACCTCAATACAAAAGATAAAAAATAAAGTTCATCCAAATTGACTTTCTTGACACAGTTTCAAGCCAGAGCCTGCCAAAGACCTTACTTGCTGGTAGAGTTGTGGCCTTGGTGCTGAGTTTTCGATCATAGTATGAATCATGAAGATTAGAGGCTCATTCTCCTTCGTCTGGTGGCACACCATGGAGAAAAAGGATACAATAGTGTAATAATAACACAACTGGAAGTAACCCAATGGTCACTGAGGGACTCAGTTACCATTCCTAGACTTAAACTTTACCGTTCCATGACAACATGCTTCAAGACCTTCCTGCAACCAGATTAAATGTTGAATACCATCAGTTAGCAATGACTGCAAAATTAAATTAAATTAAATTAAATTAAGAGCATGAGTATTTGGATTATTGGTTTGGGTCAGATCCTGATTATGTGGTTTTGTTGTTTTGCCCTTGACCTGTCCTCAAGGGTGGCTCTCAAACTCAATTAATGTATGTTGGTTTAAGACAGGTTTTCCACATTCATTTTAAATTAGCCAAAACATCTATTTAAAGTGACTTGAAATGCTAGATGCTATGCTAGTTACATTTTATTGATATGGGGATGTACTATATTTAATGCTTTTAAAATGAATCCTCACTTAAAACTGCATTTCTTGTCAATGTTTTATAATTTTAGGAGAAATATATAACATGGATTTTATTTTTAGAGTTGATATGTGGTGTTTGGCCAGTGGTTTTACCTGTTCAGACTTAATTTAGCAATCCAGGAAACATCCGTGAAAATGTGTACAATGGAGCAAAAAACAGGATGTAAAAAGTAAATATCACCCAAACTGTTTACAGTCCTCAGACCAGATTCTGGTTTATTGAAGGACTGTGCCAACATATACTGTAAGTATTTGGCCACACCTATTAAGTATTAAGAATCAGTCCTTTATGTCACATATAAATTTGATATGTCTATATAGGAGATATTCGTACACTACTACTACTACTTTCATTTATTTTTTATTTTTGCAACTAGGAAGTTTTTTTTGGCTTATCTGAATTATCTGCTGAATGCATATGTATGCAGGATATTTTTTAAAGCAGATGGCTGCAGTCAACTACATCTGCTCAGACTTTGTTCCTTGCCTATCATGTGCATATAAATCATTTTTGCAACAGAATTAAGACATGGCCAGTTTGTCCTCATTGTCTATTTTAGCATATGATGAATTTAACTGAAGCACAACTTATGTTGATGCCTACTTAACTTGATGCCTACAAAGACAGGAGCAATTACGTTTTAATAACATTTATTATTACTTTTTATGGGAATGTTCAATGCAGTCATAAAATAAACAGGCTAAGAGGCAACTAGATTGCTCTGATGTAAATCAAACACTTCAAATAGACCACATATATTTTTTTAAATTTCATTTGGCTTCCAAATTCCTAGTTGCTCACTCCTACACTTGCTGACTGTGGCTGGCCTTTTATCAATGTACATGACTTTTTCAGGGCAAAGCAGTTGTAGATGACAATGCAAAAACTGCGGGAGTACAAAATCCAACCTACAAGCCAAAAATAAAGATCACATTTAAATACCTTTAATGATCATGCTTTGCCTCTCTGAACTGTCATCTGGTTGAGTTTGCCTTCCAATTAGCCTGGTACACAGCATTCTGTAATACGGTGTTAATGAGATGATAGAGGGGGAGTTTTCACATTAACGCTCCTGCTAAAGAGCGGCATTATTTTTATTTTACTGCTGAACATTCTGATGTGTACACGAACTAGGTTGCATAAGAAATTGCTTAAGCATTGACATCACGATGTGCACACACTATATTTACAATGAGGATATTTGATGTTTATTAAGGTCACTGCAATTTTTGTCATTTAAATACCATCTCCAGTTTAGGGTGACAGACAATCTGCATGTGCAGCACATGGATGATTACTTTTGTAAACCAGGTTTTCTGAGTAAAGAGATCTGAGTAAAGTATCTCTCCACCATACATATTCCACATGTACAGGACCGACCCCACTTGGGAGCAGCTGACGTGGACACTCTACGACACATTACCTGTGGTGGCCACACACCGATTAGCCACAAATAGTCATATTAGCACCACCCGTGCGTGGCCGCTCTGATTAACATTGACTGGGACGTGTTTCTGAGTGGCTCTTAGCTGGAGAGATGGTTTCTCCACTCAGAGAACCTGGGTTACAAACCATCCGTTCTCTATCGTGTTCAAGACCATCTCCTCACCCTACATATTCCATATATAGGGGAACCCTGTAAGACACACCTCGAGTAGCAAGCAGCTACTTCCCCTTATACGGAAATGACAGTTGATTTAGAATGAGAAACAAATTATTTACAAATGTACGCTATTTACACACCCATGGCCAAGTCGCAAACCACCACCAAGGTCTAACTGGTCATGCTAGATGCTAAGGCCAGCCCTAAAAGGGTTAAAAAAAACATTTGGCCTGTTAAGCCTACTCAGAAAAAAAGAAGACATCACCCCAGGTCAAGAACTGCCCACGTAGGAGCCATGGCTCCGGGGGCATGGTAAGTCAAGTCCTGTCCTGCTGGACTAAAATGTCGTCTTGCTTTCTATGGGAGTGGGTGTAAGAAAACAGTGGGAAGGTATACAACAGGCCCTGAGGCCAAGGATGTGTCAATGTGTCTGTGCCCAGGGGAGAAAAATAGGGTACGATGAGCTGTGTCCCTGGTGGTAAAGAGATTGGTTATGGCCATGCCAATGCGATCCCAAATTCGGTGCACAACCTCTAGATGCAGCCTCCAAAAACCAGGGGGAGGTTCCCCCTCTGGAGAGCCGATCTGCTGCTAGGTTTGTCCAACTGGGCACATGCATCGCCCTCAGTGATTTGAACCGTGACATCACCTGGTGCAGCACTGGCCCCAGTGCCTTTCCTTGTGACAAATTGGCAGGCTGTTCCCACCAATGGAGAGCCACTTGTAGCTTTTGTGTCACCAATACTTTAGTATGCAAGTTTCTTAGAGGGCATAGTCCAGCGATGTACTGGGTGCATGTTCAGAAGAGCCAGGGGCACAAAGTGAACTGTGGCCATCATCAGCCTCAAGGGATGCAGGCACAGCCTCCAGGGCACTATAGCTCCTAAAAGGAACTGGGACAGCCTGTTTCACAGAGGTCAGGGAAAGAGGCCCTGCTCTGGCATCTAAACACATGCCAGGAAACTCTGTGAACTGTTAGAAACCATTCGCAGATAATGTCTCATACGTTTATCTAATCCTCTTTTGTAACAACTACATTGCAGAAAGACATAATATCTCAGTGTAAATGTCTTCCTCTGTAGTGCAGCCCTAACCCAAAATGGCCATTAAAATCATGTAGGTCTAACCTTACCCAAATGACTAGCTTAAAAAAATAATAATAAACACACCGCCATGTGACATTTTGGTCAGTTTTCTGTTCAACAGGCAATGCAAAGTAACGTGAAATAAAGACAGGAACAAAATTAACCAGGATCAGACATGGACCAATGTTTTGGCCCAGACGTTCTCACCTGACTGTCCAAGTAAACAAGGCTCCTCTGGAGGTGATGTGAAAGAACGTCAGTCTGCAGTAGCCGCAGAATGAGGACGAGAGAAGGCAGGAAAAGTGACAGAAGCAGAGAGGAAGAGGAGGGAGATGACAGAGAAAGGAATTAAAAAGAGTCAAAGGCCTATTTCGGGTGAACAGAGGGGATTATGAAAAGAAGGTGGATGTGATAGATCATTGCAGATAGACAACAGGAGATTTATTTTATTTTAATGTAATTTATAAGACGACGTAATTCCCAAGAATGTAAAATCCCCCTTTTAGAGGTGGAGGGAATGGTGGTAGTAAGCAACATTCAATACCATACATCATGTCACAGTGTTTTAACCCTGCAGTATGTTGTGTTTTTATGGATTCTACAATGTTGTAAGGACACCCTGGTGTTTTGTCACCCTGCAACTAGTTATTTTCAGGGACAGGATGTTGACACTATGAAGAAAAACCATGATTGTTTACTAGCCAAAACAAGGTGCTTTTTTGTGCCTAAAACTAATCACTATCATAACCAGGAAATTATTGACATCACCCTTGTTTTCTCATTCACCATAATCATGGATAAGGAAAAATAATAAATATGTAAGCCTGGCCATCGCATTACCATATCCACAATCCAAAATGCAACCCCTTAACACATGCATATCATTTGGAATGCAAGAGTAATTTCACCTTTGGTACACTGTAATCAAAAAAATCTACATTCAAACACTGCTATACATCTTTTTTTTCTGCAACACATTTTTGATGCCAGACATTATGTGCATGCATAATAAAAAATAACTGAAAGCCCAAATACACTCTGAACACATTAAGGTACTTAAACAATACTTAAACACACATAAATTAAACACATGAGGAAAACACATGTCATGTTGTCTAATGCATCAGCACTGATGCATCTATGCTGTCCAAGACCACAACCGCACAGAAACCTCAAGCCTGCATGCACAAAGGGGAAGCTGATAAAAGAAGGCCCCAAACTCAAGGCACTGATTCCCAGCATGAAACTGACACCCCTATCACCCATCAGTCTGCACAAGTCTGAACTGCAGAATCATAATTGAACTTGGTGAGGTGACATTATTGTCCTAACAAACTATCTTTATATCACCGTAACATGCAATTCAGAGAAAATATATATATTTTTTTAATTATTCCAGAATACTTTACTTCATTTTATGATAGCAGTATTTTTATTATACTTGTTTTACGAATACTTCTTACTTTTACTAGTTTTACTTTCTAGACTACTTAATTTATGTAACATCAGAAGACTTCAACCTTGTCACCTTCTGAGCTGGTACAAAAATAATCACACTTTTTAAACTTTGCATATTAAATCTGTGATGTTACTAACTTTGGAGATAAGCTGCTTATCTCATAGCTCTTGAGTTACAGGTACCATTTCACTGTCAATCACCAAGTTCAGTTTATTTGTGGCGGCCAGCCTACACAAGAAGGCTTCCTTTGCAGACACACAGAAACACAAAAAAGGTGTTATTTTAGTTGGAAAACATAAATGCGTACATGCACACGTGTATGTATACACTCAGGGCTGACCTTGGCGTTGGGCCCCTCCAAACCCAGGGCCATTAGCTGAGCTACTGTGTGCTCCCGCAGACTGTTGAGCTCTGCCTGCTGCCGGCGGAGCTTGATCAGCAGTAATGTCAGCTCTTCAGGCTGCACAGGGCAACACACAGAGGAAAGAAGAGCTGCCACATCAACAACACGGACTGACTAACTGGAATTAAGCATAATGTGGTGACTGATGAACTTTAGGAGGAGCCAAACCACTACACTTGCTTTTTTGTAACGTTATATGCAGAAGACTGCCTTCTTTATTTTGCACTGCAAACGTTTGTTCACATTGTTCATGCGATGAAGTCGGTGATGCGTGACATTTGTGCTATAATTTAAGCATTTAACTGTGAGCATGAACGTTGACATTTTAACATTTTAACATGATGTAGTGATGGTCTTTAAAAGGGGACACACTACAATGGCTTTTTTGTTTGTTACATGCGAATGACCACCTTCTTTACGTTGAGAAAACATGTAATGTAAACATGACGTGATGACGCCGTTCAAAATCAGTGATGTATGACATTTGTAAATATTTGAAAGTGAGCATGGACATTGAGATTTTAATTAACATGATGTATGTACATATGAGTGTAAGAGCAAACATTTCAGTTCACTGTTTCACATTTTTCTTCTTTTGCATTGTTCTCCCTATGATGTTACTCATCTTCTACTGCTTCATCCTCCACATGCTGGTGCCTAATCTCAGCTCTCCATCCACTCTCACATTCACACCTACAGGCAATTTAGAACACTCAATTGGCCTAATCCCCAAATGGACTGTGGGAGGAAGCCGGACAACCCAAAGAAACCCCATGCACACACGGATGGAACATCCAAACTCATGAAAGAACAAAAAAGAAAGGCCCTTGTTCCGACCAGGTCAGGAACCTGGGTCTTCTTACTGCAAAGGTAAGAGTGCTACCCACTTCACCAATTGTGTGGCCACCCATGATGTCATGTAAAGGTGTTTTCTCGCGATGACATTCTAAAATGGCTTTTTTTTGTAACGTTATATGCAGATGACTACCTTCTTTATGTTGCATCATATAGAGGCTTTAAACATTCAAATTTCAGCACAATAGCCAATTTCCCAACTTCCTGATATTGTATCAGTAAAGGCAAAATGAAGTGCCTGTATTCGCACAGCCTGAGGGAGTGAGAGCTTGACATACAGTGAGTGAGGAAGTTCTGATGTGTGCGACTTGATTCAAGTTGGAGGTCACACTTTGAACATTGATATCTCTGTCACTGCATTACTTATGGGAGAAAGAGAGTGATGTAGCACAGTTAAGGGCTGAAAAGTTCTAACTCATGCCAGAAAGTCATTTAAGTAAAGAATCGGAGGATTCACTTTCAGCAAGCAGCTCCACAATAAGCTGTCACTGGACTGTAAAATGTATTGTCATGATCTGTCTCCTGGCTGGGGGAGGTTTGGGTTATTTTATTTCCTGTTTTATTTTATCTACTTCTTTTTTGTTCCTTGTACTCTTGTGTGTGTGTGTGGAACTGTGCTTTCTTGGAGGCTAGTAGCACGGCTGGGCAGGGGACGTAATCATCTCATCTCATCTGGGCCAGCCTACTTAAACCCGGATTTCCTGTTTCCCCTTGTCAGTGTGTCATGTGTACCTCGCTTGGTAACTCCACCTTTTCCTTGCTCTGCAGAGACTTCCAGACATCCTGTTTCTTGTAGCTACCTCTCGTTTGTTTATTTTTACCTGTTCACTAACTCTTCATTTCCCTTTTTTCAACTCCAGCATCCTGAGCCCCGCCTTGCCAGCCTCAGCGTTTCTGTTTAGTTTATGGACGGGTTATCTTCTGTTATTTTTGTAAATTAATTTCCATATACCTTTTCCGTTCTCTTCATCCCTGCCTTTTTGGGTCCGTCCTTAGATTAATTTTTACAATTCTAATGAATCATTACGTGTATGTCACTACAGCTCTTCTAACTGGTTCAACCAGGTGAACCACTGGACACAATGTTTCAGCTTTGGACTGATAGGTCTTCACTGTTCTTCATGGGGCATATGTCATGTTCCATGTCTGGCTTGAGTTGCCTCTCCCTTTTTTCCCTTTAGTTCCTGTTTTATTTTGTTAAGTGCTTGTGTTTCCTGGGGAAGTGTTGTGCTGTTTTGTTTCAGGAGGCTGGCTGGCAGGTGAGGCAGGGAGACTAATCACCACAGCTGTTCCTGATCAACTCATCAGCTCCTCCCTACTTATACCGTGACTTCCTGCTTCCTGGTGTCAGCACGTCACACTCAATACATGGGTAACCTGCGTCATGTCGTTCTAACCTCTTTTTTGTCTGGAATTTGTTTGAATGAGGGGAACCTAAAGGCAGAACAAAGGCACATGCTCTGTAGTGAAGATTTATTGGGAAGACGAAGGTTCTGGCAGGTGAAGGCTGAGAGCTTTTGGTGGCACTGGATGATTGAGCAGAAGGGGAGAGACAGTACTGGGCAGCATGATTATGGTGCAGAGTTTTTTCATCTCAAAGCTGACCCAAGCTTGAGAGCATAAACTGAGCCGGAAATGACCATCTTAAATGACCACCAAATATACACAGATATTGCTGGCCCAGCCAATGTGATGGCACCCACTCTAAACCCAAACCTGACCTTAATTCAGTCCAACATGTTGGATTCAACTAGATCCTGATGGGCTCAGGTTGGGAATCCATTCTATAGCAGAGCACTCTGCCTTGCTCATGGAGTGGAAGGCAGCTTTCAGCGGTTATCAGCAGAGCCATGTCTGCCATCCATGACTTCCTAATTTGCTGTTGATAATGTGCTGTCCATAGTTTTTAGATGCACTGTTTGGGTTGGCTGCTCTTTCTTCTTGCAACATCATCCACCCAAACAACCCAACCTTAATTACAAAAAAATAAATGGTGTTACAGCAGCATAACTGATTTCAGTTTTCTATTTCCATTGGATTGGCACACTCGCACATGGAAGGCAGCCAATGTGACGGCTGTAAGAAAAATGTCATTGGTGGACAGCAGTTTTTTTCCTTGTGGGCGACAGTATCTCAGTGGTAGAGCGAGGTGTCTCTAATCTTGAAGGTTGTGGGTTCCTGGGTCTGCTAGCCTACATGCCAATGTGTCCTTGGGCAAGACACATAACCCCACATTGCTCCTGATGGCAGTGTGTGAATAGGTATGAAAGATGAGTGATAGAAAAATTTGCTGTACTGAGATGCGCTGTGTGAAAGTGTGAGTGAATGGGTAAATGGCAAAAACTGCAGTGTAAAGCAGCTTTGAGTAATCATCAAGACTAGAAAAGCACTCTATTAGTACAAATCATTTACCATTTACTGGAGTGATGTTCTCAAACTTGTAGTCACTCTTTGGAGGGTTCACTGAAGGGTGGCGATCCGTGAATTGTATGTCATGGTGTGTATGTCTGTGGTGGGAGAAATGGTGTGGCACTGGAAGACTCACCGTCTTGCCTTGCAGCGACTGTGCAGTAATGGGCTGAGGAGAGATGCCAGCTGCAATCGATTGTCGGTCAGTTGGGAAGCCGTACTGTGGAAGAGGGATAGACATTACTCAGCCAGGGTCTCGCGCACAAAAACAGAATACTTAATCTAAATCACAACAACATTTTTAAGAAACGCAAGACTTTTTGAGACATGACCATGACAGAAAATATCTGCAAAACCAGTCCCTGTTTCAGTTTTGCGGTTTTTATATGACACACAACAGGAGACTGTCTTGGTCAGATGCGTTCACAAGGACAGGAGAATCTCTGGAACATCCAAATAAGGCAGAACACCCACTCGATCACTGTGAATTAGCTGGAACTCACTTGGACGTCATCCAGAGACGAAGAGGAACTTGGCAGGAATAATTACAGAAAATGTCTGGAATGACTTTTGTGGACATTTTGTTTACATATAAAGCCCTTATGGACAGTTTCAGGTACATGCACATGTTTGAACTTTATGTGAAATATAGCTACAATACCTTAACTGTACAACTGTAAAAAAAAAAAAAAAAAACTACAATGTGTCTTTATTTACACTCATATCAGTTACTATAATCATCTGATTGAAAACACTGCAATCATAGATCCCTATTAGAATTCATTTGTACTGTATGTCCCTTGGCACAAAAGAATCTGCCAATAAATGCGAATTAAAATAAAAGTAACGGAGCATATAAACACATAATGTGAGACAGAGTGAACAATGTGAATTAAACAAAGCCAAAGACCTACAAAATGAATGGCATGCATACTGATAATGAATGACTGATATAATGCAAGAGACATGCTTTTGCTCGGCCATTTGACAAAGCCAAAAATGGAACAATATTAAAATAAAAATACAGTAACAATAGGAAACACTCAGTCATAGTTTGAGCTTGTTATCTATCGGCTAACATCTGCTTTCTGTATTTGCAAACACAGAATATTAATTAGACACAATTCATGTTCTCTAATTGAACTGGGGCAACGAACTAAAGATATTTCACTGAAGTGGGACAATAGCTTAACTCCTGTTCAGGCCATTTATTAATTTATTAAATTTAACAAAATTAAAGAGAACTGTTTTAAAGCCTCTGTGATTTAGGTTATATTATTCTGATCAGTATATTCTTCAGTCAGTGCCTTAATTTATATCATACATTCCATACTAGGTCATTTGGACAAAGATAGTTCTGATAAAATTGCATTTTAAAATTTTTGTACTTCTGAATAAGGCTTAATTGAGACCACTTTCATTGTGAGGTTCACAAAGTTTTAGGAGCCAAAGGCACATTATTTTTGTATTGTTTTATATCCATACTAAGTAAATTTGATCAGCATTATTACTATGTGAGTGCAGTGCTCTGTCCTCTACCTTGGCAAGGTGTGTCCTTTGCCGGCGGTCCAGAGTCCCGTCCCCTCGGAGAACCGGTGATGTCACTTCGGAGAAAGAGTTTGCAGGATTGGGAGCCACCTGCTGGCGAGAGCCGGAGAAGGTGCCGCAGAGGGCCAGGGAGCCGTGAGACGGTGACGTGGGGATGGAGTGAGCCACAGTGTGTTCAGAGATGTTGCTCATGGTCTTTGTGCTGGGCAGGGTGCCATAATGACCCACAGCTGCAGCAGTAGGAAAGAAAGCACAGTAAAAAGCAATGCTTTTTTTCTCATGCTCATTAAACTGGACTGAGATATCAAACTCCCACTGGTCCCAAAACCCCTTGAATTCAGAGTTTAAATGAGTTTTTCACGTGTAGGAATGTGTTTACTTGGCATTTACTTCCAGGTCAAATGACTCTGTAATGCACACAGGTTTATATCGACTTCAGCACTAATTTACATAAGTGGGTATGAAGACACATCTTTTCCTTCATCTGCTTTGGCAGCGATGCAAGTTCTGACGTAATTTAAAGTGAGCATTCGTAAATTTAAGCTCCGCTTCATTTTAATTATTGTGTTAAAAATCATTCACTCCCTGTTGAGTTTAAACGAGGGACAATTTAAAAGATGCAAAATAGTAATATCTGTAACACTGTCAGTGAGCTCTACTGTGCTGTTGAACACTTTCCAGTCCAGTTTGTGGTGCTATTGTTTAGGTCAAAAGAGACAATGGAGAAGACGGTATTTACATGGATATTTATTTGAGGTAAGGCATGGAGCTCCACTGGTAACTATACATGTGCAACCAATCACTAAAAGAATTAAAGAAAATAGAAATTAGGGCTAAATACTGGTGAGAAATCATTGTTACAGGAATGGAATATGACACTGAGTAGTGATGTGTGGAACGTTAGAATGATGCCGACCCTTGCTCAGTGTGAATGGAACTGCAGCCACGTATGTATATGCATTGCCTAGCAGTGCTCTGTAAACACTGGGCACACAAAGTATGACCCAGGCCTAATATGCTTGAGTATGTATGAGCAAGTACCTGTTGGCTGAGCCAGACTTTGCCTGGAGAAGGCCTGCCTCTGCTGCCACTCGTACAGCTGCCACATGGTGTCATCCCTCATCGACCTCCTCTTCTCCACCGTGGTGACGGTGGAGGTCGAGGCGGGACGGAGTGCGCGGTCATACACCGATCCCGCCGTGCTGCAGATGCTGTCTGGCCTCATCATGCTGTTGCGTGGCAACGTGCGATAGCCCTCTGGGTAGCGGGGCACAATCTGAGCACGGTGGCTTGGCATGTTCCTGGGTAAGGTCTGGTAGGAAGTAATGCTGATGAAAGACAAAAAACACAGCCAGCAGATGAGAAATGATGAGTACTGTGGGTAATTATCAGAGATGAAGGCTTGTTTGTCTTTCCCCTGATTACCGGTAGGGCACATTTCTACAGCAGATATTCTTCAGAATAATCAGAAACTATAAATAAATATCATTATTTAAAGAGGACAAAAGGAAAGGATCCACATACTGCATTACCACCTACATTCACTGTTACTGTGACCTGCAGCCAATAGGATGTGCATCCACAACCAGTAGTATTTAACCAGTACTTTATATTAGTATTTATATAGTATTGTATAAGCATCTGGACAAAAAGTGATGCCACTAAATTTTATGTCACATTAATTAAACTTTGCTAACATTTTGTGATTCCCAGTCTTCCCCAAATGATGCAAAAGACAGAGGGGTCGCAGTGAGTAGAGTGGCTTCACAGTCAGATTGCAGAAGGGGAGGAGTTTCACTTCTATATCTGGATGACAGGTGACGTACACAAGAGGAGGTTGCTCTGGGGCTAAGGTTGTAACTACTGTAATCTTGTACTGAACACTCTCTTTTGACAGACATACGATAAATACAAATCTAAGTGCAATAAAATTAGGGTCACGTGTACTTTATTTCAAACTCTTCAAAATGTAGCATGATATCACCAGTTACTTTACTTTACTATTTCAGTTATGTTTTATCAATTTACAGAATGCAGAGTCAACCTACTTGTTTATTATGTTTATTATACCAAAAACAGAATTAGCTAATGGCTGTAATCTGGCATATTTACACATTGATAGAAGGTCTTACAACTGTCATGTGGACTATGTTCTACTTTTGCTACAATCCTTCTGTCACACATTCTATGATGTACGGCTTAGAGACAGTGGCACTGTCTAAAAGACAGGAGATGGAGCTGGAGGTGGCAGAGTTAAAGATGCTGAGATTTTAGTTGGGAGTAACCAGAATGGGAAGGATTAGAAATGAGCATATTTGAGGGACAGCTCTAGTTGAAGAGTTTGGAGACTCAAGGGTGAGATGGTTTGGTCATGTGCAGAGGAGTGATAGCGATTATGCTGTGATGGATGTTGTGAAGGAGGACATGAGGACAGATGAAGTTAACAGAAGAGGACACAATGGAGAGGACAAGATGGAGGCAGGTGATACGCAGCGGCGACCTCTAAAGGGAGAAGCCAGAAGAAGAAGAAGAAGAAAAAGATACTTGGCCAAGGTGAAAAGAGTCGAGATCAAGACAGGCATATACTCAGCTTGACGCTTGACCTCCATTTCTAAAGATCAAGTCTCAAGATGAGACATACAGTATAATCAGCTCTCCAATGACCTTCAACATATGATTCTCTAGAATCATGAGGACATGCACTCTCTGTCTATATAATATCATTTTCTCCAAACTACCGGATTTCCAATAATAGCAGTGGTCATGTATGGTTATTTTAAATGGTTATGTGTGGTTATTTTAAATTTTAAATAAATACTGTTTAATAATGTAATTATGGACAGGATAAGGCAATCCAAAGCAACAAAGATAACACTCGACAAAATGAGGCAATGTGGTGAAACTGCTGCCTCCTAAGCGTAGCCTTCCCAGCGACTGCTATTGGAATCAGTGCCAGTAAAATCCTAACAATACCCATTCCTAGCAGGCAGTTACTCAGTGATTTTCAGCAGTGATTCAGCAGCAACCTCATTATAGCGTCTATATGTGTGTGTGCCTTGACATGTATGGTGTGCCTGAGTGAATTTAATGACGCCTTTCATTAACAGAGCTCTGCTTTGACCTGGTGACAACGAGGTAACGAGGCGCTCATTCTCATTATAGCCATTGGCAGGTAATCATAAAATAGAAGCCCTCATTGTCTTGGTATGTGGCTTTGACCTTAAGAGTCAGAAACAGCAGTAAGATATAACCTGCAAAAAAAAAAAAAACGTCTTGCATTATGAACACTTGGTTTCAGTAAGTGCGACAAACACAGGTTTCTAGTTAACAAATAAATAGTTAAGCCATGATGAATGGGTTTGCAAAATAAAGCTGTAACAGTTTCATTGTATACGACTATGAGATATTCATGGGCATCAAAACCTGTCACAACGAGATCCGGTTCGATTACAGTTCTTCATTTTGTGATCAATATAAAATGGAATTATCTGCACATTTTGCACAGTCACATCTATTCCAGATCACAAAAAGCAAGTAAGTCAGATCCGTCTCAACCTCAGACACTCAATTTTATGTTAAAAAAAAAATCCTTCAAAAATCTACAGAAGTATAAAAGGATATTTATATTTTTTTGCATGTGTGCATTACACCATTGCTACACTCATTGTCTTGGTATGTGGCTTTGACCTTAAGAGTCAGAAACGACAGTAAAATATAACCTGCAGAGCATTGCAACTTTGCCCACAGTTCTGAGTTCCGCCTAATACTACACCCCACATCTTTCTAAAAAGGCCTAGAAAGGATGTGCGAGTGTTGTGGCAGGGCATTTCAAACAGAGAACCATGCAGAATGTAAATGTATCTCTGCCACAGATGGCTCAAATTAAGTGATATCCCCCTGGAAGTGACTCCTGATTCTGGCTTCATTAGTGGAGCTGGAGAGCTCAGCTCACTAATGGTGAGGGCAGTCTCTGAACTGTAATTTTAGCTAGAATGTTAACACTGGTGCAGGGACCAATTACTTGTAAAACTTTGCAAATACAGTGATTCGGCATTAAACGTTCAAGACTGACACGCTGCCTTTAAGGCTAACTAAAGCCTCTCAATCACTCGCACCGTGCTTTACATGGTGGAAAGAATGACATTTGAAAGACCAGAATCAGAATCAGAATCAGAATCAGAATCAGAATCAGAATCAGAATCAGAATCAGAATCAGCTTTATTGGCCAGGTAAGTTTTCACATACGAGGAATTTGACTCTGGTTTTACAGCACTCTCTTGTACCAACACAAAGTAATAAAAATTAAAAGTGACAGTCAGTCGCAGCTCAAGTGCACATAGCTTATATTGTGGCATTAAAGTGCAAATGGTGCATGAAGATAATATTATTATTTATTTATTTTTTCTCCTAGAACAGATATGCTATAAACAGGTGGAATGACATTAGACCATGAAGCAACCCGTTTGATGTTTATAAAAGGGGGAGGAGTCTGGGACATTTGTCAAGACATTTGACAAAAGTGTGCACCAGTAAAGAAAGTGTGGACTAAGTAAGCCAGTGGTGATATTTGAATGCAGTAGAGGGAAGTAGATACACTGATTTTTATTACACTTAACTGCACCTGGATCAACAAGATACAAATATACATAAATGTTGTGCACAACAGGTGCGTTTGTGTGTATATGGCCACTGCATTAGTCTTTAAAATAAAAGTTTTATAAGTATAGATTTAAAAAATTGCAAAATCAGATGTTCCGGTTGCCTCTTTATGCTTAACATTAACTCCAACCCAAACCTTAGCTGCCTTACAAAAAAGTCTTTACATTAAATGTAATGATTAGCATTATTTACACTTGGTTTCAGTAAGTGTGACAAACACAGGTTTCTAGTTAACAACTAAATGGCTAAGCCATGATGAATGTGTTTGCAAAATAAAGCTGTAACAGCGATCAATATAAAATGAAATTATCTGCACATTTTACATTCACAAAAAGCAAGTAACGTGCCATGTTTGACAATTTTATTTAACATAAGTCTCAACTTCAGACACTCAATTTTATAATAAAAAAATCCTTCAAAAATCTAAGTTATAAAAGGATATAATTAGATTTTTTTTTTTTGCATCTGTGCATTACACCATTGCTCTCCGAATCAGGATTTTTCATTTCACCAAGCAGTTTTTTTTTTCAGTTTGAACTACATTCATGCTACCAGTGATTTATAAGAGCAGTAAATGTTTTTGTTGAGTTGTTATTTATGAATGATGAAACCTTAACAACTGCACAGATCTGGTCTCTCCCAGTCTCTGTTCTGGTACATAAAGATAACATCCCTATGTTATAGGGTCAGTAAACCCCAAACCTTCACTGGATCATAAACATTTCCTTAAACACCTTCCTCACACACCTTTCAAGGTCCTGCTATAATTGTGGTAATTTGCCAGAACAGACATTGCATCAATCAAGCTCTCTTTTTCAGTCCCACAGCTACTGTTCTGCTCACACCAAAACACAACATTCAAACCTTTTCTGTAACAAACACTAATTTGAATCCCACTGATCATATAACTACCTATTTAGCTGTGATTCGTTTTTTCCAGCTGATGGAAACTGCTTCATTGAATCCCTCATTAAACCAAACATATGGAGAAAACAGAAGCTCACAGCTTTTAGCACCAGTGGATAATACAACTATGGAATTATACTACATATTCTTTCAAATACTTCCATGTTGGGAGCAGCGTTGCATCTGTGTGAATAACTCGGACAGCATTTGACCTGTTAAAGCTAAAAATAGATGTTCTGGTGTGTCTTATAGACTGTATACTTAAGACAGGCTGAGTTACAGTGGATTGAAGCCACATGTACTGTTGCTGACACAGAGGACAAAAGGACTATATGCACCACTGTCACGCACTGGTCTGCTTCTCCTCTTCTAAAGATTCTACAAAAGATGCTGTGTTTTCATGTTACGGTTCTGTGTGGTATGGTACGGTGTGGTTTGGAATGGTAAAGCCCTGAGTCAGGCCTGCGTTTCAACTGAGAACAGTACCTTTACTTGATAGATGAGGTGTGGGCTGTGCCAGTGAGCTACGGTGTTGGTATTAGTTGTAAGGGAAACACAAAAAAATACGTACAGCACTGTACCAAACCGAACCTCTCCAGTCAGTTCAAACACGGATTAATAAGGTACTGAGGGTATGATAATAACCAGAATACAACAATTCAACTTGAAACATTTGCATAGGATGCTGTGAGGTGTGTTACCCTCTACTCCACCAAGTGAAGAAGCAATGTGGTGGCCAAAACCCTGTCCACACCAAAAGTAGCATTTACTTTTTTTTTTTTGTCTTGCTATAAATGATCAATGTGTGTAGTGTAAATGTAATTATTTGTTTAAAATAACACATAAAACAGCATAATAATATTTATAAAGTGGATGGAAGAAGAGGGAAATAGTGCCGTGCGGCACTTTTTCCATTACACATTATTCATGAACTGCAGACACAGCTGCTAGAAGCAATTTGAAGTTAAATGTCTTGCCCAGGGACACTTAGGCACATAGACTAGAGGAGCTAGGCATTTAACCCCTGATGACATGTTGTACTAACTGACCCACAGCCACTGCTGTGGTGAATTTGAGGAAGGACAAGACATGGGATACATATCACATATCACAATCTGACTTTTTCCAGCTCACACAAAACTTCTGAGTGTTTTTTGGGCAGGTTTGCTCTCACCATGTGCAGAAGGTAAAAAAGCCAGAACAATTGCATGTGATTATGAGCTGGAAAACTTGGTCATAGTGCTCTGAGTGAAAGCACTGTTAATTAACATGGGCGCTGAAGCCGAAGTTGGCAGTGCTTCAGGACACTTCACTGCAATTTGAGGCACTTCTGCATTGAGTGTAAGCCTAGTTGGAAATTGGAAACTTTATAGAAGGTAAAGTCGAACAGCCAGCGGGTCAAAGGTTTGATCCCTGGCTGCTCCTCCCCCATGGCAGGCCTAAGTGTTCGGGGATAAAACGCTAAATTCTAATTGCACTACTCTGTCACTCGTTGTGTAAAAGGGCTATGATTGGTTGTTAAGACAAGAAAATGCAGTTAATTTACCATTCACCCATTCACCAGAGAGGGAATATCATCGCTGTGCTCTGCAGATTCAGTGATTTTCAATTTACGTTCTAAATTTTCACTTTGCTACAAAAACCACAAACAATGCCACTAAACTCTATGCATATTAAGGGGGACATCTGGCAAAGGGAGAGATCAGAGGCAATAAGAGTATGAATTAATGTTGATGAATTATTAAGTACTCTTGAGAAAAAGGCAGGTCTGGTCAACATTCCTGATTCCTGATATTAAAATTTTGGCCAATGCAATCTTTAATTTTAGACCACAATTGTACAATTTAGTATTTATTTCTAGTGACACAACAACCAATGTTGCTTAGTGATCCCTGCACAGGTGTTGAGAAAGTTTAGTGTCCAGGGCACTTGAGGTAGATTTTATTAAGGCTGGTTCATGCTTTTTAAGAGCCATTGTATGAACTACTACCACACAACTACTAGTAAACATTGACTTCATTGAAAGTGTCCCCTGTGTGCTACCAGCCCAGAAACCAGCCTGAGACACAGATGTTCACCCTCAGTGAAATTATGGCTACTAGAGAAATAACTGTGAGGAATAAAATCAGATTTTTCTTGCTATGATTTTGTTGCGCATGTGCACAGTCCAGTAAAAAAACCTGAACTAGGGTTGGAGGGATTACAGTGATTCATTATCTTCAGAATCATTTATTTTTATCTGTAAACACTCATGATCGCACACACACTTGTCTTTCAATTTGTCTTTATTATTTGTGATGTGGTCATTCTGTCACAGCTGATGATGTTTTTAAAATGACATTTTTAATCCATATGCCTGTCATAGAGTGAAAATGGAAAATAAATTAAAACACACATGCACATGACTTATTCATGGCAACAGAAGGAGAGGGGGAGCAGATCAGTGCAAATGCTAAACACCAGCTAAACCTCCAGCATTCCCCAGCTGAGATTCACATCTGTCTGTGGTGACACAGACAGCTTTCAACTCACTCTGACCTGCAAGGTTACAGCAAGGACAAGGGAAGATATACAGGGACTGTGGGGGGGGGGGGAAGAAAGGTGGATGTCAGAGGCAGGTTTTAAAGGGGGGGGGGGGGGGGGGGGTAAGAAAGGTGGATGTCAGAGGCAGGTTTTAAAACTTGCTGAGAAGCAGAACTGTTGAGCTGTAGATAGCAGTGAAGATGCAGATCTGTGCCATCAAAACACTTCCACACAGACATCACCATACAAAGATAACATTCTTTCCCTCCATCAAAACAGCCCCATAACACAAAGTGCACGTTCTGCATCCAGTTCAGGGCAAAGATCTATTGATGTCTAAGATATGACTGTATCAGTCTCATGCTATTTAGCCCTATATCAGCTGGGATTGGCCCCAGCAACCCTCATATGAGGGATAATGTAGTAGACAATGAGTGAGTTAGTCTATATTTAACTGACATGTTACATGTCTTGGTCATGGAACCTAAAATGGTTACTGCAATCCCAATTCAAAATATTGTCTGTGAAGGTTGTCGGTCATCCAGGATATAGTCATCTTCAAGCTGACCACAGACAATTCAATATATTGCATAAGCTTGATTTAAGTAGGTTGCCAAATTTGGCCCAATAAATCTGTACTCACACGCGGTGGTCTTATTGGTTCAATGGTGGTAAGTGATGCAACAGACCAAAACACCACCGCAAAAATTATTTTGTGGCCTGCAAACCAGATGACTGGTTACATTACACATTTGGTTTCAGTATCACTTCATCCCCAAGAAACAACAGTACAGTTACAGATACAAAAACAGACAGAGGGACAGGCTTACCTCCTGTTGTCATCATCCATTCCTCTTGATCTCTGTGTGCGGACCCAGTGTTCCAGCTGCTTCATGGAATTGGTTCTGGACAGTCCCGTCACGGGCTCCTGCACAGGAGCAGGGGACTTGACCGGAGCCTTGGCCATACTGCCATCCACATCTACTGGACTGCAGTCCCCAGTCTGCTCCCCAGATCCATACCCAGACCCAGAACTGCTAACCTTCATGGGCTTCTGGATGTTGATGGTGGCCTTACCCTGGCGACATTCAGATACAGCAGCTGCGATGGCAGCAGCTTGAGCCGGCTGTAATTTGATGCTGCTGATTTTGGTCAGAGACCTTTCTGAGCTCGGCTCTCTCTGGAAGCCATATTTATCAGCGTCACGCAGTGTAGCATACTTCTCTGCATCTCTGAGAGACGCATATCTGTCTCCTTCTCGTAGCGTGCTGTATTTCTTCACCTCCCTCATAGTGCCATATTTGTCCACAACCTGTAGCGTACCATATTTATTCTCCATCATGCCGTACCTGTCTGTCTCCCTTAACGACAGCTGTCTTTTCACTTCCCTCTGAGGAATATATGTCTGTCCTTCTTTTTGGAGCGTGTGTCTGTCTCCAACTTTCTGCAGTGCATATTTTTCTCCATCCTTCGCAAGCAAATACTTCTCTCCATTTTTTGATGGAGCATATTTCTCCTCTGTCGGTGCCACTGTGTACTTATCACCCACTTTCTGAACAGCGAACTTCTCCAGATCTCTCTGTATGCTGTACACCTCTGTATCTTTCTGCAGAGAGTATTTTTCTCCATCTTTTTTGAGAAAATACTTCTCTCCATCCTTATGGAGGAGGTACTTCTCTCCATCCTTCTGCAGCATGTAGCTCACGCCGTCTTTCTTCAGAGAGTACCTCTCTCCATCTCTCTGTAATGTGTAGTACTCACACTCCCGCTGGCCGTTGTTTTTCTCAGAGCCTTTTAGTCGTTTTTCGTCGGCCCTGGATAAAGACTGTTGTCGCACAGGTTCACGGTTGCGCTCATTGTTCTGGATCTCGGGCCTAGTTAAGACTCTGTGGTTCAGCAGGTTGTTCAACTCCTGAGGTGTTCGTTGGTCCACTTTCAACTTGTCCGTTCTGCGAGGAGAGTCAGAATGAAAGTTTTAGTCAAATTCAAAGTCAACTTTAGTGTCACGTTTGTCTGATGGCACTTCTGTCTTTTATCACTGCTCCGTTATTGTCTTACACTTCTTAAAAGTGTGATCTCTGTCAGAAAATCCTGACAGTGCACAGCTCTAATTAAAGCTGAGAAAGCACTCTTTAAAAAGAACTAAAGATGGAATCTTCATAAGTGATCTGATCACAAGTGTATTACAGGTGTGAATGCAGTTCGTACATTACCACGTCAGCAAGCTGCTAACATCCACTATGGTCCATGTGACATAAATGACCATCATCCACCCATGTTCCTGACAATGTGCATGATACTATGCAGACATTAAGTCCCTTGCCTCGGGTTTCATCTACTTAAACAAGGTTGTGGTGAGACAAAAATGTGGACATACGAATGTTTTCCATGTCATTAACAACTTCCGTAGGGACAGAAATGTCTGCTAATGGTGACTGAGCCACTGCTGGTCACAGCACCAGCCATGACCCTGCATTAAATTACACTATTTGCATCACATAGAACGTCCTGGAACACATAGCAAGCAGCCGAGGTCAAAGTCTTAAAGGTACATTTTTAGCTTTTCTGGAATCTGCTTGTGCCTGACACGTGGATGCTTGCCCTCATTAAAAATATGGCATTAGAGATAACACAAGGAAAAATGGAATTTAAGTAACCTTATTATAACCTACTCTGTCTTAAAATATGTTACTTTTGGATGTCCAACGAAGTCTGTGACCATTTGTAACACCTGCACTGAAGTCCACAGAGAAAATCAGGGATTTTACATCACAGCACAAACAGAGGAGTTGTTGGTCCACGGCTGCCTCCACCAGTAAGTTTAAATGTATTATTTCCTAATAATGGTGTTTGAAATCCTTTCTTGAGATTAACTTCAGTGACACTGATGTAAAAACATAGATTTTCTCTGTGGAATTTGGGACGGGAGCGCAAGCATTTTAAATGCATACAACTTCAGGCTAACAGCAAGGTAGTATGATTTCAGTATGATTTCCAGCAATAGGAGGTATCTCATACACCCCAACTTCATGAACTATCACTACTAGTGATAGGACTTATTTTTGTGGTATATTGTGGTAGATTCCAGCTACGAGGGGTAAAAGGCTATTACTGAAAATGTGATGTGTGTCCCTGTGATGAGCACAGACCTTCTGGCTGGTTCAGAGTGGACGAGGGCAGCATCCGTCATGACTTTCATCCAGGACTCCATCTCTTTGGCTGTATCAGTGCAAAAGTAATACGTCCGCATGTTGGGGTGAGTGGCCTAGCAGAGTGACAGGGAGAGTATAAAAGGAGTGTTAGCAGCAGCTTCGATTGGTGACCTTGAAATACCATCATGGGGCGTTTACATCATTCCTGCTCACAAAGGACTTTGATTGTGTACATGTAAATTCACAGGTGTATGGATGGGTCAGTGGGGGAAAAGTCCTTTATTTTCACTGTAAGTCAAATTGTACTTTTGATTGCACATTTCATGCTGCTTCATTTCAAAATTGTTTTATAACACGTGACTGCAAAACTGTAAGAAATAATGAGGAGTAGTAACACATTTTGATATATTTAGTAACACAGTACCTATTCTGACAATTCTGATAGATGCTGACAATCAGTTCAGCACAGGGCTGAACTGGGATAAAAAAAAATCCTGCCATTCCATACGGTACTTAGCGGAAACCAAAAGGCTGCTTGGTCTAGTTTGTCTAGTATGAATATTAAAATGAATAAATGACAGATTTAGTGATATTTTCATAGACTAGTCATCAATAAACAGCACAGCAACACAGAATATTTCCTCAAACATGGGAACCTTTAAAAAGTGAAAGGAGACAGAGAAAGAAAGGTGAGAATAACACTTGATGGACTTATTTAATATGATTACAGCACTGGTATCTAGAAAAATTTGCATCATATACTCTACAGAGTACTTACTTAGAGGGACCTCCTGAACAAACAATGAACAATATATGATGGGATCCTGAAATTAGGATAGGCGGCGGGTCTCTCCTCCTCCTGCCTCCCCTTCCCCTCATCCACCTGACCGCCACCTCCACCATCATTACCTGCGGCTGAATTTGAAGCTCCGCCATAGCCACCAGCAAACATCTGTGTTATTTTAACACACTTAGCAACATCTGTCCGAAGGGCTTGTTGCCTTTTCTCTCTAATTTTCTCCGCACAACCTTTCAGCTTATTGCTATTCTCCATCTTTTTGATCTCCTCTCTCTCTATATGATAGATTGATTGACAGCCGAGGCCCAAGAGGGAGGGGGCATCGGCCCTCAACTCTAATTGGTCCAGCACAGAATCAATCATGACTAATGGGCCAATCTACCAGTTGTGTGTACCAATAGATATCATACTAATACTAATACCATAATACTAGTACCGTAGTAGATAAAATTGGTGGGGAGTTTTTAATATAAATAAATGATTACAGTTTTAAACATGACTATGTCACAGTATATTTAATTTACTGTACTGAAACACCTCTAAGGCCCAGTTACTCATAACATGCCATGGACAACCTGATCAACGTCAACCTCTGACCTGAGGATTGTACTTGGTACCAAATAACCACACAGATAGACAGAGGCTATTTAATGTGCAGAAAAATAAATGATTGGAATATCTTCTGCAATGATTATGACCAAATATTCACTCAATAGGCCTCATTTACCAACACTTCTTAAGAAGAAATTAATGATCTAATGATCAATTATTTATCTAACAAATGGGGTAAGAAAAAGAGTCTAATAATAATCATCTCATTTTGCCATCATTCACTGCGTTCACTGTTTTACAAGAAAAAAAAAGGTCATTTAAAAGAAATAGACTGCAGTTCATTTCAGTTTAAGAACATGCCATAAATAATGTAAAGAGTTTTTCCAGTTAATGTCTACATGCTGTGTTAAACATAGGAGGATTTCTATTGGTAAGTACTTATATAGGGGATGTTTACTCTAAAAGTGAGAATTGTGCAATTTTGGGAATTTTCCTGACAGATATATATATATATATATATATATATATATATATGATGTGCATTTCTTTCTGAGTCAAGGTTCAGTTCAATATTCAGTATAAAATACATCAGCCATCACCATCAAATTATTGACAGCTTTATATTTAATTTGAAAGATGAGAAGCGTAAGATATAAACTGTTTCAAACATATATGAGTTACGTTTCGATAAAACCTCGTGTTTGTGTTCAGTCTCCATTCACTCAATACCATAAAACCATCCAGTGAATGTCCTACCATCAGAGGACATTCACTGGAAAATTAAATTTCTGATGTTTTTTGGTGTGTCCCTGTGTCCTTCCCGTATCTAAACATCACTAAAGTATCACAATAAACACTTCTCTTTACTCCGCTCGAGTAAGCGGTTTTGAAAAGTTTAGTTACATAACTAGCACATTTGCAATGAACCCTCCCCAAACAGCTACTCCCGGTCATGGGTGTGAACATTCAACCTGAAGAAGAAGCACCGCGGAGCAGTCAGTCAGCTGGTAGCTGGCCAATCACAAGAGACTCAGTGTTCTGGGGGGCGGGCATTAGCGCAGAAACAGAGTGCCTGTTCAGAGGCTGGCAGAGAGCAGCAATAAACTGGCTTCATCTGAAGAGACTATGAGGTTTTTGACCATAAATATTATTTAATTTATCTTAGTACACATCAGTAATTTTTGATTCAAAGAGATCATTCTATGTGAACTTTAAGATACCGATGGAAGTCATGAGTGAAAGATGTTGTTTTACCTTGAAGGCATATTTCTTGCTGATGCGATCATCCACTGACAGCATGGAGATGTGGAAGCTGGGCAACAGGATACTCCCCAGGATGCTGTCTTCTTTCTCATCTGCAGTACAGACCCAAAACTCTAATTAGAGTCTAATGTGCTCACATATGAGATGTGTACATCCGCAAAAATCATGGATGATTTTTTTTGTTTTAAAAAAGGTAAGAGGTTATTGTCAGGTTGTGGGCACATTACAGTGGACATAGGCTATGAATCTTTTAGACCAAAGTTAGTTTACTTTTTATTTAACAATTTTCCATTTACCAGTGTGATTTTTTTTCCTTTGCTCATGTATGATGTCACATGCACACCATAAACAACACCAATTTTACTCTCATCATAATTTTCTCATTTCTGAAGCTCAGACGTGCTGCTGCTGCTGCCGCTGCCATGAATTGGTAAGTTAACAACAATCAGAGCTGATTCATGGTGGTTCATTGATGAGCACCTCATTACACCACCTCTCTGCTCTCCACAGCATGGTGCTGCTTTGACGGGAGATGCCACAGCTGCAGCAACAAAAGAAGGAAAAACCTACAGCCCCTGCAACCAGTGAGGCTAAGGCTGCACAACAAGACGCCGCATCTCCTCCAGCTGCTGCTGCATTATTGACAAACAGAACACACACGAGGAAAATGAGCAAGAAGAAGGAATGAGTAAGTTGACATGCAGGGAGATACTGTGGATACACAGCCCACCTCCTTTTTCATACATTTTAAGAGTGTGTTTGCTCAGTTAAGAGTCGGGTAAAAATCAGGTATAAGTTGCATTATGTTTAAGTGTAGCCTGGTATTGCTGGCTTTTCCACACTTACTGACCTTAGCTTTAAGGAAAAGGGCCATGTATTAACAACAGGTAAATAGATGGATGGATGGATGGATGGATGGATGGATGGATGGATGGATGGATGGATGGACGGATAGATATGTAGAGGCTGAACCAAAATGACACTGTTCTAGCAAAGATTTCACATCTTGTGTTTGTGCTGTAACCTAGCAACTGAGCTGCAGCTGTACGTGGTACAGTTCACCTAAGCACACGTAGCCCAATATGTTTAACTGTTAATTATCTTGTTGAAGCATAGTAGTTCTTTCAAATGTTTTGGCATTTGTCATTTTGTACTATTCAAACATTTGTTTTCCAAGAACCATTTATTTTTGGGATAGTGGGTTAGGAAGGATCCAGCCTTAAAGCTCAATTTGGCATTACAGTTGATTGTTATCTATCATCTGCAGGGCATTTAAATATTAATGTTATGGGACCAATGCACCTAGTCCTGAGCTCCTCCCAAATGAGCATGGGCTCTTATTCCTCTGCAAATGATGATTCCACTGGGTCGTTTAGATTCTTTGTAGAGTAGGCACTTGTTGCAGGTGCTGAAGTAGTCATCGTCCCATCAAAGGGACATGTATGCAGAGTAAAGATAGTGAAATGGCCCACAGGAGAACTCTCTCTCTCTCTCTCTCTCTCTCTTTGAACTGCCCCATGATTGGTGAAACTCTCTTATCATGGGTCCGATTTCCCCAAACCTGTAATCACAGCCATCAGTTGGCTTTCAAAGACTAGTAAGAGAGACCACATCACTCCAGTGTTAGCTTCTCTACACTGGCTCCCTGTACAGTTTAGAATTCAAGTTAAAATCCTCCTCCTCACGTACAAAGCCTTTAATGATCAGGCCCCATCATATCTTAAAGATCTAGTTTCACCTTATCATCCCATAAGATCACTTCTGTCCCAAAAGCAGGTTTACTTGTAGTTTCCAGAGTCCATAAAAGTAGAATGAGAGGCAGAGCCTTCAGTTACCAGGCTCCTCTCCTGTGGAACCAGCTCCCAGTGTCGATTTGGGAGGCAGACACTCTCTCTGTATTTAAAGTTAAACTTAAAACCTTTTGATTAAGCTTATAACTTTTTGATAAAGCTTATAGTTAGAGCTGGCATGCTAAACCTGAACCATCTCTTAGTTATGCTGCTATAGACCTAGACCTGGTGCACACACACTCACTCTTTCACACTCAGGGTATGAAGGTGACTTAATTACAGGTCATTAACCTTTTTCTATCTTTTCGTCTGTGCCTTTCCTTCCATCCTCTCTCTCTCTCTCTCTCTCTGTCCTCATCTTGCAGGCTGCAGGCTCCAGATCCAGTTTTGATGATATTATTATTGTCAATAACAGTAGTAATTTTGTCATTATTATTTTGCTTTGATAAAAGTTCATCAGTATAATTTCTTATCAATAATGTTTGCTGCTGCTTGTATAAATGACACTGTAGTTCTATAAACATGACATAACAGATTCTAAACTTGATACAACAGTTGTATATTTGCTCCTGGTCTCTCTCTTCTGTCTCTCCCTCACCTCCCTCTTTTTCTTTCTCTCCCCCCTTTCTGTCCCCCACCTCTCCTCTGTCCCCCATTTTCCTCTCACCCCAACCGGTCGAGGCAGATGACCGCACATCTTTGAGTCTGGTTCTGTCAGAGATTTCTTCCTGTTAAAAGGGAGTTTTTTCTCTCCACTGATGCCTAGTGTTTGCTCATTGTGTGAACTGTTGGGTTTCTTTTCTCTCTGTAATATTGTAAAGGTTCCGGCCTTACTTAGTACAGTGCCTTCAGATAATGTATGTTGTGATTTGGCGCAATACAAATAAAACTGAATTGAATTGAAAGACTCAACCAGCTTTGAATATGGTGAGATGTGTCCTACTGCTCTGATTGTTCACAGTCAAGTTTATTAGCTGTCCAAATGCTCTCAACCCACAGCAGCAATTGACTAAAAATGTGTAGCCTAAATGTGTAAAGTACAAATATACAACAGGCATCAGTAGAAACACCAGAAAACAGATGAAAAAAAGAAAATGATATTTAATGGAGCCTTGCACATCATTGTTCCTCACAAGGACGCCTCGCCTTCTCTCTCTCTCTCTCTCTCTCTCTCTCTCTCTCTCTCTCACACACTTGTCTCCAGCTGGATAAGCCAGTAAAACATTTAATCCTCCCCTGAATGCAGCTCGTAATTGCTCTCTGGGAATGACTAATTTGTCAAATTAAGGAGATGGAGGAATCTCTCTCGGGAGTTTAGGAGACATGAAGGAGAAACAGACGAGTTTCTGCGTGAAAGTAAAGTTCCAAGTTAGTGCTGCAGTGTCGGCGTCAAGGCTGTGGCTGGAAACAAGGACAAGAACTTTTGCACCTCTATTTTTACTCTGTTACTTTTCACTTCAGCGAGAACAATTGTCTTAGATACCGCAATAAATGATCAAAAAACTTCCTGATTATACGTTCATCAGTATTTTAGAAATTGTAATGCAGAATTTGACATCTGTTTTTGTTTCCGCACATGCCACTTCCGAAGAGGGAGAGAACCTTGAGAAATCTGTTTTTACATAGACACTAAAGTAAAAACAGCATTTATAAAAAAGTAAAAACAGAAAAAAAACTAGCAAACCCATTCTTAAAATGAATTAAAAATAACAAAAAAGTCAAAACTAAATAAAAAATATCAACCAATGAAAAATCCAAAAACTATTGTAATCAGAGTGACATATACAATTTCTACACATACATACAAATTCTAGAACATGTCTAGACTTAGGCAATGTAAACCATATATATGTGTTTGTTGGTATACATACATATGTACTTACCACGGTAGTAGAAGAGGCACATGTCTGACAGCACAAACCACCTCTTCTTCCACAGCTTCATTCCTGCGCTGTCCTGCAGGGGTCAAACATTTCAGAAAGTAAGTAAATACAGTAGATGCTCACACACACACATGCACACGCAGACAAACGCAGACAAACACACTTACTTTCTTTTTTTTTTTTTTTTAGCATAGTTTGAATGTGACACACAGAGATCTGGGGGAACAGTCTAGCTGCATCAGGAGTTAGAAGTGTGCTGTGGTTGACCCACACATACAACTATGTCATCAAAGAACACTCACAGAGGAGAGATGTTTAACACTTGATAATTGGGCATATCTGTTGCTTGGTGCTGGAGGTGCCTTTAATGGCTCACAAATGAATCAAAGTGCAGACGCTAACGAAAGGTCTGTTATACATTTTAATATAAAGTATTGTTTTAATTTGTTCATGTTTGCCCTGATTCTCTGTCTTGTCCTTCCTAGGTTGAGTGGATGTGCAGCTGCAGGCTGGAGATGACAAAGGTGAAGTGAAGTGAAGATAAAAAGCTTATAACATATTTTATCAAAGCAGTTTAACTAATGTTAATCGCAGCAGCAGCAGCAGAAAAGGGAGAAGGACAAGGAAGGAATGGAGGAAATATGGGAAGGACTGAGACACAACTTCAGCCTCTGTAAACTTTACTCAGGCTGCGATATTATTTATTTACTGACATGTTATATTTGTCAGTTACAGCGCAATGTAACAGCGCAATAATTAAAGGGATGGTTCAAGTTTTAGAAGTGTGCTTTTAACAGTTCATATAGGGAGAAAGGGTGAAACTGTCAGGGAAAACGTGGCTGACAGCAGGGATATATGAAAGGCCCACCTAATAAAATCAACACCTGCTTAAGTTTGCATAGTCTTAAGGATATGTTCACTGTTTCATCTGAATGTTAGACAGCCTATACCAACTGGAAACTGAAGTTTGTAAACGACTCACTCCTCTGCACCAAAGTCCACAAAGAAAATTGATAATTTTACATCTCAGTTTGCAGGAGTTCTTGACCCACTGCTGCCTCTATCACTAAGATGTGTTACTTTCTGACAAATAATGAAATAATTTCTTTAGATAACATGAATCTAAGTATAGCAAACTTATCAAAGGAGGCAGCAACAGAGCAGCAGCTGTGCGTTCCTGCAAGCTAAAAACACTAATTTGCTCCATGGACTTTGGTGCAGAGGAGTGTACAAATGTCAGATCCCAGTAAAACCAAACAAACACCTGAACTATCATTTTATGCTCAGTAGATGACCAGTGAGGTACCAGAGGAAAAACAGGCTTCAAAATGTTTCACACCTTATTTCCACTGTAGGTCACCGCTCCATATAAATGTCTAAAGAACTAGTGAATAGTGTTGTGTAACTGTAACAGGGTTTCTCAGTTTACTGTCAAGGGTCACCTTAACCTGCAGTGACCATAGTCAGTCAGGTGAGAAGAAAAACATACTGAGATTACAACCTTATATCTACTAGGGCTGAGTTACAATGAATATATAATGACCCACAAATTGTTCAAATATATTCCACACACACCTGTGAGTGATGCCACCTGCCCCCACCACTCCCCCAATACTCCACAAAGTCAGAGTTTTCTTTACTTCATGAACAGTTTTAATTATAGTTATATTATTAACAGTGCTGCTAGTGTTTGAGTATTGATGACACACAGCAGTCGGTCAGTAGAGAGTGGTGTAATCCGCTCTGAGCGCTTCGACTTTCCATTCTTTATCTAAAATGTAATAATTTTATATCTAGTGGCTGTTTGTCAGTGCAAACAGCTTTATATTATTTGATAGAAACACGTCTGTCAACTTGACTGAGGTCAAGTGTGGCTCTCTTTTATTTACATTATTATCCACGGATGAGAACACAGCGCACAACGGAGATAGTTACTCTTTGGCAAACTTATTACTAATTAATAAAAATGATTGTCAACTACTGTCAACTAATTAGTTTGACTAATAAGTTTGACTGTTTTATTTAAGCTCTCTGATTTTTCAGTGTCTTTTCTTTGCTCCATATAACAAAGAAAGCATTATTTTTTAACATATAATTTATAATTTTAGTTTGTGGACAAAACAAGGCATTTAGAGAACATCATGATTTCAAGTTATGGGAAACATCTATCAACATACAAACAAGTATTCCATTAATTGAGTAAATAATCAACAGATTAATTATGAAAATAATTGTTAGTTGGATAGCTGTTGGTTAGCTCCAAAGACGTTCTCTTCTTTTTACCTCCTCAGCAGAAATTATTTAAAAAAATTTAAACATTCACAATAATTTTACACTAAATAACAGTTTTGTATTGTTTTATAAATCATCATCTTTGTATAATTTACTCATGTCTGTCAGAGTAGATGTATAAATTCAAATTCATTAATATACACAGTAGATCTGGGCATTTGTAGCAAAAATGCTATTAGAATATTCAGTGGTATTTTTCGCCAAATACTTGAAAACTGGGTCACTGGAGTAGAAAGATTTGGTTTTATGAACGCAAACTATGTTGACAAAATGTGTTTTGTATCTTTTTTAATAAATGACAAATAGTCATAGTAACTGATTGACTTTTTTTGTTTGTTTTTGTATTTTATACTCAAGCGAATACTCATACATATCCCTAATGCACAGCCCTGCAAGTAATGAGTTATAATCTTACAGAAAATTAGGTAATATGGAGGGAATGCTGGCTTATGGACACTGCTCATGCACCAAAATTAAGAACTGAATATGTATAGGAGAACTGTATAGGAACTGGTGATAACTGAGGGTGGTTGTTAGTGTCCAACCTTATACATCTCATCTCAGTTAAGAAAAAAAGAGCAAATAATATGTTATGTTTAGTGTAAAACTACTATGTACTACTTTTTTATCCTCTCACTTATCCTCTGACTGTCCAAACTTACTTCCACACAAACTCACACACACACCATAAACTTAAATCAAATGGCTTCCCGTACCTGTTTATAAAGCCAGTTGCTCTTGACCACAGGAGCATTAGGGTTCCTCTTAATGGAGTTGGACCTCTTGCCAAAGTTGTGAACTTTTTTGGAAGACCTGGAGGGCTGTGAGATAACAAATGAGAACATTTCTGTTACATTCAGCTATATTTATCTGACATTAAGCAAAAATAAAGCCGACATTGTGCTTGTGTTTGGATCTGACATCTCAGATATTCAGGCATACAGAAAACAACCCAAAACATCAGCTTTCCTCCACTGATCTCAGACGCAAGCGTCTGGCATGACTGCTGTTCTGTGCAGAAATTGTGTATATTTAAAAAAACAGCAGCGTTTCCACCCCCAAAAACAATAACCACAGAGGCACGCACTGTATATTCCCATAAATAAAACAAAGCACATCCCATATTCCAAAACATCAGCACTACCATTCTGAAGAAAATGTTGCACACTTTTTTTAATATATCTCAACTTAATACAAGTGGGATCAAACTACATTTATACAACACTGCTGACATGCAGTTCAGCAGCAGCCACTTTAGCATATGTTCATCATTAATCATTCATCATGGTAACTGTTGGTTACTAAGTTAATGTTATACATTGTGATGAAAAGATTTTTTGAGTTTTTACTAAATGATTCAATTAATGAATGTTCTCCAAGAGAGAAGGGGGGAAGGGTGTAGTGGGTAGCATTGTTGCCTTATAGCAAGAAGGTCGCTCTTGTTTGACCAAGTTTCTGGTTAAGTAAGTGTTGTTCTCCACATGTGCACATGGGGTTTCTTCAGGATCTATGGCTTCTTTCCACAGTCCAAAAACATGCAGTGGTTAATGGGATTATAAAATGACCGTTAAGTGTGAATGGTTATCTGTCTTTACAGACCGTCTTGGCCATGTGATGACAGGTGACCTGTTTAGGATTTACCCTACCTTTCGCCCTATATCAGCTAGGAGGCTCCAGCTCCCAAGCCACCCTCAGGTGGAGATAAATGGGTAGAAAATGAGTGAGTGAGAGTGAACATGCTGAATTATGATATGCTGTGAACACAAAATACATAGTCTGCACAAAAACCCTCTTAAGTCTTCTGAAAGCTCATTAAAAAAAGGCAGATCAAGCTGCCACCTACAATACTGTCATGAGCTCTCTTCCTGAGGAATAAACAGGCACTCACAGTCCACCAGCAGAGGAGTCCAACACCCACCTAATATAAGTTTCCGTCTCTCAGGTTCAGGTGAAACCAAGAACCTGAGGAGTGAATGGTCTGCATTGTTCATTGTATCACCCTCACAGGTTAAATCCCTGGTTTTTCCCACCAGTTAGTCAGAACTGAAGACTTTTGGATGAGAGGTGAAACGTCTTCAACTCACTTCAAGCAAGCCCAGTCGCCTAGAGCTACTACAGAAGAAGACAGACATGGATCAAGCTGTTCTCCAGATTCATACAAACCACAAAATTCTGTAAGCTCATACCTGTGGCTGTATCAGAGTGGTGCTGATATGCTATGTCATGTTAAGATCGGGTCCCCTACACTCTTAGAAAATTGGTTCATTGAACATATTTAAATTTAAAAAAGCCCCCAAATCCTGACAAACATTAACTCATCTCTGGTCTGTGTTAAGTTGGTGTAGTGGTTAGCACTTTGCAGCCTTTGCAGCAAGAGGGCTTGGGTTCGCGACCCAGCCGGAACAAGGGTGCTCGCATATTCTCCAGGTACTCTGGCTTCCTCCCACAGTCCAGAAACATGCAGATTTGGTGATTTGTCCAAATAGACACTCTAAGTTGTCTGTAGGTGTGAATGGGTCACTCTGTCTCTGTGTATCCTGCCTCTTGCCCTATGTTTTTTTATTTTTATATAAACTTTAAGGTATTCTGTATTAATATAGATAATTAATATATATATATAATATATAATATATATAAGTTCTAATAATTTTTCCTCTTTAATCTAATAACAATAGTTATTGTTATTATTATTATTATGCAATACCGCATGTGTATCTGTAATAATAAATAATTAGTGTCTGATCTGGATTATGCAGCTGTGGAGACGAACTGCATCAAAGACATTTTGTTATATTGACAGTGGCATTTTAAGCAGCAAATGTAAACAATTTAATTATTTACACAGCAAAAATATTTAATATTAAATATTAAATATTAAAATACTTCATTTATCATTTACATACACACTGTGTGCATGGGGTTCTAACTAAGCTTGGCCCTAAAATAATGACTTCTCATGAATCTATGAAAAAGATGCCATTATAATTTCTTTTGGACCGTTTTTTTTTTAAATTACTTATGAAAGCCACAGACTTTCGATTTGATCTAGCCATGCATCTTTACTTCCTTGAGTTCTTTATGAACCTGTTGTAAATTGACATGCTCTGCAGCCTAACAGAGCAGTGATCCATTCAGAGAAATTCACTGGTCGCTGATTTCAGTGATGTTTTTCTATAATAGAACTTCCATCCATCCCACACTTTTCAGTGCAAGCAGTTGAAAGCTTCTCGCCTCTATAATGAGAGAGAAATCTGTTCATCTCCAGTGGAGAGGCTCTGTATTGCATTCCAGCTGAAAGAGAACTGGAGTGACAAACCGTCGCTGTGAACCTAAGAGTAAACAGATGTCTGGATGCTGCCTCCTCAGCCTGCACATAGAAACACATCACATGTATGTGGATGAGACACTTGATAGTACCAAATCAGGGAGTCATGATCAGTTCGACTTTGTATATGGACCAGCTCTCTCGTTTGGAATGAAATTTGTTTCCAAATGGGCCGTATCAGATCAGAGTTTATGGATTATTCCAATCCAGTTTTTATTCTGACTACTTGTGTCCACGTAAACATAGCTAGTGGGAATTTTAATAATGTGTCTGCCTCTGCTCAGGTTCTAACAGCGGGTCTCTCTCCTGCCTCAGGTTGCTCTCCATCTTGGACAATCGCTCCACCCTGTCTGCCTGCTCCACCACCCTCCTCTGTTGAATTTTACCAGTTGATCAATGTCAATAAATCTCCTAAAATTGCTAACTCTGTCTGAAATTATTGCTCTGAAATTGGGTCACTTAACTGAACCTTAAAAATAGAGCCTCTCTACCTTCAGTCTCCATCCCTACCTGATCTAAACATCCCATAACAATCGAATCAATAAAACAAACTTTGAGGTAAAATTGAGTTGAGAAAACTATTTCATTATAACAAGAAATTCTTTTTATAAAGTTTCTGTCTACAATGATCAAAGAAATTTTCTCATTAGAAGGAGTCATGACTCAAATCTATATTTTTCCTCCCCTGTGGCAGTTCTGCAGCTCTGTAACATAATATATATTATTCTATTTTTAGCAGCGAACAAGGTATTATGGAGGCTTATGGAAACAGCTCAGGCACAAAAAAGAGAACAAGGATACAAATCCTATTGGAAATGGTTAGATTTTATAGGAGGTGGGTGTCAGTGTCACCTCTAGCCTGATATGTGCATCACATCCCAGTCTTAAAATAAACTACTGTATGTTCTATGCAATCTGTGTAATATACTGTATGTAATAATACTGTGTAATCACTTTGACCACCAGAACTCTCAGGAGGACATCTCAGGAGATCACTAAATTCAGAAACATCAAACCAGCCAGTCTGACACCACATTTTCTACTCGATGCCTTACATTACAGTTTTGCCATTCAACCATTGACACACACATTAATAAACAACACTTTTTCCATCAAACATCATTTACACCAATTCACATGCTGCCTTCTCAGCTGTCAGGAGAGATTTGGGCTTCAACATCTTGCCCAAGGACTCTTTGATACACAGACAAGATGCACTTGGGCTCGAACAGCAAGACCTCTGTTTAGAGGATAACCCCCTCTACCTCCAACACCAAAAAACACTTCAGAGTCTCATTTTGTTTAATAATTTTTGGTTTTTCCCTTAACAGAAGCTCTGTGCTGTATTTGCAGGATTTCCTACATTAATCTGGTTGACATTACAGGTCTAAAAATACAATATAAACAAGCCCACAATTATTGGCTGTCCAGCCTCATATTTATTCATATCTACCTCTTGTCAGCAGGATTAGGCTCCAGCTCCCCCAAAACGCTCATATGGAGGATAAGCAATAGAGCAAGTCCTCCCTCAACTTGAAGGTTGTGGGTTTGAGTCCTGGCTCCGCTAGTCTGTCAATGTGTCCTTGGCCAAGACACTTTACCCCACATTGCTCCTGACGGCTGTGCCGACATTGTGTGAATGGGTATGAAAGACGAGTGAAGATGCGCTGTGTGAAAGTGTGAGTGAATGGCAAAAACTGTAGTGTAAAGCAGCTTTGCACTATATAAGTATTAAGTACCATTTACACTGAGTGGGTGAATTGGACTTGAGAGTTTGTCATCTTAAGAAAGTGGGTCCCAGTAAAAAAAAACAAAAATCTTAGCACTTTCTTGGGGTCTGTTTGGATTGAAGACCTGTTTGGTTTGGGTTAAGCTTGGTTAGTTCACTCTCAGATAGGATAACTGATATTAGAGACTGACCCGTGTGGATGAGGTGACGGTGGCGGGCGTAGAGTCCGTGATAGCTGGACTGCCAGGAAAGGTGCTGTAGTCCGAGCCGCCTGTGTAGTTGGACGCCTCGCTCATGGTGCTCAAGGGACGTTCCTTCTTGTCACTGCTGCTACTGTCCTGCTCTGATGAAGCCTTAGGAGCCGGCCTGCCACAGAGAAACAAAGAGAGAAGAGCGTCAGTCGGACTTTTGACCTTTATATTAGGAATGTACACTACCATGCAGCACACAACAGCTAGGAGGTGTTTTTCTTTTTTGACTTTTCAGCTGGTGGGTGAACTCATCACTGAACACCTTAAAACCAATAGTTTCCTGATTTGCCTTCACTCTCAAAAAAAGGGTAGAGAGTTGTACCTGTAGGAGTTCAACTGCTGTTCACTGGGGTGGTACGCTCTAATGGCACTTTCCTAGTATACAGTTCTAGCGCTACTCGGCTCTACTTGACTCGGTTTGGCATCAGGCAAGTTGTTTTCCATTGCTATAGTACTTCCTCAATGTGGGTGGGGTCATCATAGCACAACTGCATGAAACTGCCATGACGCTGTCTTTTATGTGACACAAACACACAAACTAGTAACAAATCAATTCTTTACGGTGTACTAAATCATTAGCATCAGTTAATTAAAAAGTATGGTTCAAAATATTAGTTCACCAAATAGTTCAGTACTTCCTAGACTAGAGTGCATACTCCGTATGACTCTCGACAGTGCTGTCACTAAATATGCCAGACTTCTCTGTTAAATATTGAGATTTCAGAAATTTTCTGAAATTTCTGGGAGATTAAGACATGTTTTCAGGACATTTAAGTCTTTTTAACTTATGTACAGTTTGTTCAGTTGAGCTCTTGTGTTGGATGTCATGCTCATGACTCTTCCGGTGACAACACTCTCTGACCAATCAGTGGCTGGCAGTCTGTAGACTTCGCATTTTAGTAGCAGCTCCGCTCGCTTGGAACCTTGCCAGAGCAGGTACTCAAAAAGTACTAGGTACCAGGTACTATCCCTAGTGAAAAAGCTAAAATAAAATGTGATAAGGCACAGGTTAGTACCCTTGACATTATGTACTTGTACCCCGTTGTAACCCTATGGACATTTTTAAACCTTAATTTAGGAGTGCAGTTTATAAGTAAAAGGAATTTAATTAAATAATTCACAACCTTAAGGAAGGGTGCAACCTGGACAGGCCTTCAACCTATTGTAGAACCAACTCTGAGGCACAAACAGCTCTAACATCCACATTCCCCTTGTTCAATCTCCAGTGTGTATAATGTTGGACTGTGGAAGGATGCCAGAGAATCGTCATGCACACAGAACTAACATGCTAACTCATACACATATACTGTATATATATGTGTATATATATACACATATATATGTATACGTTTGTTTTTTCCTTCTTCTATGACTGTCTACTGTATAGATTTGTACTAATCATTCTGTACCATCAACAGATGTGATCAGATGTGAATCAGCTAATACAATCTGGCATGTTTAAGCATAGGTGTTCATTTGTATGCAATGTCCCTAATGTTTGAAAACAAAACACAAGAAGGAAGAAGAAAAAAATCAACACTTTCAGCTGTAACAAGGAAAGTGAAGTCTACTGGTTCTAAAAAAAGGAACTAAATACACAGTCCTGTGTTAAATCAAAAACCTGAAAAATGATGTGTGTTTTGATGATAAAGGCCTAAAGGAAATGGGAGAATAAATAATGAAAATATTTGTAGACAGGGAATATCTCCTTTTATTCATTCATAATTCAAGCTGAGTTTCTATCCTGGAGGTGAGGAGCAGGTCCACATACATTTTTAAAGGTTTTTCAAGCTTACAATATACGAGGTGCCCTGTTACGTCCCGGTCCCAGGGGAAAACCTTGATGCAACATAAATGGTGCTCCCCACCTTTCCCAACCACAAGTAATGCCAGCAGACAGAGTTTTACAAAAATGAACAGAAGCAGTTTATTGGCATGAAAGTGAGATTCTCCCAAAAATAATAAACATAAATAGTACTATCAAAACCAGGCTTTCCTGTTAACAAAAATAAAGAACCCAAAGACAATCACTCACTTAACTTCTAACACAAAAACAGGAGAAAACCAATCATCAAACAAAAAGAAGGGAGCTTCACTCCCAGTACTGCTTTTAAAGTTACGTAGGATTGTCAGTTTAACATTAAGGCAATAATGCTGGCAGTGTTGTGGCTGGACCAGGACACTATACTCGTAACATGCTCACAGCGAGTGGAAAGAGAACTTGGCTTGTGACCGAAGGGTTGCCGGTTCCAAGGGGTACACCAATCAAGGTACCCAGTTCCCATTGCTCATTGTTAATTGGACACTCTAAATTGTTCCCCTGCCACTCATTGTGCCAGTCCCAAGCCTGGATAAATGTGAGTGTTGCGTCAGGAAAGGCATCCGGGGTAAAAATTAAACGTGTGGGTAATTCGCAGTGGTGACCCCTAGAAAGGGAGAAGATAAAAGACAAGACAAAAAAGCTTACAATGTATCCTTGTGGAAAAAACAGTCAACTATGATCTCTGTGGTGTTCTACTCTGACACCTTCTCTTTTTGTTGTTGCTGTCCACACTCTAAGGGCAGCTAAGGCGACGGAGAGTCCAATTGGAGACCGTGGATATCTGCTTTTTTGCAAATGAGGTAGTAAATTGTTCCACAGCCAAGACTTCAAAACTGGCCTTTAAAATCGTCAAATATTTTTCACCTGTTCAAAGTAAATGAAGTAAATACTGATTGTATGAGTGCTGCAACAGGGTTATCCCTGAATAAAATGACCATATGTCACAACAGATTAAGAAAATATGTAAAATTGTGTTTTTCAATGTTGATTGTTTTCATTTGCTGTCTGCGAACTGTTTTGTTCTTGTGGAACAATTCTCCACTACTCTAAAGGCACAAACAGTTCCACTTTTACAGTAATCTCTGCATGTTGCTCACAAACAAAGCAATTACTAATAGGTTTTATATTCATAAAAAAGTAAAGTTAAACAGGGACATTTGTGTGTGTGTTTATGTGCATGAAAACAGTGTATGTGTGTTTCAGAAACCTTTGGAACATTTGGGATTGCAGTTTGAAATGCTATAATTCCTGTGCAACATTTTCCAAATATCAGTCAAAATAAAGCTTGCCAGTATAATTTTTACACCCTGATAAAGGCTTTAGTCCAAAACTCTTCGAGTACAAGTGTTTGTTTTAAACGATTTTATAAAGGCATTTTAATAGTTTAAAAGTGAGTGCCTTGGGATTTTGACTTCTCCATGTTTCCCATCCAAAAGAGCCCCTCCTATTAACTTCAAGGTGAGTCCAACAAGCATTTTTACCCTTAAAACAAGTTGTTGCCAATTCAATACAACACTAGGTGGTGTCCTGGAGAAGGTTAGATTTCTCCAGACTTTCCTCGTTTCCACACATGGCTGCAGTTCCCTTATACACTCAGTGAGGGTCCTTCTGATCTTACATTGCACTTGGCCCATTCACTCACACTTTCACACAGCGCATTTTTTCTATGACTCATCTTTCATACCCATGTATACGGTCATCATATGGTCCAGACATATTGTCATTGACATGGTAAATGGTCTGTATTTATATAGTCTTGAGGACCACTCAAAGCTACAGCTTTAGCACTGCAGCTTTACGGCCATTCACCCATTCACTCACACATACATACAGTGCACCCATGTACACCTATGTATGTATATAGCATTCTTACACTGCCGACACAGCCGTCAGGATTTACATGAACCTAAGTGTTCTGCCCAAGGACAAATCGGCATGGAGAAGAGCAGAGTCTGGAATCGAAATGAAAATAAATCCACTACTATTAATTTAATCGAATTAATGTAATTCAATCTAAATCGCAAAGTGTCTCTGGTAAGAACATTAAAGAGTAGGATAATGTGACGGAGAGGAAAGGTAAAGTGAAAGGGGTGAAGGAAACAGAAAAGCAGAGATGAGAGTGGAAAAAAGTGAGATTAAGAAGGAAGAGAACTAGTCTCATGAATCACAGCTACTATTCTCTGAAAGCCACCTCTGACACACACTTATACTTTCAGCCACTTTAAATGATCTGCCAACTTGACCTGACAAACGGAACAAAGTTCTTTATTTTTTTGTCCTCAGTCGAACAGGCTAATTCAAGAAAAAAGATGGTTCAAGAGTCTAATTAAAATGCCCACAACTTGCTCCAAACTTTAAGCGGCACAAGTCTTGCTGTTTTCACAAATGAGGAATAAGACAGAAGAACATGGTGTTTCCTGTTGGTGGAAGCCCAATTTCTATTCAGCTGCATACATTTTCTTGTAATTGACAGAGTGGATATTCCACAGAGGTGGCAGGTTTGTAATGCTCACTGCCTGTAGTCAGTCAAGTGTAAGAAATTAGTGATGTTTTCCCTGTAAAGTCATGATCAGGTAAAACAATCATTTGAGAATATTAGAAATTCTTTTACACCAAAATCTGACTTTTTAAAAGCATGGATAAACCACAGACCATTTATAAAAAGACACATGGGGTCATTACAGTAGGTGCAAAATCCACATCTTGACTATCAAATAAACAAGGCTGGGAATCATCACTCATGATGCCATATTATTGCGATATTAGAAATATTGCAACATATTGCAACACTTTTCATGTGCAAAGAACAACATAATAAATAAACTCATTCATTAAAGCTGTAGATTGTAACTTTTAAATATGCAACCCAATCAATGCAGTGCAATTCCAAAAAGAGTTGGGCTGTTGTTACAGCAAATCATCAATAAGAGGAAAAAAAAATAATCATCTCCTCTCTCCTAGTGGTAATGAGCCACTTTTTAGCACAATAACCTTAGAAGCACCAGACACACAGTTTGTCCCCTATAGATCTCCCAGAATTAACATCACTAGTATCCTCATCAAAATCGTCAATCTGCCAGTTACATCCCATCCCCACCAAACTGTTTAAAAATGTTCTTCCATTAATTAATCACTCCATAATAAATCAAATTAATCTTTCCTTATTAACTGGATATGTACCCCAAGCTTTTAAAGTTGCAGTTATGAAGCAAATTTCCAGAACAGCCTTCTTCCACACGCAAAACTTTATGAAAATAAGAAAGATTTTATCCTTAAAGGATGCCAAAAAACTAGTTAATCAAGATTAGATTACTGTAACTCAGTACTATCTGGATGTTCTAATAAGTCTGTTAAAACTCTTCAGTTAATTCAAAATGCTGCAGCACGAGTTCTAACAGGAACTCAAGTTAAAATCATCCTCCTCACATTCAAAGAGCTTAATGATCAGGCCCCATCATATCTTAAAGATCTAGTTTCACCTTATCATCCCAATATATCACTTTGGTCCTAAAATGCAGGTTTACTTGTAGTTCCCAGAGTCCATAAGAGTAGAATGAGAGGCAGAGCCTTCAGTTACCAGGCTCCTCTCCTGTGGAACCAGCTCCCAGTGTCGATTTGGGAGGCGGACACTGTCTCTGTATTTAAAGTTAAACTTAAAACCTTCCTTTTTGATAAAGCTTATAGTTAGAGCTGGCTCAGGGAAACCTGAACCATCTCTTACTTTTGCTGCTATAGACCTAGACCTGGTGCACACACACTCACTCCCTTACACTCACTCCCTCAAACTCGGGGTATGAAGGTGACTTAATTACATGTCATTAACCTTGTTCTTTTTCTCCCAAGCCTGTACCTGAAATTTCCTTCCTGTTCTTTCTCTCTCTGTGTATCCTCATCTTGCAGGCTCATCTTTGACCGCACATCTTTGAATCTGTTTTTACCAAGTGGTAACAAACATATTCTGTCTTTTAATCATCCTGGTCACATGGTTTGGCTTAGCTTTTTTTAGTAACTGCTGTATGCGTCCTACAGGATGTCACTGTAGGGTTACATTTTTATTTCAGGGTTCCCACACCTTGGTTGACATTAAATTCAAGTACTTTTCAAGGACTTTCCAGGAATGTGCTGACATATCTTAAGACGGGAGGGCATTTCCCAGGCATCAAATCATTTGCTCTGTCTTGCTTAATGTTACTTGCTCGTTGTTCTGCATGGACAGTGGACAGTGTCTATAGCACTGCTAGTAATTAAGACTCAACATTTGTTCTGTGTAGGCCTAGTCTATGTACATCACAATATATAGTAATAGTGTATGAAGGTACTATATTGTGTGCACTTCATACACTATTACTATATATTGTATATTGCATATTGTGTATATATATATATATATATATATATATAATTATTATTATTACATATTTCTATATTTATATTTACATATTTACATATTATATACTAGTATTGGTTTATATTTATATTTTATATATTTTTATTTTATTTTATATTTTGAACTATATAAATATATTCATATATTCAAATTATTTACTTATATAGCTGTCCTACTACTGCTTTATAATTACACCTGTCCTGTTTATATCCATATACATACCATAGAGCAAATGTGGTATCCTATACCTTAGTAAATATACATCTAATAATAGAAATATATGTTTGTATCCAGTACATGTATGTCCCTGTGGTGTCCCTGCTGTTTTTGCATCTATCTATCTATCAAGCAATGCAGGGTACATGAAACAGTAGGTTGTGTTGTAACAAACAAGGGAACATCAGCAGTGGTAGACATTATGTACTGTAAATATCAACTCAACTTCTTTCTTGCACAAAATTCAAGCAGTTTTAATGACCTGTGTCTACTTAGGGCAATTTTCAAAAAACTTTCAAGGGCCTTGAATTTTTTTTTTTTTTTTCAAATTCACAAACTCTCAAGGATTTCAAGGAACCATAGGAACCCTATTTTTTACTTTTACACCAAACCTGAGTCAGGAGGATAATTTATGTTTATATCCATATACATACCATAGAGCAAATGTGGTATCCTATACCTTAGTAAATATAAATCTAATAATAGAAATATCCAGTACATGTATCTATCTATCTATCAAGCAATGCAGGGTACATGGAACAGTAGGTTGTGTTGTAACAAACAAGGGAACATCAGCAGTGGTAGACATTATGTACTGTAAATATCAACTTAACTTCTTTCTTGCACAAAATTCAAGCAGTTTTAATGACCTGTGTCTACTTAGGGCAATTTTCAAAAAACTTTCAAGGGCCTTGAATTTTTTTTTTTTTTTTCAAATTCACAAACTCTCAAGGATTTCAAGGAACCATAGGAACCCTATTTTTTACTTTTACACCAAACCTGAGTCAGGAGGATAATTTACTCTCTTCCGGCTTGGACTAGTCAAATCAACACACCAGGATGTTCCCATAAGAGTGGTGTTTAAGGGAATACAGCCTCTGCTGCAGCAGCTATGACAGAATGATTAAAAATGCTTATATTTTTACTTTGCTGTCAACCACTGTCCATCTTTAGTTTTCAACAGAATTTAACAAATATAATGCATCAAACTGAGACTACCTCTGAGTCGACACTGTCCCACATTGTCACACGAAAAGTAATGTTTGTAACAAACATTCATCACTAATGACTATGCTAATGGATGGAAGATGGATGTGCATCTTATTGTTAAGTGGAATGGTGACAGTATTTGCATTAGTGCCAAAGTGAAGCAGATGAAGGAGACATTAGTGTGATCACCCAGGTCTCACATTCAGTCTAATGCCAATAGAAGCCAAAGACATTTAAAAAAAGGCGAGCATTGCAGTCATTTGACATGGAAGTGAAGGTAAATTAAAAACATTCCAACTGGTCCAAAACCTGTAAATCTCTGGGTTTAAACTGTTTTTATTTTTTATTTCACTGGTGTGAGTGGGGTTTCAGCCTCAGAAAAACTCATCATGTGCCTTCTGGTATGTACTGCAGAATATGACATTGTATTCAAAGTGTCGTTTCTTCACATTTCTCTGTGTTTTAACTTCACTGCACTATTACAATCTCATTGGCATAACTGGATGAGCAATGATTGAAATAAAGAACACATGCATTTTGAAATAATTTTCTTAGATAGTGAACGTCTCTGTTGTGATGCATGTGTGTAAAATCTGTGGTCCTGCGGTCACAGTGCGGTTTACATACAAATGTACAGATGCAAGTAGACGTGCTTGGTTCAGGCAGCAGAAGCACAGTACACAGTACGTTTTCACATTTTTCGCGTTTTTGTGTCATTTACTCTGTTCACGCCAGTTGAAAAACCTAACCGTTGTCCATGACCTGATGTCCCGTCAGTGTCTGGACTCAATTGGTTCACAGTGGAGGAAAACTTATCCCTGTGTGTTCACATCTGAAGTTCTGCGACCCTAGAAGTTCTATCTACAGAGACTGTTTGAAAAAGAAACACACTTGGAATAAAGTCAGGGAGAAAGTCGGTCTACCTGGTACATACGATAGACTTGAATGCACGGAAAAATGATCTTGCAGCCATTTAATCTTAACAGGAGAACATTGTTGCCAGAAGTGGATGTCATAAGATTGCTCTGAGTCAGGGTCTGGTTTCCTGCCTTTATTTTCTTAACTTCCTTAGTTTCCTTTAGGAGTGTTTTTTGTTCTTTTTTTTTTCCAGGACGTTAGCTGTGCAGCCGGACGGAGCCTCTGATCACCTGCAACTCATTCCCTCATCAGGATGACTGCTTCTTATACCCTGGTTTCTGCTGCCATGGTCATCAGTGTGTCTCATTATGTTTGTGGTAACGTCTCATACTCAAATCTACTCTGTTTACTCATTCGATTTAAGTCCGTGTTTTTACCTCGTCCCTTGATTAACTCCTCGCTTTTCCCTTTTGTTTCAGTTTGTGGATTCAGAGGTCTCTGCCCTGCAACCGGCCAGCCTCCGCGCCTTTAGTTTGTTTTTCCCTGGCTTGCCTTTTTGTTCTCCTTTTGTAAATAAATTGTATATTTCCTTTTTACCCGCGGCTGGACTCCTGCTTATTTTGGGTTCACTCTTTGCTATGATTAATATCATCACATTTACGGCTCAGATTGTGATGTCGAATTTCAGAGCAGCTGACCATGAGTGGAAAACAAGTACTGAAACACGCAGACACTAATCACAAAGTCAAACCGTTTTTTTATTCTCCACCTCTTTTCAATCCTCCCCTGTCTCATTGTATGAGAATTTTCATCTTTCAATCACAGTCATTAACCTTTTCTCCATTAAGCCTTTCCGACTGTTATTACTACGGAGACAGTTTTGTGAGAATGCTGTTGCAGGCTCTTACTCAGCCATATAAGCTAGCTGGATCTAAGCACAGAGCTGTGGAATGAAATCAAATTAACTCCCCCCCTTCCCTTCTGATCCATTTTCTTTACATTTTGCAATGTTCCTGCACCTTGAGCACCGGTCTTAACTGATGACTCGGCACTAAGAGCTGAAATTATAGCATGACCATCTAATTATGACTCCAAAGGAATTAATCACATACAGGCACATGACAACAGTCATTGCCAAAAAACACAGAAAAGCCAGTAAGGAAAAAAATAAAGACTTTTAAACGCTGTTTAACTCTTGCCTTCAATTCGATTTTGGATGAGGAGGGAAAAAAAGCCATTGCAAATGGACATTTTGTGTTGAAGAAGCCCAATACTGTATTTGATAAGTTGCCTGTGCAGAACATCATCTGTGATTACTTTTACTCACGGAATCATGTCAATAATTAGAAAATATTTTTAAACCTTTATTTGAAAAACACGTCAAGGTAAAATAATTGTATCGGAAGGGGATACCGGAAAAATGGACACTTTCCCATAGGTTAATTTAATGGTTATTTAATTAATTTGGCCAATGCAATAATAACTCCAGTCACTAGGAGGCCACATTCAGGGTACTGAAGTGGTGTGTCTGGAAGGGCATCTGGGGGAAAAACAATTCTGAAACAATTGTGTTATACTGGACTGGTTGGGACCCGGGTTAACAATGACCACCATCAGTGCTATAGACCAGCAGATGCTAACACATTTATTTACATAAAACCAAAAGGGTCATTCTCATAATTCACTTTTTTATGATGGGTCACTGAAATAAGTCTGACTTCATTTGGGAAAATAATGTCTTCAAATTACAATTACAGTTTCTCAACTGTGATGTTTCAACAATTAAAAAAAAAAACAACAGCTGTGTAATAATGTGTGGCCAACACAAACCCATTAATACACTTCATTACTGTCATGACTCACAAGGTAAATTTATCACAGTAAAAGTACAACAGCAACAACAGCCACATTAAGTTTGTATTTAATTTCATTCTTTTATTTACTGTGAAGTTTCTGATGCTGATTTCCTGTATAGGTTGCAAAATAATGTCAACCCTGAAGATAAGAGATTATTCTCTGCGTTGACTTTTCTTGATTTTAGCTTAACGGCAATCGAAAAAAGTAGTCTAATCTACACTCTATTACTATGAAGCCATGCTTTTGTAACACAACCAAAACCTGTATGTACCTTTCAGCATTAATGGTGTCTTCACAGATGTATGAGTTACCCATGCCATGGGCACTAACACACCCTCATACCATCACAGATGCTGGCTTTTGAACTGAATCATGCAGTTATCCGAAAATGTGAGTGTCAATTGTGTGCTAATCAGTGATGCATGCAGAATCTGAAATAAAGTCAGTTGCAAGAGGCTGAAACAGGAAGAAGACGGGAAACAATTCTAACACAAAAGAATAAGGCCTTGAGACAAACTGAGCCAAATGTATAGGTGGGAGACATGTGCTGAGTACATGCTCCAGGCTGCTGAAGTTCACAGAAATCATTAGTTGCTGACTTAAGTGGATAGAGACTACTTTTCATTGCTAGAGCCCTATGATTTACCAATTATACTGTAGTGACATTAATATCGACATCATATTTCAGAGTGAACTGTACAGAAAGTTAATAAAGTTTATTACTGTTATGGCTGAGCCGTATGTACCTGTCGTATATAATTATCATTGTACAGGCACTGGCACTCCAGATTTGATGACAGAAGACCAGAGATTGTCAGATATAAGATATAAGACATAAGAAGATATAAAGACGTCCTCCCGGAAGAACAGCGTGATTGTAGACTGTGATAAAAGTTCAATCTGGCTGTGTGCTCTTTGTAAAAAGGGTAAAAACCATTAACAAGACGAATGTAGAAAAATATAAGAAAACACACTCACTTATTCTTATCATACTGGATTTCATTGTGATCACTAATCACAATCGATTCATTTCCCAGTGTATGATTTATTGAAGCAAACATCAGTATGCTTCACTATTATCTGGCCAGGTTACAGGGTACAGCATACTATTACTGTAACAACCACAACTAAATAACATAAAAATATTTATAAATGATTGTGATTACCCTTCTTTGGCAAAAATGATAAGGCCACATTCTGGTTGGTTTGTCTGTTTTGTGCTGCTGTAAAAACGTGCTGCCAGCTGACATCAGCTTTATGGAGCTGCTACTGTTTTACATAAGCTTTGCCTTTGAAAATAACACTATAACTGTTACTCTGTGTGTGAAGCCACCAATCTGCTGGTCATGCAAATATTTCACAATAAAATCATTGTTGGAAAAAAAAAAAGTATGGATGGAACAGAAATCCCAGAGTGCTTTTACTTTGAAATGGGACTTTGAAATGGGACACAGAAAGAGAGAGCCCTAATGGCAAATTTCATAGTTTAAGGCAAAATCCTCAGACAAGAAGCTTGGCAGTGCTCATCTGCTATCGATCCTCTCATTTGAGTTGAATTTATATTTTCCATAGACTTCCATTGCCTTTGCAGCAAGAGATCCCCGGTTCACGACCCGGTCATAAACACAAGGGGCCTTCTGCAAGGAGTTTGCATGTTCTCCCCGTGTGTGCGTGGGTTCTCACCGGGTACTCCGGCTTCCTCCCACAACATCCAAAAACATGCAGATTTGGGGATTAGGCCAATAGGACACTCTAAATTGCTTGTAGGTGTAAATGTGAGAGTGAATGGTTGTCTGTCTCTATGTGGCCCTGTGATAGACTAGCGACCTGTCCAGGGTGTACCCTGCCTCTTGCCCCAGGTCAGCTGGAGTTAGGCACCGGTGCCCCCAGCGACCCTCAGTGGATAAAGCGGTAGAAAATGAGTGAGTGAGTGAGTGAGTGAGTGAGAGTGATCTACCAAAGCCTAGCAAGACATGGAACATGCACCATGGGACATGGAACATGGGTTTTAGTCACTGGAAACAAACTAGTGCTTTAAGCATTAGTGCTGATAGAAGTTGAAGCAGCACCAGCAGCTCCTGCAGTGATGTATGCATTATCATTACCTGGTGGGAGCCTCTATGGGCCCGTGAGGGTGGGCAAGCTTTCCACAATTTATGCTGGAAACAGAACAAAGGAGGGAGAAAAATGACAAAAATAATAAGAACTCAAATCATAATAATCATCATGTCACATGAAAAAAATAACAACAAAAATCAAATCATTGGGAATAAAAGGATGGCATACATAAAATAGTTAAAAAAAAAAAAGAAGGTTGTTTTTACACAAGTTTAGAAGAGGAGCGTGTGTAACTGAATCATGTGGATCCATGTGAAGGCAGGAAACTTTTGTGGACAAACAAACAGAGAAACTCTTTGTTCTGCAAGTGTCTTCCTCCAGGCTGACTACTGATCATTAATTAAAAAAGTGTTTTCCCCAACAGCTTTCCCAGTCGTGGCTTTGATCAGTCCACTGGCATTCTGAACCTCCTGTTAGCCCAACATCACCATAACACAGTTTCCCTCAGATGTGATGTTTGGAGTGTCTGTCCGTTATCATCACATTCTCTTGTTTTCCTCTTCTAATCTTTCTGTTATATGCACCGCCACGCGACCGACGATATGGGAGGGAGTGCCATGAATAATCACAGAGAGGAGGCAGGGGAAAAAAAAGGAAACAGACAAGAAGACAAGTAGACATGGTCAGAGTTCAAGCAACAGCTTGACACATCTTCAAGGACTCAAAAGAAACTCTAATCTGAAAAATGTATGTCTTTTTTACTTTTTTGCAGCTAGAGAAGAAAGAGAGAAATGATCATCTTTCATCTTTCATCACCTCACATGCAAACTGCAACCATCCATTAGTCCATAAGCAAGCAATATTTATTTTCTTTTTCTGGAATTTTAACTTTAAAAACATAGATGGAAATGGAAAGAGAAAAGGAAAGCAAAGAGGAAAATAAATAAATTAAGGCTGCAGTTAGTTCACTTCATTTTCATTCAGTAACATGTGTGCCAAACTTCATGAATATTTGAGGGAATATACAATGCTTTGTTACAATCAGACTTTCCTAAAGGCCTCAAACATGGCCGACTCCCTGTTTGGTGAAATGATTTTAAAAAACTTAGGGATGCACTCTAGGATGAGGGCGACAGACCTGCCAGGTTTTGTGAACTTAAACACACCTTTTAAAAAACAACTTTTTAATTGAGGGTGCAATCTAAAAAAGAAAGCAGGGGTGTTATTTTTAAGAACTTGCTCTGTCAAGGTTCCAGTGGAGCTGAGCCAATACTAAAATGTGACGTGGACAGACTGCCAGCAACTGGAAGAGTCATGTGAATCAAAATGAACAATGCTGAACTATAGATCAGTTAAAAAGAGATTTAAAAATCCCAAAAAAGATGCAATAATCTCCAATATTTAACAAGGACATTTCTAAAATCTCAATATTTAACAGAGGAGTCTGGTGTTTTTAGCGAAAGCACTGCCTAAAGACGGAGATCGTGAGCGGAATCACAACCCGTTCGGCCGCATTTCAGTTCAGTGACTGTCAGACGGAGTCTGTGCTCCGGTCATGCAGGAAGTACTGAACCATTCAACTGCTTTGACTGTCACTAGTTTGTGTTTGTGCCGCATGTAAAACAATGTCACAGCTGTTTCACACTGCTGTGCTATGACGACCCCACCCGAGTTAAGACGGTACTATGAAGTAATGGAAAACGACATGCCTGATACCAAACAGTAGAGCAGAGTCTCTCTGGAGAACAAGTCTCTCCAGATATCCGAGAAGTCAACATGGCAACAGTAGAAAACTGGGGGTAAGACCGTCGCAAAGTACTCGACCAAGGCAACAGGGCTCAGTGTCCCACAGCCATGTTTTCAGTGAGTGAAAATCAGTATATCAATGACACTTTTAACACTTTAAAACCTTAAAAACTAAACTAACATTTTAAGGCTGCGTCCATACTACTATAATTGAAAACACTGAGTTAAAATGGGAACAATTAACATCCAGAGTGTTTCAGCATCATATGAGATGTAATCTGGATCCATTCTACAGTGTGTGTGTGTGTTCTCTTGTACTTGTGGCTTTGTGAAGACCAAAGGAATGTATAAACCATATGGAGTTAGGACATTTTGGAAAAGTGAGGACCGGCCAAAGATGTCCTCACTTTTCCAAAATGTCCTTCATTTATGGGCTTTTTTAGAGTTTAGACCTGGTTTTAGGGTTAGGGTTAAAATTGGGTTGAGGTTAGGGTAAGGGTTAGGCATCTTGTGATGGTTAAGGTTAGGGTAAGGGAATAGGAAATGCATTATGTCAATGCGGGTCCTCACTTTGGATGCTATACCAGCATTTTGGATGCTGTGTGTGTGTGAGTCATTTGTCTTCCTTATGTTGTGGGGACCTAAATCTGTTTACTCAGTCTCATTATGGGGACTTGTCTCCCTTAAGGGTACAAAAATCAAGTCCCGTTAATATAAATTGTCAAATTTTGAAGTGAAGACATATTTTGATTTTGAAGTCAGGGAAACCAGCGTGTGTGCCAGTTTGTCAATATATTCCATGGCTCTGCTGTTACAAAGCAGGTGACTGGTTCATGGGAGAAAGACTTGTACATTTGTCATACTCCACTATTTTTGACTTTACATTCTATTCAAAAATGATATTGGTGGTGATGTTTCTTTTGTGCTCACTGACAACTTACCCTTTCACCGGTACTGTATGACTCCAAATATAGAAACATCTCTGAGTTTGCTGAACAATGCGTTCTGTAGTTATACACCATAATATGTGGAGAATACTGCAGTCAGCGTGTCCACAGGTCTATTGCTGCATTTCAACCCAAATTTATTTCACTTTAAGCCATCATCTTTGTGTGTGAGTGTAAAACAGGGTGGAACTCTCATTAGAGGCATCACTGCAGTTACTACATCTGCAGTGATACTTTCTCACCTGTACTGTGCTTGAATTTAAAAATACACAAACCATGCTCACCTTAATTTACATAACACACACACGCACTCACGCAGACACACGCACCCGAGCAGTGTGTCAGCGGTGATAATTGGGATGGGAGATCAATCACGAGTGTGTGAACGTGAGAAAGAGAGAGAAAGAGAGTGTGACAGAGAGAGAGAGAGAGAGAGAGAAAGAGAGAAAGAGAGAGACTGAGTGCAGCTGCACTGAACTTGTTAGCAGTAAAAGTGTGTGTCTGTGTGTGTGTGTGTGCATATGTGTGTGTGTTGTGGTGGGTCGGTATCTCAGCTGCACATTCACAGACCAGGCTGAAACAAATTGAAATAACATGGTGATGACTCTTTTGGAGGTGGAGCGTGTAATTGCAGCATTTTGTTTGTCTCTGCTGCCTTAAATTTAATTTCAGCACTGTATTCCTGACTTTTTGGAATCATAGTAGTTTGTCTCCCATGGAGTAAGAAATAGTTCAACTGTAAGATTTGTCTGTGTGTTATTTGCATGACTGATTCCATGTCATCCAGTCATCCTGACAGCAGGGTGTGTTGGTTTGTGAGACAATAGCCTCACTGCCATAAACAAACCTTTATAGACAGGGAGTACATGATCTCCAGAAAATTATTTCCGGGCATTTTTTTGGTGCAAATCCAGTCTAACTTAATTATTCAGATATTTGACTAGGGAGCTGCCTTAGCTTGCTGTTGGACAACCTTTAACAAGATTTGTAATCCACTCACAAGACATATCCATTCATCCATTCCATCCATTGAAATGAGGAAAAATATCACCTTAGATTTTAGACATCATTCTGTGATATGGCATCTGTGATGTATTTTCAGGTTACAGAAGAATTTCACCACATTTATTTGCAATTTCATTATTTCTTACATGTGAAAAAAAATTACTATAACTCAGCTTAAAATATAGAAACAATATTTATAAGGCCAATGCTCATTGTTCCACACCAAAGTACATAGAGAAAATCAGTGATTTTGCATCACAGCACATATGAGGTGTTGACCCACTGCTGAGTCCATCAGCAAGTTCCACTCACTCACTCATTTTCTACCTCTTTATCCTCCATTGGGTGCCTAACTCCAGCTGACATAGGGCGAGAGTCGGGGTACACCCTGGACAGGTCACCAGTCCATCACAGGGCCACATAGAGACAAACAATCATCCACTCTCACATTCACACCTACGGGCAATTTAGAGTGTGCAGTTGGCCTAATCCACAAATCTGGCTGTTTTTGGACTGTGGGAGGAAACTGGAGAACCTGGAGAAAACCCACACAAACGGGGAGAACATGCAAACTCCATGCAGAAGGGCCCTTGTTCCGACTGGGTCGCGAACCGGGGATCTCTTGCAAGTTCCAGTGTTGTATTTTGTGACTTTGATGTTTTGAAATCCTTTGTTCTAAATTTATCTCAGTGTCACAAATTTACCACATGAGGCGGCAGTAGTCTAGAAGCCCCTGTTTCCTTGTGAGCTAAAAATGCTAATTTTCCCAGTGGGGTTTGGTGTGGGAGAGGGAAAATTAGCCTTGAACTAGCAGGAAAATATGCCTGCCAGTGGGCATATGAGAAGAAAACACCCACCGGCAGGCATGTTTTCCTGCTAGTTCTAGACACAGGGGCCACACACGCAATGCAGTCAGCTATATGTCATTTGCTAATTGTGTATCACAATTTCATGGACAGATACTTCAAAATCTAAGTGTGGTGCTGTGGTAGAGTGTCTGTAGTTCATTTTAAATCTATTGCTGTTATTTCATAATGCAATGCTGCAATGCAACACAAACACAGTTGTGTGTCTGTTGTGTGGCCAGTGCAGCTCTCGGCAGCATGAACAGCCACTGCACTCTGCTCATCACAGTCCACACTGTAATCCAGTCACAGTGGAATCAGACCTGACTCTAAGGGAGTTATTGTGTGAGCTTCCTGCAGGCTGTGGCTGAAGAGACAGCTGAGTGGCTGTGGGTGTATGATACCTGCACTAAATAACTGTGTCACTGCATGCAGTGTTACACAGTGATGTAACTCTCTCTCTGACCAACAACTCTGTGTCTGGTTCTTTCTCCTGGTCTCCTCATGCTGAGCTCTCTGCCTGCCTGTGTCTGTCCATCCATGCTTATAATCACTTCCTTCTCTAGTGGTCTGATAACTCCCACACACTTGAGCACAAGCTACATCCATGCTTCACACATGCCTTTGCCCACAACAACTTATATAATAGCCCATCATTGTGATTTGCAACTCTGGAGGATTAATCAGTTGAAATGTGTGGTTGTGGTTGTGCAGCTAACACAGTGCTCTGTCTAGAATGCACAAATCCATTGTACATATGAGGTAATTTAATGAGTATGGCAGGTGTTGGTAAGCTGTCCTAGACAGAGCACTGTTGGCAGTTGCCATTATCCGATAATGGCTGAAAGTCAGTGAGCAACACAGCCACAAGGTTCACATAATTCGATTGTTCGTTTCTCTGCAAACCAGAGATACACGTGAGCTCATGTTCCTGAACAAGAATGACCTCACTTATTTAAACGTCTATTTGACATGCATATCAAAGGGATAGAGTTGTATTTTCATCATCACTCATATGCATTTATGAATGTATATTATTTTTGCAGGGTTAAAGTATGAAAGTTGATTTCGCAACAGTTCAACTTATGACCAAATCCACTACAGAATTATTTTAAATTTGACTCTTTTAGTGTTTAAGTAAGACTAAAAGAGTTAAATACACTCTAAAAATAGTTTTAAAACTAAATACTTTAGCGTTAAATTAACAGTATTCCAGGTATTGGTCCTAATTAATGTTGAATTAACAAGTGTTAGTGTTCCTCACAGCACCAACATTCTCTCCATAAAAACCAATATGTTTATGGTTTGAATCACATACACGGATATTTTCATCATCAGCACAGTAATCCTGCAACTGAAAGTCATGTTGTGTGAATGTAATTGTATATCTTAGAAGTCAAGTAGTTTAAACTGCACAGTGATCCTACAACCAAAAGTTGTGCTGTGTTAACTGCAAAGTGATCCAATGACTGAAAATTATGTCGTTTGAATGACACAGCGTTCCTACCACTCTGAAAGTCATTTAGTGTGAACGGCACAGTTAACCTATAACTCTGTAAGTTGTTCAATATGAATTGAAGTGATCCTATAACTGAGAGTCATGTAGTGTGAATTTCACAGTGATCCCACAAGTGAAAGTCATGCAGTGTGAATAACAGTGTCCCTACAGCTCTGAATGTTGTGTCGTGTGAATGGCACAGATATCCTTTGACTCTGAAAGTCATGGAGGGTGATCTCTGAACTGAGACAGTGATCTGGTCTAAGCAGGGTTTCTGGGTGTCCAGTCTCTTCCACAGTGGCTTCTGTCCACATACAGTGGGACGTATTCACACAGTGTCACAGCTGTACAGTGCAGCTGCAGCAGGCGTTCCATGAATGCATCCATCTATGATGAGTTGACCTTTTTTCTTTTTTAAATCGGTGCAGAAATAAGAAGCAGACAGTGCTGTATGAGTGTATCACAGAAATTCCACAGAGACTTACTGTTCATTTACAACAAAGATGCAGTTGTCTTGGGAGGGAACTCCTGACACTGGGTGTTTACAGGTCACCTTCCGCTCATTGTGGCTGCAGGGAAAGTCATAAAGATAGAGACGAAGGAGACAAAAAGAAGGGGAAGAGAGAGTTAAAATATCAGAACAACAACACATTAGCAAAAACATGATGACATGCCATCATCTAAACTCCATGTTCAACATTTAAAGCAGCAAAAGGGTTAATCAGCTCCCTGAGAGAAGAGGTGTGAGGTTTGCAAATATTGCCCTCAGAATTACACACACTAACAGTCACACACCTGGAGCTGTGGGTGATGCTGAATTTAAGCATGATGTCCAGTCTGGTCTGAGCCGTGATAACAACAAGTCACTGCATACAAGCATGTAGTTCCTTCCAATCACATAAGTGTGACAAGTCCCCACAACAAAACGGTATCCAGAGTGGAGGAAAGCAGACATGGACAGTGTGACACAGAGAACAGCAGCACCACAGTCAAGTGAGTCTCTCTCTCTCTCTCTCACACACGCACACGCATAGACACACACACCCAGTGGCACTTCCTGCAAACATTTCCCCTCCTGCTTTCTCCATCTTTCTTCAGATCCCTGCTCTTATCAGGGATTAAAGCAAAGAAAAAAAAAGATTCTGCACAATATTCATTTATCTCTTTATAAAAAGCAGTAAATTGCATCATTCTGGTTTAAGGTGGGCAACATACAAACACACAATAAGGTTAATTAATTGAAAGGCAGACTTTATTCAATTATTATGAACTATTGAAAATATAAAACTACTATACTATATAGTGAATACTACCATACTATACAGTGGTGCTCCATCCCACATGTGCACTCATCCACCCACACTCACACACACATACACACACTAATGCTGCAGTCACATTTTCAAGCGTTTACATGCAAGAGTGATGGTGCTTTGCTGGTTAGGTAATAACATAATAAACAGGGAGGGCGATCATGTTCATACTGTGCCGTGTCTGGGTTTACCAATAGAGTTGGGTGCTAGCAAACTGAACGAACATTGAGACGCTTGTAGAAGAAAAATACCACCGACATCGTTCTTAGCGTTATCATTTGATATTGGTACATGCTGTGTGCAGAGAAGGAGCAGGCAAATCAGCTGATCTGTGTGTGTGTTTGTAGGAGAGAGAGAATGAGACGCACAGAGAGAGAGAGGATGAATGAACAGAACAATACACAGTATGTCATTGTTGATTCTGTTGCCATGCGTTGATTAATGTGGGAACTTCTGGAAATTTTAAGTGCATCTCACACTCTAGAGCTCTGTTATTTGCGTTTATTTTCTAATTTCTAATTAATCTCCCACGGGCCAGTCAGGGAGGGTGAAAGGGCCACAACCAAAGAGCTAGGGGTAAAACGAGGTGCATCCAGAGGCTCCCAACTATGGTAGGGATTGGGGACTGGTGGAGGTAACGCAAGCATTTCAGTTGCATTAATGAACTCGAGAGAATAAACACAGATTACGATTAGACAGTCATTCAAGTAGCAAAGAGATTATAAAATATCTCCACAAACTTTGCCACCGCATGGGTCCACAGTTGGCAAGACCGCCCCGCCCTGCTTTACTTCTGACTGGCTAATACCATGGCTCTGGACAGCTTTTCTGGTTGAGAGCAGCATGAGTTCAATGCCTCAGAGATGATTAGAATGAATGGCCAAAATGAAACCACAACAAAAACATGTGCAGCTGTTTTCTATACATACATGTATCTGCTGAAAGTGCAGATACATGTACTGTATGTATCTGAACCTTGAATAACATTCACTCATTCACACAGCAATAAGGATTTGTCAGTGTCTTTCTGACATACAAACCGAAGGAATTGGATTTCAAATCACCAAAAACTGAAACAGTGATCATGGACATAGATAAGAATAATCTAACACATTTTGTATATTTTCCATAAGCAACAGATCAGAGGTTACATGTAGGCCAAACTTGGTCCTGATTCAGACCCAGATGTCATTCTATTGGGTAGGAGCCAAGACAATACTCAATATTGGTATCAGTACAAGCCAAATGGATACAAGGCAAAATTACTTGATCAGATACTGGAAAAAGTAAAAAAAATCTGTATATAATCCACAAACCTTACTAAAAATTAACTAAACACAGAAAACATGCTGTAAAGAGAAATGTCCACCACCAGCGGGCTGCAAACATCTGCCATGCAGTTGGAGCATTAGGTTTTTGGAATTGCTGGTTATAGTTAGATGGCGATTAGATCAGCACTAGCATTTTTTTAATAACTATGGTGTTTCAGGTAAAAGTCTCTCGGACTGTTATTGATATTTGTTGCGATATTGGTGTTCTTGGTGCTCTTTAGTTATAAATCAATGGCAGTTTCCACATTTGGACCATAGAATGTATATGATAAAAAATGGACAGAGTCTTCTAGTTTCCTTTGTGAAATTAGTCAGGTAAAATATAATTTAAATAGCCACCAGGGGGCAAATCCACTAGTTGGAAAAAGAAGTTAATGGGAACGTTAGCTTTTATTTGACATTTGGTTTAGGAAAGAAGGAATCATTATTGTCATAATACAACCAACATTCTAAGGTCAGATGGAGGCTTGATCAGAGCCACTGTGACTCATTGCACCACCACACAATGGACCTAGCCTGAATGTACAAACATTCATACATGTTTTGATGGTGGGAGGAAACTGGAGATCCTGGAGGAAACCCATGGGGAGAACATGCAAACTCCACACAGAAAGGTCCCAGAGCAGAAATTGAACTGAGCACCTTCTTGCTGTGAGCAATCAGTGGTAACCACTAAGCCACCATGCTGCGCGTATATAAAGAATTCAAAAGCTTAAGGTTGAGTGGCTCCCACTTGGTTTTGGTTGAGTGTTTTGTGTTTTAACTGGTGTTTAACTGCTTTTTTTGCCTCACAATATGCTGAAGGGGGCGTATTGCATCCTAGTCAATCAGAGTCAGACACACTTCATTTAATAAAGATTCCCAAGGGTGTCCCAAGAGAGCTTCACATGTCTCATGCAGTCTAAAATGTGCAGCAAAAATGACCAGGACCCGTGCTGGATTCTACCTGACAAAGTTCACTGTGCACTTTCAGTCCACATAGATCGACCAATATATTACGCGAAATTTGATCTGAGGTTATTATAGGGATCTGAATATATCTGATCCTTATAATAACCTTACAGCTTTAATGATTTTATTTTAATAAATAAAGTTGTATGATTACTTACATATGTAAATATCTGTATAAATGTTCAAGACCAAGTCACAGAGCATCAGTGGAAGCTGTGTTCTGACTTTACATTATGCAGTATTAATATGTATTAATATATATCTATTCTTGTCTGCATATCAGCAACTCATAAATCATGAATATTAATGTGAGTGAGTCACACAGGTGAGCAGATTCATGTTTCCCTCATCTCTGAGACCTTAGTAAGAATCCTAACAAATCATGCTCTCTGTTGGGTCAGGATGTGTTGGCAGCAGAGAGAGGCTGAGCATGTATATTTTTTTTAACATTCACATCTGGGTCCAGCAGATGAGCAGGACCTGCGGGGAGAGAGAGGCAGGAGGCTAAGCAGACGTGCAGCTCCATGACTGGGGTTATTTTGCCACTCCAAGGCTCTAAAGCGAGAGACTGGATAAAAAAAAAGTCCTTTTCCCCTCTGTGGCTTCCTTACAACTCACTTTTGAGTCAAAAGAACAAAGAAAGAAGCATCAGTCACATCCTGTGCATGCTGTACCTATAGTGAAGCGGAAGGAAGTGAGGCACATCTGCCTCCGATAACAAGACAGCACAGCAGCAGGAGCAGCGTATCATATAATAAATGACAATCTAGAGAATTCCTCAGTTTTCAACAGGCTTTCAGCTCTAACTTAAAGCAGCATGTCAAACCAGACGCGTCATTGCACTGAACTTCAGACGCGCAGTGAGACAAATCACAGCCCGATGTTGAGCAATGGGTCTCGACGCGAGCTGTGCCTGTTCCAATTTCAACTTCAGTCACATCTCTGCTGCTTCCCTGCAAAGCCTGATGTCCCTCAGAGATTGCCTGTGTCACCACTGACACAGGTTCATTCATCCCATAATCAGTAGAAGCCTGTTGAACATGAGCAGCAACAGGCAGCATTGGAAAAAAAACGAAATTATCCACAAGATGTGAAAATACCAATGTTTTCAGATCAGAAATGAGCACAGACAAATGTACTTTCATATGGAACAGATGACTCAAGGCAATCTTCACCTCTGAAACTCTTTGTTGATATTGACATGAATTCTACTGTATTAATTGCCCTGTATTAATTGCACTTTCCTTTAGACTCTTTCTTTTCTTTTTATACAGTAAAATGACCAGCAAATCAAATCTAGACACAGAATCCACCTGGTTCTTCCTGTGAAATTATAATATTTTCTGGTCCTTACAATTGTCACTGAAAGGTCCATTATGTAAGAATTTCTGACATCCAAAATGGCATCCAAAGACTGCAGATTGTAAATAAGAGAAACTTCGGGGCACAATTAAAAAAATCAAGGGCTTTTTTTAATTTTATATATCACACAATTTACATTATAATGAATGGTTACTACAGAGTTATTGATCAATAATACAAAACAACTTCTATCAACCTGTCAATATGTATTTGTCTCACTTTGGTTCTTCTTTAAATAAGATTGTTTAAAGTTTTTTTCATTATTTGTATCATAAATCATTTAATCGTGATGAATCATGTTTTTTTCATCCTGACTGTGAATAGCAACTGCAGATGGAGATGTTTCCCCTTTAGTCGTGCCCTTGTCATTTGTATCTTCCCTACGAGTCCCAGTGAAGTGAATTCTTTCTAAGCAGCCATTTAGAGAACAAGATGAGTGGCTTCATCTGTTTTGTGAAAAGAATTTTAAAATGGTGCACAGCAACTGGCACTTACCTCGTCCCTCTTTCACAGCATGTAACACACCGATTAGACTCTATTAAACAGAACTGCAATGTAAAACAACAGGCTGTGTGATGGATTTAATCATGATGAGTTACACTACCTGGCCAAAAAAAAAAAAAAAAGTCACCACCTGGATTTATCCCCAACTGATGCAATGATGCAATGAGTAGCCAACCATGTGGAAAGACACATCCTGTGGAAAAGATTTTGGTCTGTTTGAGAAGAGTCAAATCACTGGCATGAACCAAGCAGAGAAAACATCTAAGGAGACTGAAGAAACCACTAAAATTGGGTTAAGAACTGTCCAACACATTGTTAAACACTGGAAGGGTAGTGGGGAACCAACCACACACACAAAGGGATTGGGACTGAACAGCTGTGTAGCCTTAAGAAATCCACTAATCAGTGAGGCCAATAGGAAAAAAGGCTTCAATTTGCTAGGGAGCATAAAGATTGGACTCTGGAACAATGGAAGAAGGTCATGTGGTCTGATGAGTCCAGGTTGACCCTGTTCCAGAGTGATGGGAGCATCAGGGTAAGAAGAGAGGCAGATGAAGTGATGTACCCATCATGCCTAGTGTCTACTGTGCAATGATCTGGGGTTGCTGCAGTTGGTCAGGTCTAGGTTCAGCAACATTATGTGTCCAAAGAATGAGGTCAGCTGACCACCTGAATATACTGAATGACCAGATTATTCCATCAATGGATGTTTTCTTCCCTGATGGCACGGACATATTCCAAGATGACAATGCCAGAATTCCTCAGGCTCTTGCATATTTAGAACTGGGTAATTCACATATGGGGAGACACTGGAAGGATTTTACTGGTTGCTGTAGATTTGGTGGTTTTGAAAAATCCTAGCTGTCTCAGTTTACTTTAACCAAGGCACTTTTTTATTTGGCCAGCAGGTAACGCTGTTCCATTTTTGAAAACTGGTTTCAGGAGATGTGGCCCTTTATTCAAACAAAATGCTATTCAAAATTTTGCTTCACTGAGTTACATACAGTGTCAATGCAAAGACTTGAGTAGATATACATTTCCCTTAGCATTTACCTTTTTGATTTATTTCTCAGGTGAATTTGCAATTTGCAACAATTCGGAGCCCCTTCTAGAATAATTGATAAAAATCTAAACAAAAGACTCCACAAAATGACAATATTGTCATTTTTATTGTTCTTATCTTATCATTTTTATTTGTATACCAGCACTTCTCACAAGATGCTTGTACAAGGACAATATCTAGTCAATGTTTTTTTTTTTTTTTTTAAATTGAATATAGCTAAGACAGTATTTTTATTAGTTTTATATTAGTGGTTATTTTAATATGGACTAAATATTGGAAAAAATAGATCCTCTTGTATCTTTTATTTACAGATAAATATTAATATTTTCACAATATAGTGTTTAATGATTTAGTAATGCAGGCTTTGGCCTACTTCACACACTGGTAACATGCAATATTTACACTAGTGGTTTCACAGTGATAATTTTGTGCTGTGCACTGTTTTACATTGCTTTACACTGTATAGACCACTGTCATGCACATGCATGCAGACTAACACACAGTTGAGTTGTTGCATTTAAGACCAGTCTTGTCTCAGCCTCTGTCATAGAGGACTATCATCAAGACCAGAAGTGATTTATTTCTATGAAGCATGACTGGGAGTGGATTATAAACTTCAATCTTTAGATTAACCAAGTGGGTATAAACAGACAGGACATTATTAGTGTTGATTATGGGTCCTGAAAAATACAACCTTGTTTAGCATGATTATAAAAACAAAATGCTACTGTTGTCGAAAGCAACCAATGTCTCCCCAACTACAACTACTATAATATAGTAGTATTATGTACTATGCTGCAGTTAGGCTTTTGGAGTAGTTTAATACCCCATGTGAAGTGGATAGGTAACAGGTAACAGGGAGGCAGAGCCTTCAGCTTATAGTTAGAGCTGGCTCAGGGAAACCTGTTATGCTGCTATGGAACTAGAATGCTGGGAGATTTCTTTTGGTGCACCTAAACTTGCACTCTCACACAGGATATGACTTATGTCATAAACCTTTTTCTTTCTCTTCCCAGTTAGTGCCTTTCCTTCCTATCCTCTCTCTCTCTCTGTGTGTGTGTGTATCTGTGCCATCTTGCAGGATCCTGATCAAGTTTCAAGGCTATTAATAATAATGATAATAATAATAATAATATGATCATTAGCGGTAGCATTATTATTACATGATTATTACATGATTGTTATTATGCTGTGACTAAAAGTATATTTTTTTATCAACAGTCTCTGCTGCTGCTTGTGTAAATAACACAAGTGATTCAGAACTGTCCTGTCTAAAATTATAACTTGATAAAACTTGATATATCTGCTCAGGGTCTCTCTCTTCATTCTCTCCCCCCATTCTGTCCCCCACCTTTCCTTTGTCACCCATTTTTCCTCTCACTCCAAATAATAATATGCCTGTGGCGATTCATAATTCTTCATTTACCTGTGAAGTTTGCTGTTTCAGTTCACTGCTGTTACTTTTAGAACCAAAAACTACTGATAATCCGTAAAATAGAGCCTGACTAATTACCGTATGTATAGTCCACCTGTCTTGGTCTTGGCTTGGCCCTGTGCATTGACACATGCAGCACTAAAACAAACAGTTGGTGAACAATAGCTCAGCTAATTCTGTCCATGTGAAATGCCAGGTAATGTTTAATGTCATCAGTCAAACATGGTCAAATGTGCTTTTGTTTTAAATGCCATGTGAACAGCATGGTGACTCTCATTCCCATTCACCTTCTGTCCCTCAGGCCAGACCACTAACCTTTCAGAAAGGTCACCAGCATTGACAGACACACCCCTCCCCATTCCCTTCCTCCCTCCCTCCCTTTCTAATCCTGGTTCCATGGTTTTTCCTCCTCATATCTGTTCTTGTCCCCCTCATTTTCAATTATAGGTCAGCCCTTCAGCTGTTGATCTGACCCAGTCTGACCTTTTCACTCCCCACATCCCTTCATTTCCCTTCTGCTCTCCCTCACTTCTAATTTAGGGGAGGAAAAACAAACACTGCCAATCAATCATATGCTCATCAATAATCAATAAACTAACAACCTTTCATCAGCTGATGTTTATCCACTGTTGTGTCTAAAATATGCCTGTCAATATTATCTTAATACTGTCACACATCTGCAGACTAAATGACATTTAAATGAAACAAAATATCACTGTCATTAATCTCTACTTTAGTGACTACATCTGCATCATTCATATCCACTCATTGTAACATTAAACATCTTTTACCAATATAATACCCCAATATTTTTTGTAAAAATAAGCCTTTTGTTGCATTCCACATTGAATACACATGTGCATGAATATTAAAAGCTTATCTTTTGTAGTTAGATTGTAGAATGTGGTCAAGAATTAAGGGATGACAGATGAATATTAACAGTCCTTCTCAGAAATCAATAAATGTGCCAATCAAGCCCATGAACAGTGTTTTCAAGGGTTAAACAAAACCTGACTAGAAAGTGCTCCAAGAGCTAATTCACCCAATAAAGCCAAAATGTAGATCATCATCTTGATCGGCACCATATTTGACCTGATTGTATATGTGTTTTTTTTCTTTTTAATTAATAGGGACATTTCAGTTTAACATAATTCAAGACAAAGCATGAAACCGATGTGCACAAAGAGCTTATACTGTAGAAATTGCTAATTTACAACTCCAGTCCCTAGTTGGGCTTTTGTATGTAAAATACATTATGAAAGCGGCAAATGCTGTTGAGGTTTTTTGAAGGTATTTCCCAAGTGCTGTTTTTGAGCAAACAATTTGTTTAACATAGTCTATGCAAACTGGAAGCATGTCCTTTGGTCAGATGAGACCAAACTAGAGCTCTTTGTCCACAGAGACATTGTCTATGTTTGGAGAAAAAGGGAGAGGCGTATAACCCATAAAACACCGTCCCCACAGCATGAAACACGGTGGTGTGAGTTTTATGCTGTGGGGATGCTTCAGTGATGGAAGGAATCATGAAGAAGCATATTTCTCTCCTGGTTAAGAAATACCTTCAGGAGACCAAAGTGAACAGGGTGAATGTCTTTTTCAGGTCAAGAAATTGCCAATGTTCAAGAAACGCTTCCCTCAAGTTCAAAAATGATCTTTTTTTTAATTTCTTGAGAAACAAATGTGAAACAAGAGAACTCAGAGAGCACAGACCTCCACCAAACACCTTTTCACTTGTGTTTAATATTACACTTATTACACTAATTACACACTTAACTTTGTTTACATTGTGATGAAATGGATCCAGAAAACTTTCTGGATCTGTATAGAATTTTACCTGCTTATAGCTATTAACATTTTCTATAAGCATGACAGAATTCATCCTGATCTGATGTCACTGAGATATATACACTACTGCTCAAAAGTCTGGACACACTTTGTGTAGTAGTCATATGTAGTAGTGTACATATGAAGTTGATTGTGACTGAACCATGTTAAAATTAAACTCCCACCAAATCCATAAGCAGAAATCAATGAGGTTTGACAGAGATAGATTTGTTTTTACAGTTTTGGCCATTATAAGATATAGGGATTTCTGGAAAATGTTATAATATTTTGGAACATCATTAGCAATTGGATTTTTACCAAAATTTAATGGAAATATACTTGGGTGATCACCTACTCATCACAAAAAAATTCAGATTGATCCATCTACAACTATAGACAGAAAGTGATCATCATTCTCAGTGGATGTTATGTAAACCATGGCAGTCCCATTTCACAGATAGTGCTCACTGTTCCTCTTCATTTAATGTTGTATGTCCTTCCTAAAGCTGAATACAAAAGCTCACCCCACCAGTCTTTACCTTTACACTGCAGCCAGTGATAACCATTTGTACAAGCGGTAAAAGCACAGTTTGCCTGTGTGCACTCCTGTAGCAGACAATTAAACTTTTACAGGTGCACTTTCTGATGGATTAACATCTGAAATGAGCACAAAAATGTTAGTACATCTGCCCCTAAATACCACAAATGAGCTAAAAATATGCAGTTATACTACCCCTCTGGTCAAAAGTACCAATAAAATATCAAAGTATTAACAGTATTAACATGCTTCCTATTACAGGTGAACAGCTCTGACTACAGGTGTGAACCCATGCAGGACAGTGAGATCTGTGACTAGCTATGAGTTTGTTATGAAGCTAATATGTTTCAGTTTCAGGCTCATAATGTTTCCTCATCTAAATTAGAACATGTCACTGGGAACAAACAATTTTTGCTTCGTCATGTCTAATCAGTCTAGACAAATAACAGTTAACAAAGTAGCCAGTCTCAACAAGGCCATGTGTTGGGCCTCTTAGAGCTTCCCACAAATAACCATGACTTTGGCAAGTATCAACAACTACAACCCTGAGGATTGGAGCCACTCAGAGCAAAGGCAACACCACTCACACTGCTATCAAGCGTCTGCACTGGCTCCCATGTTGCTATGGCAACTGTGACAGATGGCTGATGGGATTGTGATGGAGGTCCCTGGAGGTTGGTGCTATCAGCCAAAGAGACAATCCAAAGAAATACAGGAAATAGAAAAAATGTAAGAAATAGAGGTCATCTTTTCCTGTCTCTCCTATTCTGTCCCATTACTATATGTCTCTACATCATCATCATCATGAAAGCCATGGACTCTGTGTGTAAAAAGGCCAGTGATGTCATCTTCCTCCTGGCCTTTACAGTGTAACGTTATTATACCTCAAAACTTTGGCAAATGAGGAGCTTACAGTGAAGGTGGTGGTCCTGAGAATCTGGACCTGCCATGAAGTCATGAAGCCATAAATGAACAATACAGGTGAGTGATTGTTCCGCACAGTCAGCTGCTCGGCACATTCACAACTCATACTTGCTGCTGCTTTATGTGCCTCTGTGTGTGTGTCTGATTAACCGCCCGCAGTCAAAACAGTTAGATGACGTTCACTCGTGCAGCAGAAATGAACATTTCCTTCTCTGAAAGTTTTTAGGATTATGACACAAAGTTGCTAGATTTGCCGCTAGTTATTTGTTTGAAGAAAAAAAAAGTCCCCTGGGTCTGTGAAGTCACTAAATATCCACAATGAAATGGCACAACACGTTAACGTGATAACTTTTATTTCCCTTTCTTTTCTCCGGTTCAGTTCATTCTGTTTCTGTTATTATATCTGTAATATGTAACACGTTGAACCAAACCAGGGGCATAAATGCACCAGGGTTTGGTTCAACTGGGCTGAACAACACTAGTGTTAATGTATATAATATAGAGCTATTTAACACCGATTTGACCTACTGCATAGTACTTAAGCGACAGTAGCTTCAGGACAAAATCAGTCAACTATGAACACAACATCTATCATATCATCCATCCATTATCTACTGTTTATCATTTGAGAGTTGTGGGGGGAGCTGGAGTTATTGTACAAACAGGCCAGGTCATCAGCCAAACATCACATCACAGATGAAGTACCTGAGAAAAACCCAAAGGGAGAACATGCAACGTGCGATATCCACATAAAATCCCAATTTTAAACAAAATGTCTGTGCTGTGAGGTCACCAGCAGCCCTCAGATGAATCCTGATAGAGATTTAGATTAGTACTCATTAGACTGATTGGCACTGAATGAGGTGTAAAGTTACATGACTTATTTATGACACATATTACCAGTGTCGTAGTGGTTAGCACTCCCGGGTCCCGGGTTCACAACCCGGTTGGAACAAGGGGCCTTCTGCAAGGAGTTTGCATGTTCTCCCCGTGGTGCATGGGTTCTCACCGGGTACTCCGGCTTCCTCCCACAGTCCAAAAACATGCAGATTTGGGGATTAGATTAATTGGACACTCGAAATTGCCCGTAGGTGTGAATGTGAGAGTGAATGGTTGTCTGTCTCTATGTGGCCCTGTGAAGGACTGGAGACCTGTCCAGGGTGTACCCTGCCTCTCGCCCTATGTCAGCTGAAGTTAGGCACCAGCACCCCCCGCGGTACAAAATCAATGAATGAATTAATGAATTAATGAATTGCCAGTGTCCAAACTTTTGACACACTCAAAGTCCCAACCCCTTTATAAGGCAAGAAATTCCACAAATGAACTCTGACAAGGCACATCTGTGAAGTGAAAACGATTTCAGGTGACTACATCATGAAGCTGATGAGAGAAGGCCAAGGCTTTGCAGTGCTGTCAACAAAGCAAAGGGTGGCTACTTTGAGGGATCTAAGATATAAAACATGCAATTTTGCAATCCCAGTGCAATAAATACTTGGCACAGGTCTGGCTGTGATACAATCTTTGGTCTCACTTTGTGTGTAGCAGTTGAACTTAGGATAACCACTTAATTTGACAGTGAAGCATTAAGACATAAAAATGCTGCATGGAGCATTTTTGCTTTTACCTCGGGGAGCAGCATACAGTATGTACAGACATTACAAAAGAAAATAGGGACATTTTATAACAGGAATAGGAGGGTACTGCATAACTGCAATTGCAAATACTGGGCACTGCCATGTGGGCCTGTATGTACACAAACAGGCAGGAAAGCAAAATGCAATGCAGCACAACGTGTTGCTAAATTAGTGAAAAGCCCCAGCATTATGATTAATTTGCACTGACATCTGGTTCAAGGAAAGCTCAAAATTAAGCAGTGAACTGTTTGTCATGGTTCATTCAGAAAATAATCTCTTCAAAACGGTATCCAGAGTCAGTGACCCTACTTCCCAATAACTCACATACAACTTTTCTCAGCAGCAGCAGCAGCACATTTCCCTGTCGTAGTAATGGAAAAGCATTGTTACATGTCCTCTTCTTCCTCCAGCAATATGTAACTGGCAAATCTTCATCCAATATCCACAGTATCACACAAATCAAACATACCCATCCTTCACTCCTGCTATTACAACCATTAGGACATGATATGGGAATCTACTGTAAATACCTGACTATTTGATTTGATTCACAGATATATCACAGTTCATCTAACCAATCCATGATCATATTTTATTAATGCAAATGGAACAACATGTTGTTTGTGTTTAATATACAGTAGCATTATTCAGTCTACAAGTTGTGAGGTGCACCCACATGAGTATGTGTATGACATTATTGTAATATAGACATTTTCCCATTGAACAAGCCTCTCTGAAACTAACTGGTGTGGCTGGACAATAAGGAGGCACTTCAAGGAAAATGGGCTATATGGTTGAATCGCCAGAAGAGAGCCATTGCTATGCCAGTGCCACAACGCAGTACCACAAAAGACTTCAAGCTGTCATTGATGTTAAAGAAGCAATACGAGGTGTTAAGAACCAGGTTAATTAAAATTTTCATCAGGGCCATTTTGGTAGTTTCTGTTTCTGTCATAATGATTTAAAAAAAATGCAAACACTAGTTTGACAATAAACGGCTTCACCCAAACACTAACCATAAGTGAAAGAAAAGTATTTTATTTCCATTCATATTCTCTAAAAAAAAAGGCTAAGAAATCACAAATTCTGCCAGGGTATGCTCTTGTGTGACTTTTCTATCCTCATTAGAAATTTGGTGTATCTTTTACTATAAAGGAGTAAAGTGAGAATGATCTTTCTCTCACAGTCAGGGAAATGAATGTGACTTAATTATGTCTCGTTAACCTTATTTTTTTCTCTCCCAGGTCTGTGCCTTTCCTTCCATCCTCTCTCTCTCTGTCTTCATCTTGCAGGCTGCAGGATCCAGATCCAGTTTTGATGATATTATTATTGTCAGTAACAGTAGTATTGTCATTATTATTTTGCTATGATTAAAAGTTCACTGGTACACTTTCTTATCAATAATCTCTTATTGATTATTGAATCTGCTTGTATAAATGACACTGTTGTTCTATAAACATGACATAACTGATTCTAAACTTGACACAACTGTTGTATATTTACTCCTTGTCTCTCTCTTCTGTCTCTCCCTCACCTCTGTGTCACTGATTGTACTATTGAGGAAGGGATTGCCCTGGGGGATCCAAGATGGCGCCAGTGTGTTTGTCGGCCTGCTGTCACCCCCGTCTGCTCTCACCTCTGCGATCTGTGTGCTGGCTGTTTGTGTTTTTGTTTGTACTGACCTGGCACTGCTCTGATGCTTCTATGTGCAGTTATGATCGGCAGTTTTTACTGGATCTCAGAGACACATTGGTGATCTGTTCTAGTGGGTATCCTGCGCCACAGAGCACGTGTCATCCCTCGTTTATTCACCCTTCTGCCGAGTGTGTCCGTCGGCTACCTTGCTGTACCTCCCACCACAAGAAGCGGCGTAGACGGAGGGGTAAACGTGGAGGTTTCCGAGTTAAGATCCGAAGTGGAGTAACTCTTTCTCCTGCGCAGCCATGGCGATGTCAACTGGCTGAGGTCTGTCCATCGCGCAGGGATGTCTTTCTGGCTCGGCGCTCATGGGACGTGAGATACTCCTGTCATGTAGACCTGTCTGCGGCTCCGTGACGGACCCCACTGGCTGCGGGTCTGAAGCGGTGGGGTGAACTTCCTGAATATCCACCCGTTGGAATTGTGTAGACGCCGTCAGGTTGCGGTTCACTCCACGGCAAAGGTGGCCTTGGTTAATAGCAGGTCCGTGTCAAACAAGACTTTCATTTTAAATGACTTTTTCTCCCGACATGATCTGGATTTACTGTTTCTAACCGAGACATGGATTGACACTGAAGCTGGTGAGTCGTCTGTTTTAAGTGAACTGCAAATGACTGTTCATTCATTAGCACCCCGAGGTGCCATGGACGAGGTGGTGGAGTCGCTTTTGTTTACCGGAATCATTTCAAAATACAAAAACTCTCTATTGCGAACTATTCCTCTTTTGAACTGCAATGCGTAAAAGTGGAGGCTGTTACAACTCCACTGGTTTGCGCACTGATTTACAGGCCACCCAAGCCAGATAAGGACTTCATAATTGAATTTTCTGAACTTCTCTCAAATCTCCTATCAGTGCGTGACCGTCTGTTGCTGCTGGGTGATTTTATTATCCATGTTTGTTATCCAGGCAAACCCTTGGTTAGTGAGTTTTCGGGTGTATTAGATGCTTTTGGTTTAAGTCAACATATAAACAAGGCCACTCACATACAGGGTCATATTCTTGACCTCATTTTATCCTATGGGTTTTCTGTTGATAACATACAGATTGAGGACGCTACCTTCTCAGATCATAGGCCTGTTTTATTTGATCTCGAACACCCCATTTGCCCGCGATTGTGCAGAGCCCCAGACCGCTGTTCCCGCCATATTAACTCACTTACTGCCGAACAGTTTTCTAATACTTTTAATAGTAAGGCTGTCGCTTCTGCCATTTCAGCTGCAGCTCAGATATCTAGTCCAGATGAATTAATTGCTCTTTTTTACTGTGACGACCCTGCCCTCCTGACTGTGTTTTGCATGTACTGCAGATGGGCGGGAACAGAGTGAGCTGCAGAGTGAAACACCTGAGTTCATTTGCAGCACTGACACACCTGGGACCTGTGTGTCAGTAGTTTTCAAAAAGACCTCTGAAGCTCAGTCTCTCTCTCTCTCTCTCCTGCCTGAGACAGCAGTCTGGTTTGTTTGTTGGTTTTGTTTGTAGTTTTCACACCATACAACACTGCACTCTTACATTTTTCCACTCATGCACTCACTTACACTACTGATGACACACGCTATGTTTATATTAGATTATTTTCTTATCTAATTAATTTTCCTTAATAAATAATTTGTCAATTGACTTATTTGTGTGCATCTCCCTTTGTTGTCATGGCTGTATGGCCCGGTCTGTGACATTACTCACAATGCTCATCTATACTTGATTCTGTGGTCCCCCTCAGATACAGTCGGCCCAAACTCAAATCTCATTACTGGCTAGATGAAGAAACACGCATTATGAGACAAGCCTGTAGGAAAGCTGAGATAAGATGGAAAAAAGGCCGTCTCATTGTCTCGCTCGAAATTTTTAAATTGTCTCTAGCAACTTTCCAGACTACAGCCAAAAAAGCTAGAGCAAAACACCTCTCTGACCTAATCAGTAAACCTTCTGACAAACCAAAGGTCTTGTTCAGCACTTGCTTTCCTGGTCCCATAATTCTCTCTTTTCTTGTCCTGTGTGATTTTGTAGGTTTTGTCTGTTGTTGTTGAATATGTGATTATTTCCTATTTTTATTTTTATTATTATTCCTTTTTTATCCTTGTACAGCACTTTGGTCAGTGGCAGCTGTGTTTAAAATGTGCTTTATAAATAAATTTTAATTACTTACTTACTTACACCTCCTTCTTTTTCTTTCTCTCCCCTCCTTTCTGTCCCCCACCTCTCCTCTGTCCCCCATTTTCCTCTCACCCCAACCGGTCGAGGCAGATGACCGTACATCTCTGAGTCTGGTTCTGTCAGAGATTTCTTCCTGTTAGAAGGGAGTTTTTTCTCGCCACTGATGCCTAGTGTTTGCTCATTGTGTGAACTGTTGGGTTTCTTTTCTCGCTGTAATATTGTAAAGGTTTTGGCCTTTGGCCTAATGTATGGTGTGATTTGGTGCTATACAAATAAAATTGAATTGAACTGTATTGGCTGACAGGCTCACACACAAATCCATTTAGCAGCTTCAGCCAATTGTATTTGCCAGTTACCCCCCCAATCCAAGATCCACCACTGCCAACCTCTTTTTTCTGGACTCCTATAAGCAGATTCAACCTTCTCCGAGCTCAAAATGAACCCTGTGCTCGTTCACCTCACTGAATGAAATGATGGTATGGAAATTTGGGAGCTGCTAACATTGGCAGTCAACCTGCAGGAATGGAGGCACCAAGGGTCAACTCTCACAGAGAGAACAGTCCATATGATCCTGGCAAAAAGTCAGTGGTGAGTTTTTATGACAGTGATTTTAAAGCAGTAGACATTGGATGGATGGATGGATGGATGATGGATGGATGATGGATGGATGGGTGTTTACAGTCTGTTACTGTCATAAAAATATATATTCCTAAATTGTAGGGGGAGGTCCGTGGAGGAAAAAGGCGAAAAAGCGACTGGACTTGGAAAGTTCAGCTTTAAACCTGTAATTAAAATTAAAAACTATCTCCACCTAAACAAGCATTTTAGCACAATTTCGGTAATCAGCATCCACATTAACCCAGCTCAAAATGTTTACCACATGACCAGTTAATTACAATACATGGTGCATGTCGAAGTCAACAAGAAGCAGATTTTATATCAAAGTTTCATGAAGGAGTAGTAGAAATTCCTATTATATATTAATATAATTCATAACTGAAACAGAAATTAAATATCAATGATAAGGCAAAAAAATTGATTTGAAAACAAATTTGTCTACAAACAAAACATATTTAGAGTTTTGGGCCGATTAATCCCTGCAGCACTGCAGATTACATCATAATGCTATTTTTATCAAATCATTTCAGTGTCTTATGATTTAAATATTGTACTTGGTCTCATATAATAACCAATAATAATAGTGCAAAAGTAAAAGTTATTCATTCATTCATTATCCTCTACATGGTGGAGCCAATCCCAGCTGAAAGGTGGATCATACTCTGGACAGGTCACCAGGACAAACATTCAGAGATTAACAACCATTCACTCTCACATTCACACCTATGGTCAAATTAGATTGTCCAACCTCTGCATGTTTTTCAACTGTGGGAGGAAACTGGAGAGAACATGCAAACTCAGGCCGGGTCTTTTTTCTATAAGGCAACAATGCAAAACACTATTCCGCTGTGTGGCCCCAAAGCTAACACTTATTTCTTTTCTAATTTATTTACATTTAAAGCTGATTGTCAAGTTGAAATTGTTCGGAACCAATCAGGTGACATTGTTTTCAGCGGCTCCAAAACTCAGATGTTGTGAGGGAAATAATAATCTTTGGCCTTTTTCTCTAGTAAAATATTATCAAACATAATAGGACATGGGATCTTGTGACACTAAGAGAATCTATTATTGAAGGGGAATACTTACATACAAAAACTATGTAGAATCTACTTGAGGTGGGCTCCAAGAGAAAGCAATTGTCATCTTAAGATCTTTAGACAGAAGACTACACGTATAAACCCGGACAAGCTGCTTGTCAGAAAGTGAGGTAGCGTCTGGCTGTGCTCATGTCTGATGTTGCCTCAGTTTTCTCATTTGTAAAATTTTTTTAATTGACACTGACTCTCGAGACCTCTTCGCTTGGTTTCCAAAGCCTTACTTATAGAAAACTCCCCAACAGATGTTACTCATGCCCAGACATATACTGTAGTGGGACTTGGAAGAAAGGTCTACTCTTCCAGTGGCTGGTACATTGCCGAAAAGTTTAGGGACCAAAAAGAGGCAGAGCATTACTATCTTGACTGGATCATCCATCCAGTGTCTGTTTGTTCCAGGCAGATTACCACTGACCCACATTGTGGAGGATTATTCCAGGCTTAATTTGTATTATTATTGTCTTTGTTCATCGCAATTTCTAACCTGTATCTTTTCAGGATCATCACTAACCTGCCCAAACTAGAGCTTGCTTCACTGCCACCTATCTCAAATCTTAGAGTCAGACTCTGCCAGCATTACTTCCCCCTTAATTTCACGCTCATGCCAACCCTGCCCTTCTCCAACTATCTTCCCATGAGATCACATTTCCCTGATAACTTCAATTCCAACTTAATAAAACAATTTCCCTTATCCTGGAAGATCTCTGAAAAAAACCTAAAACAATATTTTGTTTTCTTCCCCTTAATAATTATATATTTTTGTGCCTTTAACCTAAATAGAAGGCTAATCACTACATACAATACATTTTGTTTCTCAGTAATGAACAGCTGCAATAGAGCTTTTTCTTTAATTGTTAAACAGATGGAAAATAGCTTCATTTAACAGACAGCTAGATTGTTACTACAGCGATGATCATAGAATGACGTCTTCAGAAATTCACTTCCACCCACACTGTAACCTAAAAGCCATCATTACTCAGAAAAGAAAACAAGATCAACTCTCTGCTGTGTTTAGGTTTCACACTGGTGAGAATTCCTGTAACAGCAGTGCCAGTGACAGTTCGTCTGTCCAGCAGTCCTAATAACATTAGCTGCTGTTAGGAAATTGCCCCATTGAATCACCCATCTGAAACAGCACACAGCAAACAGCTTTGAGCCATCGAGGAGCAGCTTCTTTTTTATTTTTTATTTATTTATTTTTTTGGAAAAGAAAGCCTTGGCAACTGCATGTGTGAGTCTTGCGTCACAATTTACACTGCCAACACATAACGTCTCAGCATATGCTCCACTGTAAGGCATATTTCACAGTGTCTGCATGGCATGGAAAAACAAACACACACTCCACACATCATCACCAAAAAGCGATAAAGTCCACAGTGGGTTGACTCACCAGAGGAAGTGCAGTAGGAGTTAAGGAGTGACTCGGATAGCTGCCTCTTCCACGGCTTCGCTGTGGTTGAAGGCAGCAGCCCTGCTTGTATGTGCGCTGCTCAACATGCCCTCCCTCCCTCACTTTCTCTCTCTCCTGCTCTGCCTGCAACACCACCACTACTTCAGCCTTAAAGTCAGATGTTGTACTCCAACACAACAATGACACATGAAGACAGTCGAACCAAGCACACATCTGTTCAGGTGCCAGACCGAGGAAAATGGATTCTACCTTCACGGGCAGCACACCGACTTGACATATCTTAATCCTTTTAGTTCACTGGGTGAATCTGTCCTTTCAGTGCTTCAACAAAGCTAAGGAGAGCAAACACTGAAGCACTTCTTTGGTTTGATACATACCTCTGGCTGATCTTTTTATGGACTTAGAAGATCCCCTCATTCGATAGCATTATATTTAGATGATGATGTGGGTCAAATTCTTCTTCCAATAAGTTCCAAAATCACAGTTCTTCAACATAGATAATTTATAATTTTGCTTATTAGACTTAAATCCAATCAAGTCAAATTTTCAAAACAAAGTAGCAAAATAAAAGTGCTTTAGTGAAAAACATGAGAAATAACGAAATACAAGTAATGGGTTCCAGGAATAATAGCAATATAAACAGAGTTAATGTGAGGAAAATGCACTAAAACTGCACTAAGTGCCACACCATTTAAAGCTTCAAGGCTTCCAAATGCAACAGCATACAGTACAATACTAGGAACCAGTGAAGCCTGAGGTATGTGTCAAACCAAATCAAAACAAAGAAGTGCTTTACTGTTTGCTCTCAAACTCTTAAAAAAAGTAATTTTGGTGATATTTCTGTGTAGGAAATAGCAGCTTTTCACAAATGTTTATTCAATTCTTGAGCCAAGTGAAAAATAACACCAATAATGTTGTTAGTCTGTGAATTAATGTTTCCTACAGCTTGTACAACAAAACCTTATGTTTACAAGTGGTTGGCAATGAAACACAGCAACATAACAACAGTGCCAGGAAAGAAATTGCTCCTATTAAAATGCATTAGCATTTACTGTCGTGGCTTATAGACACAAACAGGATTTGATTTGCTTCAAACTAGTAAGTGCTTGGAGTTAATGCCTCCTGTCCTCCATAAATATTTGCATTCAGATAGTATTATGAGATTATACGTAAGTGCAGGTCAGGAGTGAAGATGTTAGTGTTTGGTGATGTTGTTGGGTTTCTCTTCATGTTTAAAGTAAGGGAAACATTCCTTCACACACACATAGAAACTGATGATGAATATGCCTTGACACTATTCCTCTCATTGTCCTGCATCAGTACCTCCATGTGACCTGCTGCTAAAAATCTATTTCCACTGTGAAATGACCATCTTCTTTACACCGCCTCATGATTCTAACAGCTATTGCAGGCTGTTCCTGTATGCTACAATGTTTCTTTATGCCACTTTGCCTGTGTCATTGCTGTGTCAGAACAAGATGTCCCACATCTGTCACCTTTAAAATTCAAAATAATGTATCACTCTTGAAATATGTATAATATTTGCTGCCAGCTGTTACCTTGCAAACCTGCGTGTATGAGTATGTATTTATCACAGTCTGCAGAGGAACAGGTAGAACACTGGCATTGATTACAGTGACTTGTTATATTTTTGAATACAGTTTCAATTCCATTTCTAATCTGTGCTGTGCATCATTTTATTAGTTTCCTTGAATCCATTAGCAAAAGGCATTTGGTTTGTGGACCACATATTTGTTACCAGAAGTAAAGACATTTACAAATGAATGCATCAACAGCAGTCATTGGTTCAGGGTACTGTATATGTATTAAAAGAAATTACATTTACAAGGTTCCTTGAATGCATCAGCAACATCATTTGCTTAGTGGACTGTATGTATATGTATTAAAAGACGTTATGACATTTACAAGGTGAGCTCACAAGTCTCTATTGTTTGCATAAACACACGATGACAATATATGATGGTGGAAAAGCGTTGTGTCCTATTTATTTTTCTGCTTCTATTTCTTCTATACTGTAGTTAAAGGCACTGTAGGCTTGGTGTAAAGTAATGAGTTTGGCCTTTCAAAGAGGACCTAGCACTTAGTGAATGAAGTGCATCTGGTGCATTAAGGAAAAAGGCCAGTGTTCAAGAGAAAGAGCAGGTGAGGGGACGTCAAGAGTGAAAACACATTAGTTGCGATATCGGAGTTCAAATGTTCACAGAAAGCAAAGAGGCCATGCGTGTGTGTGTGTGTGGAGTGGGCAGTTATGCCATAAAAAAAAAAAACTCAAACATACAGAGTATCCAGCTTTTAATGCAGGCTACATGGGGAGCTTTTATTTTTTTATGCTCCAGTTTTTCTGGCGTCTATGTTGTTTTTAAAAGCTAGCAGCCACTGCAAATGTATTGTTGACCTGGATTTCTCTTGGTGGAAACCTAACAATGTCTACCACCAATATTTCAAATGGATATTAGGTCTCTAAAGGTTAATCTCTTATCAAATGAATTGTCAATAAATGAGTAAGTAGGTGTCTAAGTTTCAGTGGAATTGGATCATTTTTGGGTCAAAATAATTGAATTAATTTGAGTTAGCGCTACATTCCTTAGGATCATCACGAATGACGTTCAAACGCGACACAACAGACATCAATGTCTGTCTCAGAGAATAGTCTGCATGCATTTGCCTCTTTTATGGGATAATTACACAGATCACAAGGAAATTATGTTGTTCTGTTGCCCAATCAACTGACTGCTGGGCTCCACCCTGATCGTACCCTACCATTTTACTCTGGCACTTCAAGGAAATGATGTCAAAGAATGGAATGATTAAGGCTGGTTATTTTGGTACTAATCCTAATGGAAGTGTAAAAAAAATATGTACCGTACTTACTAATCTAAACACTCCATGGAAACATTGCTAATGAATACTTGCCCTTTCTCTCTCTCTCTCTCTCTCTGTGTGTGTTTGCGAGAGAAGGAGAGTGAGCAACCTGTGTGCAAAATGCTTAAAGGTAAATTTTTTAACAAGGGCATTTTCACTGCATTCATTCATCTTATTTAATAAATTGGGCTTTGCAAGGTCTGATGATGTGCTGTGACTACTGAAGTGCTAAATTCACCATCAGTGATGGATATTTCATTAGTTGTTTATTGCACTAAGTGAGGAGCAGTAACTTGTCCTCTGGTAGCACAGAAGCCTGTCACAAACTGTAGTTTAAATGCAATAAGAAATTAAAAACCCTATGCAGAGATCCAACTGATCTATAACCACTAACACTATATGATGATCACGGCCAAACAAATTTTCAGGTCTTTATCCAGAAACTGTGGTCAGACACAGAGGGAGAGAAAAGTGGGTTATCAAGGGCCCAGCGGTGAATTTATCACCCTTGACCCTTTGAGCATATTGATCAGGTACTGTGAAGGAGTCATTACATAACAACCTACAGTTGACGATGGCTAATTAGTGATCAGTAGATTCACTGTAGCCACACACATCTCCACAGCTGAAACAACGGCAACCTCTGACAATTCCTTTGTGTTGCTTGGCAACAAAGGCAGATCTGGCTCATGTGTGTACAAAAGGATTCATGGTTCCATTTGGAGTTTTTTCCTTGTGAGCTGGTCTGAGGGCATTGATTTGACAGCTCCACGGGAGAGGAGAGTAGAGGAGAGAAGAGGAGAGGAGAGGAGAGGAGAGGAGAGGAGAGGTTCTTGCAAAGTCAGTGTGAAAGTTAATGTGTTCATCAGTGTGTATCATGCTTACAATGCTGCAGGCAGGCAGAGCATTGTGCTATTGGTAGACTGAGGTTGCCTGTAGAAGCATGTCAGTCATTCATGTGTATCGGTCCACATATTTAATAATGTCACTCTCTATTTATAGAACTCTGTGACTCAGTTTGGTCCCAGTGCCACATTGGCTGGAAACGTTCCTGAACATCACCAGCACCGGTTTCAGGCTTTAAGAGTTCACTGCACAATTTAAGTCAACAAACATAGAGCAAAATATGAGTAAAGAAATAATAAAAAAAATCACAGAACCTGACAGACTGAATATATCTGATCCTTAAAAACCCCTGGGTGATTTTAATGAGTATGGAAATAGCCACAGCGGACATCTTTCCAGCATCACATTGTCAACTTTCTGATAAACTTTCTCTCTTTTCACTCCTGAGAACTCTTATACATCATATTGAAAGCATGTAAAATAAACAAGATATTTAAGATAATTACCATTGGAGTCTGTACCGACATGGAAGTTAGCATCCAGATTCACAGCATCCTAGTCATCATTTTAGGGTTATATGTTATATGTATGTCTGTTATATGACTCGGTCATCTTTTCTGGTTGTTAAAAATGAATGTATTTACTATTAATATACATGTACACTTTCAAATGTAATGTCAGCATTGTTACTATCTCTATGTTATGTTTTGTTATGTTATGTTAACCTGTACTGTGCTGTTATTCCCTCTCTCTTTCTCGCTCACTCTCTTACTCTCTCTCTCTATCCCTCTTCCCTCATCTGTCTACCCTGGACAGGACAGGTTAAAAAAAAAGTAACAAGCATAAAATGAGGTTGTAACTCATTTAGCAAACATTTCTTGGAAATGATTTATCGACCAATGCAAAATCATATTCAACGTTCCAGATATGGCTCTAAACTACACATTATGCAGAATTTTGCTCTTGTCATGATTTATATTACAATATTTTGCCATCTTTAAAAAGTGGGTCCCAAAATTGAACATTTGGGAACCAAATGATGCGCTAGTGTCAGTTCTGTCAGGAAGACTACTCTGCATGCTTCTCATAGTTCCTACCCTTAATCTTTCATCATTCCATACAGGGACAAAAATCAAGTCTCCATAATGTAAAATATTACATTTTAAGGTAAAGATATGTTGTATGGTTCAAATAAGGTGAGGGTTAGGTTAAGGTTAGGGTTAAGATTACTGTTAGACCAATAGTAGTTACAGTTAACATTAGAGTAACTCTCCAGGAAATTACTGTAAGTCAATGTAATGTCCTCTAAAGTCATTAAAACCAGACTGTGTGTGTTTCAAAGCTACACCAGAAGATGTGTTTGCATCATAGGGACATAGCAACACAGGCAGTGCTTCCAAAACTGATGAAGATCTCTGATGACGTTAAGGTATCTTAGACCTAGGCACTTATATTTGAGTATGTGAGTTTTTACTAACTGGCAACTAACATCATAACCATGTTTTCAGTGAGTGTTCCTGGTGTTGGCATCATGCAAGAGTGAGTACTTCATATAACAATACTTCAAATACTATCCTTTTAAGAAAGTAATGGATATTTATCACACAAATATCTCTGGCCTATAGGAGAGTAAAGGTATCATTGATCAACCACAGTTGAGTGTTAAGAGACTCTTAGAATCTTTAGAATCTGACATTCTGACCAGATCTTTGTTCTGCAGTCATCTTTTTCTCTTTTCTCCTCTTGCTCTTCCTCTCTTTCTCTGATGTTTGCCTCTTCCTCTAATTTCCCATCTTTGCACAACACTGAGCACTAAGTTCATATTCACATCAAATTGCATTTCCAAGAAAACATATCTCATTTCTTCTCTCTTTCATCTTCACACACCACCTCTGCATGTGTGAGTGTTTTCTATCAGGCCTGATGCTTTCATCCAGAATCCAAATGGGCAATTTTTAAACCTACCCTCAAAACTCTGAGAGGGAAATTCAGATGAACAGACGGATCTGCAAATGACTCATTTCAGTCCGTTGAGGGATATCTGAAACCCTCCCACCTCAACAAGTTGCAAATTAAGACTTTGCTGGAATGCAGGCCTCTAAAAGATGTTTTAAACATCTGACATCGCTACCAAGTGGCACAATTAGTCTCAAAGATTCTGTATGAAGCCAAGTGGTGATGACAAGTTTCTGTAATTTAGCACATTTTATTACATTAAACATGGTATAAACTGTTATTTTTGCTACTCATATACTCCTGAGGAGACAAATAAACTGTACAAATGCCTTTACACTTTTTATCACAGGCCACTTTGCTGCTCCACTTATTTGCAAGCACAGATGACTATATTTTGTGAAAGTGATTCTTTGATGATTTCACAATGAGCATATTTTGCATCCATGCACAAATTTGGCGTCTGACAGTTTGCTCGATGCAGCACTTAAACCAGCTCCACCTTTAAGAGTCTTTGAGGCCATTAGTCCAGGTGCACTTCATGGCTTATGATCCACGTGCCCATGAACTGTGCATGAGCCGTTTCCCCCACATAACCCGACAGTTTGTGCACTGCATGTGTATTTGCAGATTTATGGACAATAAATACATGCTGTAGCTGCCCCACTGAGGTCAACAAACTGTGGACCCTGCATTGCTCCCACTCACTCTTATGCAGTGGATTTTGTTTATATTTTGTATTCTTTGAGTGTAGAATGGCCCTTTGACAAAATAATGTAGAAATGATGTAGAAACATAATTTAAAGACTGTTGTAGGTTTAACTGGAGCACTAATCCTGTTTTATCCTCCCTTACAATAACTGCAGTAATGTTAGTTTGCTGCAGCACAGCTCAGGTCACTCTCAAGAGCCAATGAATCAGTTAAAACAATTCATCTGTGCTACGAATGTACTGTAAGAGAATGACACTTCTGACAGCAAAGCGATCCACTTGACAGATGTCTCACTCTCGGATTATCGGAGCTTCACCAACACCCAGCTCACTGACAGAGTGATCAAATATTTCATCTCAAGCCATCATTGATGCAGATCCACGTACCAATTGCACATATTTATTGGTGAAATTGATTTGATTTGATTTGAATTTGGTGAAATTTTGTCACACATTATTCACACACAAATGAATAATCATAGCTGTGACAGAATCAGTCACATCTTTCCACAAAGCCTGCAGCTCATCCTTGAGATATGATAGAGAGAGAAAAATGACACAATACAAGGTCTGATTATGCACAGCAGCATACTGGTCATGTGATGTATACTTGTGTGTTGCTAGAATAATATGTGAACCACTCTTACTGCTAAGAATTCGCTGGTTCCTCCCTGGAGAAAGACTGAGAAATGATTTCTACGTGAGTGAAGAGCGTCAATGCACTGCAATGGTGGCTTGAATAGACATAAGCCACAAACTAAACCTGAATCTGAAAATAGTTCTTACCAGGACCTTGATGAAATGGATGCATTTGGTGATGACTACAATGAAAACAGATTATAATCTAACTCGCATGGAGATCAGACAGCCAAATCTGTATCCTAAATCACACTATTTGCATATGAGGATGATTCATCAAAATTAGAGGCTACACTTCCTGCTCTGCCTATCAGGAAGTGTCCATTCATGAAATTGGCACAATTCTCTGAATTTTTATCAGCATCAGTAGGGAAGCAGCTCTGTATTAGAATCTGCTGTGTCACCTTTGAGTGAGGTGAAAATGAAGAAAACAGAGAACACAGATCGAAGGTGCCATCCACAATTTAGGAAATGCAATAGTAGGCTGTAGTTGTAGTACAGAATTGATGTAATGTAGTTTTTTTCTGTGTACTAAAGCATTAGAAAAAGTTAATCAAAAAGATTAATTGAGTGATTTTTAGTTCATCAGAGATAAACTAATCAAAGATTAGTTCAGTAATTCCGCCTCCTGGAGCTGCCACCTTAATGTGGTGGAGGGGTTTGCATGTCCCAATGAGCTCAGTTGTCAGGGCTTTATGCCCCTGGTAGGGTTACCCAAGGCAAACAGGTTTGGGACTCACCTCGACACACAGCCTGGGCTCTAGAACCAGTCACCTCAAGAGGGGTTGGACGCTCTTCCACTCTGGAGTTGCCCCTGGTGAGAGACACCCAGCAGTCATGGGCATTATTATTGGCCCCTGGCTCAGTAGGAGATTCCCTCATTCTGCTGGAAGACTTTGATGGTCACATGGGTAATGACAGTAAGACCTGGAGGGGTGTGATTGGGAAGAACACCCCCCCACCCCACCTGATCTGAACCAGAGCGGCGCTTTGTTATTGGACTTCTGTGTCCGTTGTGGATTGTTCATAACAAACACCATGTTTAAGCATAACGGTGTCCATATGTACATCTGGCACCAGGATACTCTTGGCTGCAGGTCAATGATCAACCTTGTAGTCCTATAGTATATTTTGGACACTTGGGTGAAGAGAGGGGCAGAGCTGTCAACTGATCACCACCTGTGGTGAGTGGGCTCAGATGGTGGGGGAGGATGCCGGTCAGGCCTGGCAGACCCAAATGTAATGAGGGTCTGCTGGGAACATCTGACGGAGTCTTCTGTCAGAAAAAACTTAAACTTCCACAGGGTCCGGCAGAGATTGAAACACATCCCAAGGGAGATATCGAGTCTGATTGGGCCATGTTTTGTGCCTCTATTGTTAAGGTGGCTGACCTGAACTGTGGTTGGTGCCTGTCGTGGCGGTAACCCCCGAACCCGTTGGTGGACTACTGCAGGAGGGAATGCCGTCAAGCTGAAGAGTCCTATTGGGCCTTTTTGGCCTGTGGGACTCTGGAGGTAGCTGATAGGTACCAGCAGGCCAAGCGGAATACGGTTTTGGCAGTCGCTGAGGCAAAAACTCAGACGTAGGAAGAGTTTGGTGAGACCATGTAGAACGATTTCCAGACAGCATCAAGGAGATTCTGGTCAACCATCTGGTGTCTCAGGAGGGGGAAGCAGTGCACTGTCAACACTGTGTACAATGGAGACGGGGCGCTACTGACCTGCTGACTCGGAACATGGTGGGTCGGTGGCGGGGGTACTTTAAAGACCTCAATCCCACCAACACGCCTTTCCTATGAGGAAGCAGAGTCTGGAGACTCAGGAGTGAGCTGTCCTATCTCTGGAGCTGAGATTGCCAATGTGGTTAAAAAGCTCCTCAGTGGCAGGGTCCGTCGGATAGTCGAATCTCACATTCAGGAGGAGTGATGTGGTTTTCATCCTGGTCATGGAGCGGTGGATCAGCTCTACACTCTTAGAGGGTGCATGGGAGTTTGCCCAACCAGTCTACATGTGCAGGGAGTTCTGTTGGGAGTGCTCCGGGAATATGGGGTACTGGACCCTTTGATAAGGGCCATTCGGTCTAAGTACAACCAGTGTTAGAGCTTGGTCCGCATTGCCAGCAGTAAGTCGATCCATTTCCAGTGGGACTTCACCAGGGCTGCCCTTTGGCACTGATCCTGTTTCTAACTTTTATGGACAGGATTTCTAAACTCAGCCAGGGCGTTGAAGGGGTCCGGTTTGGTAGTCTCAGGATAGGGTCTCTAATTTTTGCAGATGATGTGGTCCTGTTTGCTTTATCGGGCCATGATCCTCAGCTCTCACTGGAGCGGTTTGCAGTCGGGTGTGCAGCGGCTGGGATGAGAATCAGCACCTCCTAATCCGAGACCATGGTCCTAAGCCAGAAAAGGGTGGAGTGCCCTCTTCAGGTCAGGGGTTAGATCCTCCTGGACCCCTTCCTGGTGAGGTGTTCCGGGCACGTCCCACTGGGAGGAGGCCCTGGGGATGACCCAGGACTCAGCTGGCCTAGGAATGGCTCGGGATTCCCTCAGAAGAGCTAGATGAAGTGGCCAGGGAGAGGAAAGTCTGGGCTTCTCTAAGCTGCTGCCCCCCACCTTGGATAAGCGACAGAAGATGGATGAATGGATTGAATTCAGTAATTCTTGTATGTCCAGAGAACAGAATCTGCCTGACACAGTCAGTGAACTAAAATAAGGGGTTTGGATCACTGCCTTTCAGCAGTGCTATTGCTAAATACACCAGACTCCTCTGATAAATATTGAGATTTTCAAAATTTCCTTGTTAAATGTTGGAAGTTAATTTTGTTTTAACATCTTTTCAGCATTTGTAAGTCTTTTTAACTGATTTACAGTTTGGCATTGTCCAGTTTGATTCCTGTGTCGGATGTTGCCCTGATGACTCTTCCAGTGACGATACTCACCGACCAATCAGTAGCCAACAGTCTGTCGATGTCACATTTTAGCATTGCCTCAGCTTGCTTGGAACCTTGCAAGAGCAGTTACTTAAAAAGTAACAGGTACAATCCCTAATGTGACAAGTTGTGCTGGAACTGTATAGTGGAAAAAAACCATAAAATGTGGCATCAACAGACAGACAGCCACAGAGTGGTCAGAGAGTGCATTTCACTGGAAGACTCATGACTGCGATGTCACAAAAATCAAACCGAACAATGTTGACCTGTAGATCAGTTAAAAAGACTTAACAGAGGATTCTGGTGAGTTAACAACAGCACTGTCAAAAGCTGGTGATTGTGAGCCGAAGACAGACTCTGTGCTCTGGTCATGTAGGAAGCACTGAATGATCCGGTTAGCAAACCTTTTTTAATTTACTGACTCTAATGATTCATTACACTGAAAATAACTGCTTTGCCCGTCACTAATTTGTTTACAGATGTCACGGTCCACTGCAGTTTCGTGCAGCCATGGTATGACAACTCTGTCGATGTTGAGGAGGTTCTGTGAAGTAATGGTAAATGACATGTCTGATACAAACCAAGTAGACTCAAGACAAGTGGAGCTGAGTAGCGCTAGAACAGTAAAACGAAAAGCACAGTATGTAACTTAATACATCGTAAATAATAACCCCCCCCCCCCATCTCCCCCCCCCCCCCCCCCCCCATCTCCATCACGTCATCGTTTTTGCATGAGAGGTCGAAGGCACTGTTCTTTTTCTGCCACAATTCACTTTCTACCTGTTGAGTTCCCCCACAGTTGGTAAAAGGTATTGTATTATAGGTATATAGGTATCTACTGTTGTAAAATATATGTCGAGGTAACAAGTCAACGATACTGGTGAACTCTGAGGCAGGACTTTTAACATACAAACAACCATGTTTTCAGATCAGTTACAGTAGCCTATGTTATAGCATTTTACACATATATGATGACATTGTTTTATTTTTCAACATATTAGAAACAAAAAGTGATCTTGATTATAGATGATAAGCAAACTATTTACACTTACTAGTTCAACAGTAACAGGAGAAGGTCTCCTTTGGTCAAGTTTCCCTTCGCTAACAGAGTGAAAGTGAACACCAGTGAGTGAAAGCCGGACCAATGTTCTCCCCCTATGCTAAAGCAGATTGTTGTAGTTCTTTTTGTGGCACGGAACCAAAACCAGAAGTTACTTATTGCCATTACAGGGGATGCAGTCCTACTCAAGCTTTGACAGAGGTGATATTTACCCTGTTGTAAGTTGACGTATGTTATGATAAAAGCATTTATCATTTATATATCATCCATTTTTTAGACACAAAAGCATTTAACATTTAGGCTTACATTTTGATATCTGCATTAAAAGCAAAAGTACATCTTGTCACACAAGATGACTTATTTTAGACAACTTCCCTACAGACAAACTTCCTTAAACTCCATACCCATATCCCCATAAACTGAACTTTTGGAACCTCTTTAAAACTTACAGGTTTCCCTTATAACTGACCTTTTAGAACTTCCTTAAAACAACTTACAGGCTTCATGTCCATATATGACCCCCCACTTAGCCATTTGTGCAGCTTTCTTAATATTTAGAATCTGATTTGTGATCCTTTTGTGTGACCTTTCCTACTGCTTAGTTCTGCTTAGAAGACCATAAAACCTTAGGACTAACTCCATCTTGTTGAACTCCTTTGCAGACTTCTCTGTACTCCTGTGTGAAACTTGTTCCATTCTTCAGAATAAAATCCACAAAGACAACTTGGTGAACTCTCAACTCTCTATTTCATTTCTCTCACTCGAGGAACGAGTGAGAAAAAATTCCAAGTATCATCAAAGTTATCTTGGAGAGATTATTTTTGACATTATTTTGCGTTAAAAGCAACAAAACAATCTTATTATTTTTTGGCCAAAGAAGGGGGAAAAGTGGTCTCTCTCACAGTGATTTACAGTATGAGTAAAGGTTATAGTGAAATTATTGTTCTGACTGCTGTATGCATATAGACTGCCAAATTCAACACCATAGCTTTCTGCTACAAGTAACAGAAAACAAGTTACAAATACATTTTAAAATTAGGGATTGTCACGACCTGCTACTTCCTGTCACCACGAAGGACAGTTAGTATTCAAAATAGCATTTAGCTAGGGGCCACATGGTTGGTGTAGTGGTTAGTATTCTTGCCTTTGGAGCAAGAAGGCCTGGGTTTGCAATTTCCCGCCTTTCGGCCATTACAGGTGTATCCCGCCTTTCGGCCATTGTCAGCCCGACTTAGGCACCAGTGCCCCCCACAACCCTCATGCGGAGAGAAAAGCGGTAGAAGGTGAGAGTGAGAGTGAGAGTTAGCTTGTAAAATTAATTATTATAAGAAAAGGGAATGCAAACCATTTTATTGTTAAGTGTTTTTGCAAAAGGTTTATATAAGAAGTAGTACAACAACAGGACTATATTCCAAGGGTTTGGTCCTCTTCCACAATATGCATAACGGAATACAAAACATGTTTTCGTATTTAGGTCCTCCCTACTGCAGCGATCAGGCTATTAACCCTTTCTACAAGCATTCATCAGCTATGATGACAGAGTTGCCATCAAATAGCTACAACCATATAAAAAACCAGAGACAGCACAACAAAAACCACAGTACCATTCACTGAAACTTGAAATAGACATTATTCCTTTAAATAACTTTGTGCAAATAAGTAAAGAACATAACATATTTAGAATGTTTTATTAATTATTATTATTATTAAAGTTTTATTAATAATAATAATTATTATTATTATTAAAACTATGTAGGAGTTGTACCCTAATTTAACAGCTTCAGAGTTATTGTAATTATTAAATGGTATGTGGCATAAGTATTGGGAGCTGTCTCCACTCTTCCTAGTGTCTGTTGGTGGAAAACCTGCCTTGCAAGATCAGGGGCGCTGACCTGGAGTCCTAAGAATCAGGAGGTCTCACGAAGTCTTGGGTCTCGCGAGAAAAATGGATTTCTTCACAGCACTACACACACACCCCCAGCCAGGTACCGGCTATGAGATCAAGGCAGTGATGGCAATTTGTAGACCTTCATCATGGCAGAGAAAACCATTGTCAGAGGAGCACAGATTTAGAACCTCAGACAGGGTCTTCCTGGCTGTTGCAAAGACCTTTAGAGTCTTTGCCAGAACAGATTCTGATGAGATGAAATCAATGACATCTTTTAAATCATCTCATAAATTCCAATTTTGTGGACTGGCATTATTATGACCTTGTCTTCTTTTGTATTTATTCATTTGGTTATTTAATCTATGCCTTATCCTGACTCTGTAGCAGGTGTGCAAAATATGTGCTTTGTGAGGTCACAGTGACATTAAAATGATTATTTGAATATATGAATCAAATCAGATCATCCTTAAATCTAAGTGAAGCAAATATTTACCGATTCTCTGAAGACACTCTTGACATATAATTTTCATAAGAATGGGAAAGTCTGATATGTCAAGCCCATAATAACACACCTGCCTGGAAGGCATAAAAATAGCAAACTTAAACATTTCATCATTGTTAGGGATATAAATATGTGTTATCTAGGTTCTGGAAGCCAAATTGGCAACAGTTCCAATGTTAAACTGTTTTTCTTCCTTCTGATTTATTCACACATTTGGGAAAACAGACAGTTATAGTCCATTTTTACTTTGCTAATTTAAAAGTCACCTTCAACCGGGGCTGGACTGGCACAAAAAATTGGCCCTGGCAGTTTTGGCCAAGGTAGCCCATCGCCATTGGGGAGAGTGAGAGAGTGGGGACTGGAATTAGTTGGTTGTGGTATTTTCCTTACATTTATGTGGAAAAAATATATATTTAAATAAAACCATACTAATAAGCAATCAGATAATAAGCAAACTGTTGTTTAATCAGCAATTACTGCATGAAACTGCACGACTTTCACGTCATGTATTTAAAACAACACCATGCAGTATTTCAACCTTCAAATACTGTCTCCAAATATATTTTAAACTTATTATCTGCTTATAACAGTTTGAATATCACCCTTGTCAGAGCCTGAGAGGGTCTCAATCACCTGTACTGGGACTATACTGGTACTGTACTGTAACTTTGATTGGGGTCACTCCAAGAACCAAAGTGAAACACTTCACTGCTTTGACGTCACAGTTCTCCGAGTGAGTGAAGCTGCTGTAAGGTTGGGTGAAAGTTGTACAGGAATTGTTCTTTCATTGGAAATGGAAGAGACAGCACAGATACCAAAGAGACTTAAGATTCTGTAATCAAAGAAAAAGTGGGAGCGTTATAGGATAAGATGCTGGACAAGGGTGAATATTGGCCCTGCTATCACTCGCCGGTGTCAGCTGAGAGACACCGAAGGATTTCAGTGAGAGTGACCTGGCTGTGTTACTGTTGGACTAGTAAGCAGACATTGTTTGCTTACAAACTAATCATAGTGCATTAGAGCTGCTGTGTGTCAGGTGGTGTTATTGAAGTCATGTCTTTCCCCCCATTTTCGGAAGTTAGTGGAATGTTTTTTTTGAACTACATTTTGTCACTTGAAGAAGGCTACTTAAATACTCATGAGGAAATTGCACAGCACAGTAAAATTACTTTTTTTGTTTAATATTAATGTTTATAGTTAAGTAATAGTTAGAAATCAATATGTACTTGCAGCTTGGGAATTTGACTTTGCAAATATGCAAATAGGGATCAGATCATTTCAAATCTTTTTCATTAAGGCATACAGTCAAGCAGAATAATAGCCAAACTATAAAGCCTTTCTCAACCTCCAATACTGTAACAGCTAATGTTATAGTGATACACACATTAACACACAGTTTGTCTCCGCCCCTGAGTGTCGCTGTCAGTTTGCTTATCACCTCCTGTGTCCCCTTAGGCTAAAAATGCAGATTTTCCCTATGGACTTTGGTGCAGGAGAGTAGGCAGTTTGGAAAAGACTGTCTTCTAAAGATGGTGGAGACTTCAGTGGGTGTAGAATTTATTTAAATCTTTTTTTCCCCATGTGTTTCTGCAAAAAATGTATGCTTTTCATTGAGAGTGTAAATGCCTATACAGTATAGCGCTGGTTATATGCACAGGGGGCCAATAGGGGGCTCAAAACAGCTCAGGCAGAAGCGGCTATGTGACAGTACAAGTTAGCATCACCAAAAGTAGGAGAACTGTTAGACCTGGTTCAAATTATTACCCATGTCATGAGGTTAATTCAATAGTATGCAATTGCCCTTTATGAATAAGCAATCTAAAGTATCATGATTAAGGTGCAATGTGAAAAAAGTTCCATTCTAAACTGCATATAATTATCAGTAAAAACATGGAGATGTGTGATTGTGTTTGGATAGAAAGGAAGAAGAAGACATGACTTATCTGTGCATCTCTAGTCACTCTCTCTCTCACACACACACACACACAGAAACAGAAAGAGAGCAAGGGCACTGTGCAGTGCTTGCCCCAAGAGCTCATTTTCCAACATGCTGTTGTCATGGTTACCATTTTCATACTATAGGACACATGGGCAGACCTGTCTCTCTCTCTCTCGCTCACACACACACACCCACGAACACACAGACACACATTTTTCATATCAAACAGTGAAAAGAAGCATGTTTGTGAAAACTGATATGAAGGGATGAAAGAAAATTGTGTATTCTCCTGTGATGGAGAGAGCAGGAAGTGAAAGCTGACAAATTGCCAGGGTGGATCTGTTTGCTCATCTATCTCCTCATCCGTCCATCAAGTCATCCTCCCATCCTTGGCTGTGGACTCCATTAAATCAGATACAACCCAGCAACATCTAACAAGGGCATACTGTACACGAGAATGTCTCCCTCTCTCCCCCTCTCTCTGTCTCTCACACACATATCTTTCTCTCTCTCTCTCTCACACACACACACATCTTTCTCTCTCTCTCTCACACGCACACACATCTTTCTCTCTCTCTCTCTCTCTCTCACACACACACATCTTTCTCTCTCTCACACACACACACACAGACACACTATGCACAAAAGTCTCCACAGTTCCTGTCTATTTAAGTAAGTGATGGTGAAGTTTCTTGGTCAAACCACTAAGTAACAAAACACTAAGTGAAGAAATCAGGCTGCTCAAACATAATTCATTGTGTTTTTTAAATAAAATATGAAGGCTTACCTTTTCAATGTTAAAAGTGTAATTAAAAAGTTGTGATAGAATGGATTAAACCACAAATGACTAATATTAAACTAGTGTAACACAACTTTTTAATTACACTTTTATAATAATAATCACTGAAAAAATATCAAACCTCAGAGGTAAGGTCTGTGAAGTACATGGGTGCTGTGTCACCACACTATAGTTATACAGAGGATTTGTTTTTACTATTCATTTAGCAACAAAATGAATAGTAGATTTGTTTGTTTTTTATTCAAAATTAATTCTTAGGCTTATCTAAATCTTTTGAAAAAAAAAAGTTTATCATGTTTGTAAAACACATTAAAGGGTAAAAGCATATTAGACTGTTGAAATTGTTCTGTCCCAATAAACTCCTGATAAGCATTTAAAAGTCCTGTATTCCAATACATTTTTTAAAATTTAATATACACACACAATAAACAGCAAATATAGGAATATCATGTGCTTGTGTGTCCACATTACAGAAAAAGGTCCACACTTGCACTGTATGGAATGACAAGAGTCCACTGTTGGTCAGTAAATAATGACACAAGCTCCTTATTGTAAAACACCATATGAAAACTAGTGTCACTGAGGAGAATGTCATTAAAATGAAACAGTTACAGCTAGAATCTAATTTGCAGCTTTTTGATAATAAAAAAGGTCTATTAACCACGGACAGATATGGTCATTTGTCATCCAGTCACATCTGATCTGGGCATTTGTTAATTTTGTTTGTCTTTTTTCCATAAAACTTTTTAGCAATCATTTTTTAACAAAGTGACTTTCATTCTTGATAAATGAAAGCAACGTACTATTTGTCATTTTTGTTTGTAACAGTCTTTTGGAAGTCCCCTTGTCCTATGCAGCCCAAATACCTGTCTTTACCAATGAAGTCCAGCCCTCATTTAACTTCTTAAGCATCTCAAAGTGTTCTCACCCCTTAATCTTTGGGTGTAATTTGTGTGCTAACATAGATTACCATCTTTGTGGTGAATAAACAAAAATTATTTCATTTTATGTTTAAAATTGGACTCTAGGAAGATTGGTCAAGGAGATAAATTTGATTGCAAAATAAAAACACATATCACCGCAAATACTTAACACAAAAAGGATCAAACTGAAGTGGATTATGAACTAATTTGATATTTGTGTTCAGAATATGATTCAAGATGTTACATTCTTTTGGAAATGATAAGATGGATAACAATTAAATTTAATAATTAATATGTTAAAGATTTTGGTTGCTTTTTGACACTATGTGGCAATATATACCAAAGCATGTAGATTCTTTACCTTCTACATAAGTTTCATAAAATGACCTTGTATATACTGTAGTTACCAATGTGACCTCATTACTTATTTGGTATGGTAACATTCATGATGTGGACCTAAAAACATATCCTCTATACAGAAAGAGTGTGGTGACAAAGCACCCATGTACATATTCAGGTGAACTGTATCAAAGGCTACTGCAGACTGATAGAGGATTGGGAGATATCACATACTAGTCCCTCAGCAAAGGTAGAGAATGACTTGAAGTAAGTCCCCTCTTTGTTAGAACTAAATGACATGTGTTCCCTGTTAGACAGCATAGAGCGGCATTCACACTCCTGTAATTCAGAAGACATTGAAATACTTTTTGTACCTAGGACCACCAATGATCACATACCTGTCCCTCACCAAAGACAAGTTCTGTTGTTAAAATAGCAGATAGGGAGAAACATCATCATTACCCACACAGGGACATCATCATTACTCCTCCTTAATTTTGGTGCTATGGCTCATACAGTGTACTGATATACATTGATAGAATAGAGGATTGGTAGATATGATATACTATTCCCTCAGCAAAGGTAGAGAACGGCATAAACACATATACATAGAGGACAGCAAAGCTCAGGACACAAAGTTGCACACTCATACACAAGTATGACTTAATTAAATAAATAAATAAAAATATTTAAAAAAAAATCCAAGTCTAAAAACAGCAGCTGTGCCACTAACACATAACAGCCAATTGCAGATACAGTCAAAGTCACTTACCTTGTGACAAGGAAGGAGTTGCACAGCAGATGAACATGCAAGAAAACAGAAAACAGGACCAGAATGTGTTAAGAGTCATGTTTCAATTCAAACACTGGCCAAAAGCAGTGAAGCAGCCACTACAATGCCAATACTTCTAAATGCAAGCATCAACATCTACCTTTTTAGATTGGCCTTTAACTTATTCAGTCTACTTTTAATTAACTATTTACGTATAATCTCATTTTGCTTTGGCTTATTTATAAAATGTAATCTAATTCTATTCATTCATTTTCTACCACTGTATCCACTGAGAGTCGCGGGGGGTGCTGGTGCCTAACTCCAGCTGACACAGGGCGAGAGGCGGGGTACACCCTGTCCATCACCAGTCCATCACAGGGCCACATAGACAGACAGACAACCATTCACTCTCACATTCACACCTAAGGGCAATTTAGAGTGTCCAATTAACCTAATCCCCAAATCTGCATGTTTTTGGACTGTGGGAGGAAGCCGGAGTACCCGGTGAGAACCCATGCACCACGGGGAGAACATGTGAACCCGGGACCTCTTGCTGCAAAGGCAAGAGTGCTAACCACTACACCAACTGTGGGCCCTATGCAATCTAATTCTAGTGACTGTTATATGGAAGCTCATTTCTGCATGTTAAGTAATAATTATAAGATAGTGGGTAAACAGTAAGAGAAAATAACTCATAATCATGAGAAAGTAAAGTCATACAGTCACACATACTACATCTCTTAAAAAATGTTATGACACATAAGGAAAAATTGATAGGACTTTTCAGTGCAGTACAGTAACAACAAGGAGGGAAATAACAGTTGCAGTATTCTTCTACATTTCCTTGAGTTTGCATATTTAAGATAGTTAGTGTTTTTATTCATATATGTTGTGTTGTATTTCCAGCCAGATCATTGTTGCACATTTACTTTATTTTTTTATTTTATATTTCTATTTCTGTCTTGTTGTTTTCTTTGCCTTTCAGATTATTGACTTTGGAAGTTTCCAAAAGAATACCTATGTATGTGCCCAGGCTGTCTGTTCATGCACAGAGGACATATAAACATCTTGAACCATTTGTATAGTAATACTCAAGTCACCAAATAACTTTGTCAAGGACATAAATGAATGGAATATGAATTTCTGTATTCTAACATGATAATTACTAATTATCATGTTAGAAACATTTTTATCTTATTACACATTCTGATACCTTTGTTAGTTTGCTCATTCACACACATTCATAGAGTGCACTTTTTTTAAATCAATCCACATGAAACCAGACATCAATCCATCAACATTGTGTTTAGGAGACAAATTGTGATAGTTCTGTATGCAGAATTCACCAAAAATGCGATTGTTCACCCACTAAATGAAATGTGATTTAGGCTATATTAGTTCTAAAAAATTCACGTGTGTTGATGGAAAACAGTGTTTCCAAAATCTTCTAAAATAAGGACACACTCTTTAAAGATGGCAAACTATTGTGACCTAAATCACAATATCAATCATGACAAGATTTTGTTAATAATTGTTGGGGACAACATTTATTGGCAATAATTTGATTGTTAATAATAACTAAATAATAATTATTAGTAATAATTTTTTTATTAAATATTTTTGAAAAATCTATGAAATATGAATTAGGGGCACCACCCTGAAAACAGGGGAAACAATTCACAGCAACAATTCAATGTATGCCTTTAAAAAAACCACACATGAATGAATTTAAAGGTTACATATGCGATCTGTCCACTCGCCAGACACGGCAAAGCAGACGCACAACAGTAACGCGGTGAGCACCGCAAACAACAATAAAACATCGATCAACATTGTTCGAACAACATTGTTCTAAACAAGGTGGTTAAACAACAGTTTAACGGGGGGGGTCCAATCAAGTGGAGTTGTGGAGTGTTGACGGGCTGTTGTGCGGCTACCTCGGCTTTGTCGCAGAGGGAGGCAGCTCAAGCGTCAACTTTAATTAGAAGGAGGCACTGTCGACCTCTTGTTCTGCAGGGGCGAGGGAAAGTTTGGTTCTACAGAGGCTTCCAGATGCGGATCCAAAGGGGTGTGTAGTTGAACGCGAACAAATTTCTAGCCCAACCAGCGAGGGTGAAACCGGCACAATCTCTTCGGGGATTGGATGTCTTCAGTACGATGCTGGATGACGAGAGTGTACGTGCAGCTCTGACAGCAGTGATCGTACGAGGCGAGGTGAGTTATTTTCTGCTGTCTGAGCTGGATTGGAGCAGAAGCGATCACAGTCAGTCACAGTTCCTATGGAGGACCTATGAAAGGAGCCTGGAGGCAGCTCCCATACAGCCACCAAGGCCGAGAGGTGATGCAGGGAAGAGAGAGAAATGTCTGCCTTCCCCCAAGGGGAACGCAAGGAAGAGCGAGTCTCTCTCCCAAGGGAAACAGAGAAGAAGAGAGAGAGATAAGGTTGGGGAGTCAGATATTAAAACGTGCCACCAAAAGTGGAGCAGCCAATGAGATTGTAGGATTCTGCCTTGTCCCTACTTTACACCTCTTTTATGACCTGCTGTTTATGATGCAAAGGAATGTCTTTGTTAGGTCTCCCTAAAAGAGTTTTTCCATGTAGGCCGTGCTCATGGAGGAACATGAAGAATGCAGGCCACACTAGGTTAGGGCCCCACAGCATAATGGTACAAATAATTTACAACCATAACTGTAATACCTAATATGGTTTTGAAATGGTAAATTGATAAAAAATATTTCCCAAAGTAATTGAAACTTCATTTTAGGCATTTTTTAAACATATACACAGTAATTTTAACAAAAATGTTGGAACAATTCTGCCAATTTGTTTGGGGAACCCAATAAAACATTCCCATAACCCATGTGTGGATCCCAACCAAAACATTAAGAATCAGTAATATAAAAGAGTCCTTCAACAGAACTGAGGGTGGACGGAAGTGGTGGTCTACATCTAGATTCAGTTAAATATTATCAGAATAAAAACAGTTTGTTCTAACTTGAAACCATCTCTAAGGGGAGGTTTGGCATTTTTTTCCAAGGGTAACTTAATTTTCTCTCCATCTGTTGTCTAAGCTGCTCTTCCTTTAAGGCTTGTGGGGAGAGCTGGAGCTATTCCCAGCTCATATCAGTCTGGAGAGGTCCCTGGACAGGTCACCCTTCTATCACAGGACCAATATACAGAGACAAACAACCACTCCAAACTACGAGTCTCCAATTAACCTGCATGTGTTTGGAGTGCAGCAGGAAGCCACGACTACACAGGCGAAGGGAAATCATGCAAGATGACCTCTACTTAAACCTCTCACACCATATTAGGTTTTCATAATGCAGTCCACTGTCATGTTTTCTACCAAACATCACTCAAACAAACATTATTTTTCTCTCTTTTCTGTGTTTTATGTACAGTATGTAGACTTCTGGTGGAGATGACTCTGGATGAGTACAGAGATCTAACAGCACAGCTGCAGGTGAGACAACCGGGTCTAGTTTTTAATGCCTCCTCTGATGATGCATCCGTGCAGGGATAATAACCCATATTGTGGTATTCTTGTGCTAACTGTAGGGACATGCCTACAGACCAAGACATGAAATTCACGAAGGCCAGTTCCAACTGTGTGAGCCTACAACCACACTTCTCAGAGTACTGCCATGAAAAAGATTTTTAGTACATTCACAGACAGTAGTTGCAGGATATTACCCTATCCTGCCTGTAGATAATTCATATTTTAATTTCAATTCAATTAAAAAAAACAATTTCACAAACATTTGGACATATCACATGTTGAAAATGAGACATTTTTCATTTCATTTTGAATTTGATAGCAGCAACAGGCTGGAAAAGTAAATGACACAAAAAAAAAAAACAACTGGGTGAGCATTTGAGAACTAATTAGGTTAACTGGTAAGGGGTGAGTAACATGACTGGTTATAAAAGGAGCATTTCTGAGCCTCTCAGATGTAAAGATGGGCAGAGATTCACCTGCTACAAACTGCAACAAACTGCACCTACAAATTGTGGAACAAGATCAGAGAAATGTTCCTCAACGTAAAATTGCAAAGACCTTCAAAATCCCACCATCTACAGTGTATATCACTAAACGATTCAGGAAGAATCTCTGTGTGCAAGTGACAGGATCAAAATTGGATACAGTACTTGTGATCTTTGAGCCCTGATGTGGCAAAACAGGCATGATTCTCGACTGGAAATCACTGCATGGGCTCAGGAACACTTCCAGAATTCACAGTCTGTCAACACAATTCACCGTGCAATCCACAAATGCAAGTTAAAGCTGTATCATGCAAAGAAGAAGCCATATGTGAACACAATCCAGATATGCCACCATCTTTAAATCATTTAAAATGATCTGAGGCAAACTGGAAAACTGTTCAGTGGTCAGATGAATCTAAATATAAAATTTTATTTGGAAACAATACACGTCATGTCCTGCGGACTAATGGGGAGAGGGACCATCCAGTTTGCTATCAGCAAACAGTTCAAAAGCCTGCATCTATGATGGTATGGGGTTGCATTAATGTCTATGGTGTGGGCAGCTTACACATCTGGAAAGACACCATCAATGCTGAAAAGTACAGTATGTTTTAGAGCAACATATGTTCCCATCTAGACAACATCCCTTTTAGGGAAGGTCTTGTATATTTTAGCAAGACAATGCTAAACCACATCACAGCAGCATGGCTTCACAGGAGAGGAGTCTGGAAACTGAACTGGCCTGCCTGCAGTCCAGACCTTTCACCAATAGAAAGTGCTGCATTTGAGATATCTGAAAAAAATGTTCCTGATCCTCAAGGATGATACACTGGTTTCATACCTGGCCTCTGAGTTTCCTTCCAAGTCTCTCACTTTCACACAATGCCACAACAGCAACAGACAGGTACAGTTGTAGCTTTTATAATTGCTGATAATTTATTTATGTTATTTTTTTTTTCTGTATTAATTTTTTTACAGGAAGGGACTTATATTTTTAATTGTATATTCTGCTGGTTCAAACTGAAGAGGAAATAATAAAAGCTGAACAGATATATTTGCTGCATTAATTTCAATACTATCCCATATAATATATATACAGTAGCAGGAAGAATCTGTCTGAGAGGCAAGTGTGGTGAACTCCTGTTTATAAAACATACCAACTTTCATTGAAATCCGCGGGTTTTGACAAAGATATAGATGGAGATCTTCTTGAAAAATGAAACATTTTTTGTGACATTAGTAGAGTGTTGTTACCAAAATGTTATAGGAACATACTTTTGATCACCTATCCGTCATAAAAAAAATTTATTCGTCCAAATCTATAGACAGGAAGTTGCAAACAGGATGACAAACTTACAAATAAACGCATGCCAATGAAAACATAACCTCCTTGGTGAAGGTAATGAAAATATATATGGCTTGACCAAGTCTGTACAAACGTGATTGACATTGCATACTTTGAGGGCCAAGCTTTGCATTAATTAGAGCACAGGTCCCATGTGTGACAGTGTGTAGCAGACCTTGTTGTGTAACAATATGTCACTGTGATACAGACACTAGTCCTCAGCAGCACACACATTGGAGAGCAGTAGAGCTTCGTCCCCCTCTTGTGGTCACACACTAACATGACCACTAGCCATTCTTTTACAGCAGGGACACAAACATTCACACTGTAGTTTTTATACAAACAGCATTAAAAATGTCATCAAAAACCTCCCTCTGATCCATTCTTCCACAACTGTAGGAGAGGAGGATAAAGTGATCTTTAACAAGAAGTGAGCAATGAACAGCCTGAAATTAAAATGTGCAAATCAACATTTCTCAGCATAGGGGGCATGTTGAATCCCCTCAGGGACTGATCCCTGGACTCCATTGTTTTGAAGCACTAATTCAGGCGTTCATTTATTAAACCTTATCACTGTTTTAATATAAGTTCGGAGCCACTGAAAAAGCAGCTTAAGGTGAGGTGCTTTGGAAATCATGAATGCAGGGTGCTGAAGGCAAAATGAAAACACAAGGGAACAGACTAATGGTAAGGAATGTGGAACACACAAACGCAGATAATTAAAAAGTTTGAAGTTTGACTGTGTGATGTGCTGCTGCAGGGAATATGAGGGCAGAAGGAGAACAACATGCCCAGCGGTCAGACCTTACATCATCAGCAGCAGCAGCACCAATGAATAATGCCACCAATAGTACAATGCCACCAAAAAGTACAAAAACCTGTATAATGTATGAAATGGTGATGCTCATGAAAACTGGAGCAACATCAATTAAAATAAGACAGGATTTCTCAGCTGATGCAACTAGTCTGTTGAGTTCTGGCTCCTGAGTGGATGTGGTATAGTGTTGTGGTATACTTACTCTCAGAGCCTGTCATATTCAATTATTTTTCTAAATGAAAGTTATGAAAAGATATGAAAGACATTAGGTCATTTAACAAAACTATGTCATGTTGTTCTCATATCACCCTTATAAAAGAACAGGGATCATGTCTCACGGTTCTCCAAAGACCAGAAAAAAGAGGCAAAAATAAAAGATAAGAAAAATGTGAGAAAATATATTATTACATATGAATAAAGAATGAAAACCTAAGCAAATAAGTGGAATAATTAACAGATAGATAGATAGATAGATAGATAGATAGATAGATAGATAGATAGATAGATAGATAGATAGATAGATAGATAGATAGAGTATGCATTTCAATATTACAAATTTAACTTTGGCACGACTAAGTTATTATAAAACCAGTCTCACTTTTTTGTAATCTTCTTCCTTTTGCCTCCAGTTTGTCCTTTGACTCCATAAAATTGTGGTTCTCAAACGTTTTATACCAAGTATAATTGTGAGCTCTCTAAGTAACAACATTATTGCCAACATTAAAATGCAATGGTTTTCACAGGGTAGTGGTTAGCACTCTTGCCTTTGCAGCAAGATCATTTGCTCTGTCATCATCCAGCTCTTCCTTACATAGACTTCAGACACTGGTACAGCCAAATTAGATTAAGATGGAGCAAAATATATTATTACATCATTATTTTTTTTTTTAATTGTTTAATTTCTATACACTCCGGGCAAAATTCCTCAGCTCTACAACTGATCAAATACCCTGGTATATATATATATGTAATTACCACCAGAGGAAGCTTGCATGTACCACAGATTGAGAACCATATGGCCATAAAGCACAAGTGCACCTAATGGATAATAATATGATGTTTAAGTTTTTGGCAGGAAAGAGGGAAATGGTTGCCAAACCTTTAAAAATATATTTAATTTGGTAAATACTGTAAGTTATGTTCATTTCAAGTCAAGCAAGTAATTCGTCTTCAGATAACTTAAATATGAATAAAATCCATTTAGTTGTTACCAATATAATTACTTTTTAAAAATAATTTTGTCAACCTTTTTTTTTCAGTTTGGCTCTTTAGTGGATTTCAGAGTACAGTTGTTCAGCTGAGATCAGTTGTTCTTGAGCTAAGGGGCCCAGGCAACAGCCCGAGATTAAGGCAGGATATAATAAGGCAGGAAGAAGAGAAGAGAAGAGAAGAGAAGAGAAGAGAAGAGAAGAGAAGAGAAGAGAAGAGAAGAGAAGAGCTCTAATTTCGTAGACCAGGCCAGCACATTTAAAGGTATGGAGAGGAGCTCATTTGATTGGTGAAGACTCAGTTACGCCTTCTCTCCCTCTCTTTGCTACTTGCAGGTAGGAGAGATGGAGGCGGGACAGAGGAGTACTTGCGCCTGGCTGCGCTCGGCTGTGCACCCTGCGACGTGCACGAAACTTGCAAAATGCCCCTGGACACGCCGCCTTGGCGTGGCGCACCTGCGCTGCACCTGGCTTGGTCTACGAAATTAGAGCCCGACCAGGTTGGAGCTGGTGAAAACACACCTTCAGTGCAGGCTATTGGCACGAAATTGTTACTGCACCAAGCTGAATCTGTCAACACCTCCCCCTTTGGAGCAGCCACACCCATCTCTGCTTGCCTCGATCTACCAAATTGCAACATTCGCTGTGCACGGTGTTGCACCAGACGAAATTACCACTGCGCGGGCTGTGCCTCCTTGCGCTGCGTGATGAAATTAGAGCCCAGAGTGTGTGAAGTGTATGAAGTACTGCAGCCTTCATCATGGGCCATAATTAAAAGAAGTGTCCTAATCCTCCCATGCTGCATTCCAAGAAAGCTAGAGGTTCAAACCATGACCAGACCTAGCACCACCCAACAGCCCAGAGCGAGTGCCAAGGAGGTGCAGAAACTGTTTGGAGCATGGGATGATAGAAGGATGAGATGGAGGAGAATAAAACGCAGAGATGAGAGCGAGAGGGAGGACTCGTAATTACTCAGACATGGAAATATCTGGAGGATTTTTTTGTTCCTGCTGCAAACAAAGTCCACCAGTGTCTCTCCTCACTGCCTCTTCCTATAAAATAGAAGCACGAGCATCATTTTAAATAATGTCTGTCCAAACTAAAACACCTGAAGACATATATCCCAAGACTATTCATGTTCACTGGTGTCATGGCAACAGGGTAGACAAGGCAGACATATGCCTTGGGCGCAATATTTTGACAAGACTGATTGATTAGTGGACTGAATATATATCTGACCATTTTAATGCCCCATGTGTGCTTTTTTAAGAGCTTGTAAACAGGTGCAGGGGACATTATTTCAGAGCCTGGAGGAAGATACTGTTGTTGGCACAGGAAGGGTGTCGCTTTAGCATACCGATTGCATTTGCAAGGGGCGGTGTAATGTAAATAATTACCGTGTTAATTTTGCTGTGCAGACTAGCTCTTGGTAAATCTAATCTGAGTCCACAATTTACCTCTATCAGAAGCCACCTTGAGCCAAATTTATGCTAGCCTCAAATTCTTGTGACTGCATGTGTGGCATCAACATAAAGTGATGTTGACAGGCACTTTAAGCCTATACATCCGCATCATTACATTATAGTTATAAAACATTTCATATGCTTTCTAAATAAGTAACGTTTTTTTCAATCAATGTCTTTGAACTGGGGGATCCAGGTTTACATGATTTCATTATAAAGCATGTATGGACTCACGTGTGCACACATGTAAGAAGCTTAACATGTGGTTCTTAGATCAGAGGCCAGAAATAAAAAAAAGATACATATAAAGTATATTATAATAATGTGGACATAAAACAATATATAGCAAACTGCACAAAAGGAGACTGTGCTTTAAAATAGCAAAAAAAAAAAAAATCCATCACAAAAGTCCTCTTTCTACTGCAACCCAAATTTAGATAAGTGAAAGAAAATGAATGGATGAATGCAACAACTGCATTTAATCAACCATACTATTTAACATTCAATATTCAAGAACAAAATGTTACTAATGTTACTGCACCTAACTTTACACATAATTACACGTAATTGCCAGGTTTTGACAGAACACTTGTCTCTTAACTGGTGCATCTTTATAACCCTTGTAGAAGTCCTGCTTTTAATCATCAAAGGGTAAGTTAAAACACAGTTCTTCTGTTACAAAGGCCTTATTCATTTTTAATGTTGATGTTAGTACAGAGCATTTCATTTTCAGTACGTATTCATTATCCCTCCCGTTCAGTGAGACAATTTTATATTGTTAAAGTTTTGCTTGAATACACTTTCTCTGACTTTGAAAGTCAATTACAGATGCAGATATGTATTACTAGAACTTTCACAATCTCAAATCAGATACAGTATGCAGATCACTGAAAAAAGCAGGTGTGGGGACCCATAGAGAGGGAGAAACTGAGAAAAAAAATTAAATAAATAAAACAAATTTGTTAAAATAATACCTATGCAATTACGGGATCCTCATTTCCTAGTTAGTTAATCTCTGCATGTTTTTGGACTGTGGAAGGAAACTGGAGAACCCAGAGAAAACCCACATGCACATGGGGAGAATGTGCAAACTCCACACAGAAAAACCTTTAGTCCGACCAATCACAAAACCAAGTCTCACAGAGTGTCTGATTTCAAACCTTTTTTTTTTTGCTGTGAGCCATCATTGCCTCAAAAACAAGAAAGAAAAAGAGAGAGAGAGTTTTGTGTCTGCCACCATTTTGGCAGACTGTAGTCTAAAACTAACATCTATGTGAGCAGACTGAAATCAGCTTGAAGCGGCAGCTGTTGCAAGCTAAATATGAACTCTGTTCCCCTACTGGCCACAAGGTGGTGATAAAAAAGTTCATAAAAAGTTTTTTTTAACTCACATCTTCCACTGTTTTATTCTCCACATGAGGGTCGCGGCAGGAGTTGGTGCCTAATCCCAGCTGACATAGGGCAAAGGGCAGGGTACAACACAGAGAGATCGCCAGTCCATCACAAGGACACATAGAGACAATTCACCCAACCATTCTCTGATTCACACCTATATGGACAATTTAGTGTGTCTACTTGGCCTAATCGCCAAATCTGCATGCATTTGGACTGTGGAGAAAGCTGGAGAAAACCCACAAGGGGAGAACATGCAAACTCCATGCAGAAAGACTACAACAGTCAAACTAAAACATACATAAAATTAAATTTAATATGTCATGTTTAGTTACTCCTCTGCCTCTTTTAATGATAACAGTACTTGTAATAAGTGTAGCTTGTTTGCCACGATGAATGCGAAGCTTAATGAGGTAGAAATTCAGCTCATGAATACGGCTATATTACATGTCATTAACCTTGTTCTTTCTCTCGCAAGTCTGCCTTTCCTTCCCGTTCTCTCTCTCTCTGTCCTCGTCTTGTGCAGTGCTGCAGGATCCAGATCCAGTTTCGATGCTATTATTATTATTATCACTAACAGTAGTATTGTTGTCATTATTAATATATTATGATTAAAAGTTCATCAGTACAATTTTCTTATCAATAATTTCTGCTGTTGCTACTTGATACAACAGTTGTATATTTGCTCCTGGTCTCTCTCTTCTGTCTCTCCCTCACCTCCCTCTTTTTCTTTCTCTCCCCCCCCTTTCTGTCCCCCACCTCTCCTCTGTCCCCCATTTTTGTCCCCCACCTCTCCTCTGTCCCCCATTTTCCTCTCACCCCCACCAGTCGAGGCAGATCACAGCACATCTTTGAATCTGGTTCTGTCAGAGATTTCTTCCTGTTAATATTTTTTTCTCTCCACTGATGCCTAGTGTTTGCTCATTGTGTGAACTGTTGGGTTTCTTTTCTCTCTGTAATGTTGTAAAGGTTTTAGCCTTACTTTGTACAGTGCCTTGAGATAATGTATGTTGTGGTTTGGCACTATGCAAATAAACTGAATTGAATTGGAAATTCAAGCTGGCGTGGGTGCCCTGCAGTTCACTCCAAGCTAATACCAGAAGAACCAGAAAAATAAGACAATAGTGATAAAAATCTTGTGTGACTGACGAGGAAACCGATTTTATGCTTTGTCACCTTAAAGATTATAGATATTAGGGAGACTCATAATGTATGGTGTTATATTTTTCATACATTTTGATTCTTTTTGTATGATCCAAAAACTCGAGTCGTGTGCACATACAACACACAAAGCAGCCTCTTCACACACAGAACAGGCTGCTCGCACACTGAACAAAACAGTGTTACAATGTCGCATAATTCCAACCAGTCACAGACTGACTGACCTTTCGTCCAGTCAGATCACCAGGCACTATGGGAACACTGTAAAAAAATTAAGAAGGGTTGCAGGACTGTCTGAATTTCAACATATCCTAATTCAGTATTTGTTTTTATTGTTTAAGAATGTTACATGGCATGGCTATTTACAGTTTAATGTAGTCCCATGATGTCTTTATTTTCATGACCATGACTGATTGAAATTGAAGTTGGCATCCCACATTCACAACTTCCTTGTAGGCAGTTAGGTTCTGCTTATCTGCCAGCTGGACATTCAGAATAGTATTAATTAATCATATATTGATAAAAAAATGGAAATGGAACATGGAATTGAAAACATTTTACAATGATAAAGTCACTTAACACCTAATTATTTGTGTTAAAGCAGAATTTGCTTGTCCATGGCTTGAACAACAAACTCAAAGTTAAATACACTGTAAAATGACATGGTCCCTTTAATTGCCTTTCACTAGTACAAACAACCAAAGCCAATAAACTCAGTGATTATATCATCTTAAAAATGAATGAAACAAAACAGCCCCATGCTGATTAACCTTCCATCTTCTGACTGAATATTTGTTTCCAAACACAGTCGAAGAGAAGAGAAGAGAAGAGAAGAGAAGAGAAGAGAAGAGAAGAGAAGAGAAGAGAAGAGAAGCAAGGAAAGAACAAATGGAAGGGAAATAGATCAACACAAAGTGAAATAAATCTGCTCCTGAGGACTGCATATAATTACACTGATCTGCACATGTGTGTTCAATTATGGACACACACACGCACACACACACAATGTCTTTCTACAGTTGTGAGGACAGCCATTGAGTACACTTCTAGCTCCTTAACCATGGCTTCAGTGTGATTTTGACTGTAACTATTGACCCACAATGCATCACACAGTATAGTGTAGGTAGAGGAAGTCAGTGCAGTCCATTCTTCCTGACCTTTGTAACGTTAAAACTCACTCAAGAGGCAAAAACATTGACTTTTTAATCTTTGGTTGTGCACACAAGTCTAAATTTTAATCGATGAGTCCAAGTGAACGTTCATGCCCAATTTGAAAGGATTTTCTTGATATGTTATAAAGGTAACACATTCTCAATGGGAAAATGTTTGTGAGGTCATGGTGACTTCAACTTTTGGCAGAAAAAATCATTTAATTTCATATGAAGATGTTCCCTAAAGGAGTTCTTGAGATATTATGTTCACAAGGCAAATAATAATAGTGATTTCTGATGCCACAGTTATAATTAACCTGCAATTTCTAATTTGTTAATCAATGAGTCCAGGTGAAGGTTGTCCAGATGTAATAAAATTTTCACATAGCACAATCTTGAGGTCATGATGACTTTGCCACTGAACAGCAAATTCAAATCAGCTCATCACTGGGTCCAAGTGGACGGTTGTTGACAAAATGTCTTTAAAATGTTCTTGACATAGCATGTTCATGAAGCAAACAATGTCATTTCTGAGATGAGTGTCACTTCAACTTTTGACAAAGTAAAAAAATTCTTGAGATATCAAGTTCACAAGGCAAGGAAATACGTGATTTGACAACCACAGTGATTTTTTACCTGCAAAATTTATGGCAATTCTAATGAGGACCTTTTGTTTTGAGGTACCCTGTTCACAAGGCAGGAAAAATGCTACGCTTTGACCGGCAAAATCAAATCAGTTCATCCTTGACTCCTAGTGAGAGTTTCTGAAGATAACCTCAGAATGTTGTTCACATAGCATTTATTTAAAAGAATAGGACAAATATATGGACAACCTGAGGAAATTCATTATGCCTGCAGCCACAGTGTCACAGATTCAAAAGAATAAAATAAACAGTTGTGCTGGCACAACAGGCAGGCATGCAAAAATAAATGTCAGTGTGGAAAAATTAGACTTGTGTTAAGTTTGAGAACAGGCAGGACAGACCGGACAGGACAGGCAGCATGAAGTGCTGAACCTCTGATTAATGTCTGACACACGGAGATTAAATGAACTGCTACAGCCACTGTCGGCTCAAAATGAGTCCGCTCTCTGGGCTTTTTTTTTGAATGTGTCCCACTAATGTCTGTAATTTCCACTACAGTATGACCTGCTATTTGTTAAGTCAAGTGAGGCCTGACCCAGAGCATTACATAGGCTATTTCACAGTGTGCAGAATAATGGATATGTGGACTGTCCTGAACTGGAGAAATGACACTGTTATTATCAGCTACTTCACTTCTGAGTATGAACATAGACCTGTGACCATGATACCACTAATTTCATGGTTGCATTTAAAACTGACAGACTCTGGAAAAAGTGGGAAATAGTTTTAACACAAAGATGTGGAATATTCCTAAGAGTTCAAGTGATTCATTATGGAGTCACTCAAATTTGAAATGAGCTGCTCAGAGGGCTATTGTTGGTGTATTCAGTAACACCTGTGCTTTTCCTGCTACATGTCAAAATGGCTGTTGTGCAAGGGGCCAGTTGTGCGGATGTCCTCACCGACACATCGAGTTAAAATTCTTGAAAATAATCCTCTAAATTCCCTTTGAACTGAGGAAATTCTCTCTTGTGACTTTGATACCCCCCACAGGCAAATGTGTTACTTACCACATTGGCAAATTTGAAGGATTAGAAAACTTGCTAAGTGTTTCAAATCATGTTAAATTCTGCAGCATTCTCTGCTTTGACACTGGGGACATTTCCACTGGAGGAATCGCTACACACACATACTGGTTTATACACTTTAGTGGAGACCAGAGTCCATGAATGTCACTGTTCCTCAGTGTTCGTAAAAAATAAATTATAAACACATTACTGTCAATCTTCAGCAAACCCATAGAAAAGCAATGTTCACCTACATTGGTCCCATATACTGGTTTATGAGCTTTAGTGGGAACCAAAGTTGTTAAATGATGCTGTTTGTCAGCATGTAGAGAAGCAACATTTTCACCATTTTGGTCGCAGTTTAATGACATACTGTACAAAACAAAGAGGTGTTTCAGCTACAGTCCTAATCTCTGTCTCCCTCTTTTTCCGGGAGTCTACTCTTCATTTCCTCATCTTTAGGAATTATAAAGAACGTGGCAGAGCTTTTCTGTCTGTGTGACACGTTTTTTTAAAACAAACACATTTTAATTGGTGAGCAAAGCACAGGTGTCTGAGTGTCACATTTAGAAAAATTCCAGAAAAAAAAAACAGTGGGGAGAAACAATTTTTCAGTTTTTACTACATTATTGTGTACACCACAGTTATAATCTTTCTCACATATTCTCAGCCACTATTTTCTTACCAGCCTAAGAAATTAGTATTCCATATTCTCAAGTCAAAACAACTTCATGATCTTACAAGAAGCATGTGAATGCACCATAAACAATCAATGCAGCATGGAAAATAAACTTATCTGAGTGAATGTGCATCACTCGGCACCAATGTTTAAACTCTTCACAATTCTTCACAGACCTTTCTGCTGACAGCCGTATGTGTCCTTTTGGACTGTGTCTCCTCAGAAGTGAATCTTTTGAATGACATGTGTAGTGAAAAGGCTATCATATGTCACTGCTGCCATCTCACTGTGCTGACAGGGGCTTTACAGTCTGTACTGGCTCCTGCAGTGCAATGTTCTCTAGCAGTTTGCATCAACAGCAGTTGATCGTAAAATTTTTATCGAAAAAGTCAGAATGATCAAATCTTTTGGTTTGTTATGGCAGCTCATAGGCTATAGTTGTTAAGTAGTACTTCAACTGCAACTACATTGTGGTACCATTGGGTGCAGGTAGTATAACCTGGGCCAGTAATTCTCCAGGAGTGGGTCTTCTTTGTAGAGGTTGCCAGATTATATATGGGGAAATAATTATTTGATCCCCTGCTGAATTTGTAAGTTTGACCCCTTACAAAGAAATGAATGGTCAAGAATTTTTATGGTAGGTTTATTGTAACAGAACGAGACAAAATATCAAGGAAAAAGTCTAGAAATACTGTTCAATACTACAAATTGATTTGTATTTGATCACTTGAAATAAATATTTGATGCCTTACCAATCAGCAAGAATTCTGACCCACACAGATCGGTCATGTGCCCATGAGGCACAAAAAATGTCCTGTACACTAAAGAAAGGACCACAGTCACCAAGGAAACCATTGATAAGACACTTCGTCATAATGGATTGAGATCCTGCAGAGCCTGCAAGGTCCCCCTGCTCAAGAAGGCACATGTAAAGGCTCGTAGAATTTGCAAATGAATACCTGAATGATACAGAGAAGGCTTGGGAGAATGTGATGTGGCCACAGGAGACCAAAATTGGGCTCTTTGGCACCAACTCAATTCACTGTGCTTGGAGGCAAATAAATGCTAATTATGAATCCAAGAACACCATCCCCACTGTCAAACATGGATGTGGAAACATAATGCCTTGGGGTAGAAACTGATTTCACCACACTGAGAGACCGATGAACGGGGCCATGTACTGTAAAATCTTGGATGAGAACCTCCTGGCCTCAGTCAGAACACTGAAGATTGGTTGTGGTTGTGTCTTCCAGCTTGACAATTACCCAAAACATACGGCCATGGCAACAAAGAAGTAGCATAAGAAGATAAGAAGAGATGTGAGCATGCCTGATGACCAACTGCAAGAAAAGCCTGACCTCTGTGCCAGCAAGGGTTACTCCACCAAGTACTAAGTCAATTTTAGCTTAAGGATCAAACACTTATTTCACACAATCAAATACATATGAATTTAAAATCTTCAATATTGTTTCAGTATTTCTTTGTTGATAGGTTAAAGGGAATGTTCAGGTCTTTTGCTGACTGAACTGTATGAGGTACTAACACATTGTCAGCAGGACCTTTGTTGGACATTTGAACACCTGGAAATGTGCCAGTAAGCAACCAATCAGAGAAGTGTACTGTAAACAAAAAATTACAATTGTTTATGATGATAATTTTTAATATCAAAATCAAGTTTTTTCATTTACTTTAAAGAGTAACTAATCTCTATGTTCTGAAGCTAACTCTGCCCAATGCCTGTTTTTGAAAAATGCCAAGAAGTGGGCCGAGAGTGTATAAAAAAACAGAGGAGTCTACGACGAGCCTCGCATTGATCAAGCAAGGGGGTGACAAGCTGGTGTTTGGCCAGAGAGAGGCAGTAGATATGCCAATGCATAATTTCAATACTTTGAGACTGTGAAGAGTTGCACCTGGATCAACAAATTAAATTACTAGATGCACATATACTAGATGCACACGTGAATAAAGTGGTTCAGGTGTTTAGTTTCACTTTATCATGCACAAATGTTATAAATAATGTAGTGTTACTACCTCACACAAAAGATGCCTTCCTATTCTTCTGACAAATGCTTCAATATTTAATGTAGAAGTTCAGAAGAGATTCCCTCTTTGTGGTGGTGAAAGGCTTAGGAGTCTATGGGGAGCTTAAATATTCATCACTCTGCAGTAGTGTGACTGAGATTTCCACTGAGATGTGAAATAAACATGTGTGACAGAGGAAGAGAGAAAGAGATGCAGGGGTTTCACTCAGTTGTCAATCAGATTAAATTGTTGCCATTTATATAGCACTTCACATTACAAAGTGCATCATCTTCATTTAAAAAACCACACCCCCATAAAAACAGGTCTTTTTAAACACTTTTGGACAGAATAGTATGAATAAAACAACATAAAGAAAAAGTCAGTCAGTAATGGCCATGGAAGAGGAATAAATTAAAGGTGCAGCATATCAAATTTACTAACAACTAATGATGAAATTGCATGTTGCAGCTGACTATTTCTCACCTCACCCTTTCCTTCCAAGCATGTTGTAAAAGCTATGATAGCCTTCAGTTTTCTTCAAAACTCAAAATGGGTTTAGTCTGCCCTTAAAGAGGACGCTCACTGGAAAATCAAATTTCTGATGTTTTTCTGGTGTGTCCCCATGTCCTTCCCGTATCTAAACATCTCTAAAGCGAGAAAGATCGCGAGTGTCTCGGGTTAGCACGTATGCTAACTACTGACTGCGGCAGGCAGAGATCAGTCTGTGCTTGTTTGTCTCGGCTCGCGAGTGTCTCGGTTTAGCGTGTATGCTAACCACTGACTGCAGAAGGCAGAGATTGTGTGTGCTCGCGTGTGTGCTTCCTGTTTGTCTCTGCTCGCTGTTTTAAAAGCTAACCGCTACATGAGCTGTGAGAAACTGTGTGCATAGGGAACAACTTATGGTAAAATTGTTTATTTTACATGTAAATTAAAACATGCAGGCACTCAAACTGACGCTCCTGCTGTTTGGGGGACGACGCACTGCGCAGCAGTTAATCCGCTCGTAGCTGGCCAATCACAAGAGACTCAGTGTTCTGGAGGGAGGGCATTAGCTCAAAAACAGAGTGCCCGTTTAGATGCTGTCAGAGAGCAGCAATAAACTGGCTTAATCTGAAGAGACTATGAGGTTTTTTACCATAAATATTATTTAGTTTATCTAAGTAGACATCAGTAATCTCGATTTTTGGTTCAAAAAGACCATTCTATGTGACCTTTAAAAAACAATGTGATCCAACATGGAAACCTCATTTAGTGGTAATGAAAACAAAAACACATCAGATGCTTGTGCACTCAAAAAAGTAAGTACTAAGCACTTTAAAAGAAATGTCTCAAATGGAGGAGAAGTCAAATGAGATGAAAAATGCAAACAATTTGAAGACAGACGATAATGTGGCTTTTTTCTCACTTGTCTTTTCTCACTACCGTCTTTTTACGCTCTTCCAGAGGTTTGTATACTGTGTCCAAATAACCAAGGTGTGCAAGGATTTTACTGAAACCAAAGCAAATTGTACTGAACAAGAAATGTGTATAACAAACACATGAAATAATTCAATGACTATAATGTTTATCAGTGAAATATTCTTGAGAAAAATTTAGACGATAAAAAGATCAAGTCTTCATTTTTGTCATCTCTCTGCTGCTGTGACTTCATAGTCTGCCCTGCAGGGAGTGCCAATGAGCAGGTTGGAGGTGTAAGGAGACCCTGAACAAGGGCCAAAACTCTCACTTTTCTACAAGTGATACAACACTTCATTGGCCTTTTAACTTTTATTGCTCTAACATGAACAACTGCAATCATCGTCACCTCCCAGTGCCTGACTAAGAATAGTTTCATACCGAAATCTAACCAAAGGTAACTGTGTGGGCATGACTGTAACCATGACAACAAAGGACCAGTTAATATCCTGCCATGTCAGCACAATTTGAGTATATTTGTGTCACAGGAAAGAACACACCTTTATTTTTCTTCACCCTCCCTGACATTTTGACACACTGAATGAATGACCTCAAGTAATCTGACATGAACATCAACATAAACAGACAGAATATTGTTGGTTATTCCCTAACCTTGCACTTGATTTAATAAAGGAGCAGCCTGTGCAGGGTGGTGTGTAACTGTATTCTTCTCAGAAGGAGACAATACAGTCTTCCTCGAGGAGGAAACTCGCCTCTTACGAAATGAGGGTGATGATAACTCATTCCTGGTTATTAACAGTGGAAAGACTGAGGCACAAAAAGCACCTGGTAAAGGCTGCAAAAAAGATTAAGTTTTTCCTCAGACCATCAACATCCTTGCAATAAAATATATCTTGTTGTGTTAAAAACATCACCCCACCACTAACACCGCTGCCACCTACGTTACCTAAAATACAGTTTTTCCTCTCATACTTGTGTGCTACATCACTATTGTGATATGTGTAAGACTGGTTTTGGACTTTCACCAGCCTCTTCCTCATTTGGACTGAGCGCACCTTTTTTTCCCCAGTTCTCTCCATTGCAGTGTTTGCATTGTTTTGTTACTAGATGTGGTTATATTGAGATGGTTATATTGAACGAAGCCATACACCAATTAATTACAAACAAGTCAACAGAATAAAAATTTGACAAGAAATTGAGTGTTAATAGCATAATATTCAACACAGTGAATCAGACACAATGGACATGAGAAAACAATTATTTGCTCATGTAAATATATACTGTAGTAGATTTAAAGTGCATTTAAAGTTTCTGCATTAAAATATTTAATGCAGTATATATACTAGGAATGTGCATCGTTTTTCGAATATTAAAATAGTTGTAAAAAATGGTCTATTTCCTTCTTCTTCTTGATGTTGCTATGACTAGGATCGACACATCTATCACTATTGCTCTCTTCTTCTGCGTATCGACTACAATGTCCGGTTGGTTAGCCATCATCAGTTTGTCTGTCTGGATCTGGAAGTACCATAAGATCTCAGCCCTGTCATTCACAATCACATTCATTTGTGTCTTCCATCTTGATCCTGGGATCCTAGGGTTTATGGGATCCCAAAGTATTCCTCAACATCTGCAATGTTGCCTTCAAGTTCTACTCCTTCAGTTGTGATCATCTTCCCTCTCTTTGATATTATTTGGTTGAATGTATCAAGTCCCAATGACATCCCAATGTCTCCTCTGTAGATCCTGGTGAGATGGATCAGTGAGTCAATGTCTCGCTCACTCTTAGCATACAGCTTGAGACCATCCATGTAGAGGAGGTGGCTTATTGTTGTCCTACTTTGGAATCGGTATCTGAAACCACTCTTTGTGATGATCAGGCTGAGGGATTTCAGGCCTATGCAGGCCTAACAGCAGGGGGTGGCACATCTCCTTGGTATATTCCAGATTTGATGCTCATCTGTGCAATGGGCTTTGAGTTAGCCTCTAGAGTTGTCGCCCACAGTTCCATCAAATTCATTATGAAGGTCCTTAAAGCCCTATTGATATTGGTTATATTGTACAGCTCCAAATATTCCAGTATCCATGTGTGTGGCATCAAGTCATAGGCTTTCATAGGCTTTCTATAGTCAGTCCATGCAGTACACAGGTTGGTGTTCCTTGGTGTTGGTGTTGGTGCTCATGTATTGAACCATCCATGAGTCAATTCATCTTTGCCTGATTCATTCCTGCTGGTGATTTGTGGGACAATGGGAGACCAGCTGTAGGGGCAGTTGCTCAACATTTCTTTCCTCTGCTACAAGAAACAAACTCTAACCTTGTCTTCTGCAAACAAAGAACATGCTTACAGGGGATGAATTGTTGTCAAGTTATGAACGACTGTGTGTTTTGAGACATGCTGAGTATTCACTATGGAAGGGTTAAGAGAGGAAGTCTCCAGTCTTAACCATAACTAGCAGCTAGGGCAAAAAACACTCCACTACATTAATAACTTTGAATTCTGAACATGAACGGGGAACAACATGACTTCAATAACCTGACACACAGCAAGCTCCATCATTGGTTTGTAAGCAAACAATGTCAACTTACTAGTCCAACAGTAACAGAGCCTCCAGTCTCTTTCACTTCTAATGAAAGAACAACTCCTAAATAACTCCCTCCTCCCAAACTTACAGCAGCTTCACTTGCTTGGAACACTGTGACGTATGCAGTAAGCAGTCGAAAGCAGCAGAAGTATATTTCACATTGGTTCTTGGAGCAACCCGAGACAAAGTTACAGTGCCAGTGCAGGTGATGCAGACCCTCTCAAGCTCTAAAGAGGGTGCTATTCAAACTGTTATAAGTAGACAATAAGACATTATTTGAAGGTTGAAATACTACATGGTGTTTGTGAAGATTCTCAATCATCCAGGTCATGGTATTCAGAACTGAAGAAGCCTCTTGGATGAGAGGCGAAACGTCTTCAAGAAATTCAACTAAGTCCAGTTGCCTTTTTTGTTGCTACACTTTTGAACTACATGGTGTTGCTTTAAAATTTGAATCCATTGACCACTGGACACCACTGGACAGACACAATCACTCAGTCTGTCATGATCTGACTACCTGCCACGTCAATACTGGTTTCATCATGTCATGGGTCCAAAGAATTTTATTTAACTACATTAATTACAAAGAATAAATCTCTGTTTAAAAAAAAAATCACCATTACTGTTATACTTTTGTTACATTTGCTGTTACTGGCTAACTAACTGCAGAATGTACAGCAACCATACATTGTGTCACTTTGCAGCTGGCTGGTTTCAGACATTTTCTGACTCTACATGTTGTATCTTCATTGAAGATGAACAGTAGACAAAGTTCCTTCTATGTGTTTTGCTCTGTAATGTCATATGTCTCTGTAAAATGAATCTCAATTGACTCATATAAGGCAGTTCCCATGTAGCACACAATATAAAAATAGCAATTTCTCAATTGGAATGTGGTGAACTTGGAGGTGAAGTCACTCCCCAGTTCTGACTTCCAGGTTCTGATGAAAATGGATTGCAACATTAAGCATATGACAATCCAATCCTAATACCCTGAGCAAAAGAGGGCCTGGATGCAGGCCGAGCTGTGCTCACACCACCCTCTGCTGGACAACTTGCTTATTACTACAAACACCCTGCAATGTTTCTAGGCTGTATATTTTGCACTCAACCTGGTTTTTAGTGTTATCTGATTTGTTTTTGATCATCAGTGACTTGTCCCCTATCAAAATAGTCATACACAAGCAATCATATAGTACTTGAAATATTGATGACAAAAAAAGTCAGCCAAACACATATAGGATAGGCTGAAAGCAACATGGATACAGCACTATTTATCAGAGAAAATGAGAAGGTAAAATAGTATAACAATACATGATGGAGCTCACAGCAGTCGACCTGAAGACATGAAACTGAGTAATATTTAATCTGGTCTGCTGCATCATCCATGTGTCTTAAATGTTTCTTCACAACCAAATGCGGTCTTTACCCTAAACTTAAAGCATAGCTAAGCAGGATTTATATCCTAATTTAACAGAGCTTCAGAGTCACTATGATGGTTTTTTTGTGGGGAGACTGGGGGCTGTCTGCACTCCCCCTACAGTCTGTGAGAGTCCTTGGGAGGTCTCGGACACAGGTTTTGGTCTCTTTGAGGACTACTGGTCCTGATAAGTTTATACCAGTATTTATGCCAGAATAGGTCCTAACAAGGTAACAAATACAACATACACAGACACAATGATATAGACAAAAAATGCACTGTTCATATACCAACAGAATGAGTGATTAGTGTGCTGACTGGCCACATTATATCACGCATCAGTATCATACTGCATATCATAGTTTTAAGATAATTCACATTCAGGTAGCAGCACTTATCACTAAATTAATAACACTCTGTTTGTAGAGCCCATATTCACCGATTCACAGTTTGCCTCACAGAGATTAGCATGTCACAACATCTCCTGTTCTCATCCCTCAACAGGGGTGAGGAAAAGTAAATGAAACCCTTGTAAGAAAAATAAATCAAAGAAACCTCAGGTAAAGTCTTATGTGTCAGGGCTGACAAAGTGCACAGTCTCATATTTATGTACCAACCCACAAAGACAGAGAAAAATCCCACACTTGAGAAAATTTGTGATTTTATACTTCAAGACTCTTTAAGATCCTTTGTTCAGAGTTACCTCGGTGACCTACTATCAATAATAGTCATTTCTTGACATCTTGTTAAACTCAGTGTTGCATATTGTACCTTAAAAATGTCAAAAATAATTTTAAAATGTTAGACTTCATGGCAGTGCTGCTGCTGGTTTGAGTCAAAGTACAATGAACAGGTATATCTGACAAAGTGACACAGGATTTACATTCTCAACAACAGCATATTTTTGTACCTCTGCCTAAGATCTCTGGGATGCTGTATAAAATGTAAATAAAAACAGAATGCATTTGCACATCTCACCCATATTTTATTCACATTAAAACATACACAACATGTCAACATAACTGAGACATTTTACCATTTCATGAAAAACTATTAGCTTATTTGATGGCAGCAACATGTCTCAAAGAAGTTGAAACAGGGCAATGTTTACAATTGTGTAGCCATTCCCTCTTCTTTTAACAACTGTCTGTGAACGTCTGCGAAGTCAGGAGACCAGTTGCTGTAGTTTTAGGAAAGGAATATTGTCACATTCTTGTCTGGATTCTAGCTGCTCAACAGTCCTGGTTAAAGGTCTGGACAGCAGGCAGGACAGTTCAACACCTGGACTCTTCTCCTGTGAAGCCATGCTGTTGTGATGGATGCAGTGTGTGCTTTAGCATTGTCTTGCTGAAATATGCAAGGCCTTCCCTGAAAGAGATGAGAGAATAGAAGGGAGAATATATTGCTCTTAAACCTCTATATACTTTTCAGCATTGATGATGCCTTTTCCTCTCTTCTTTAGCAGGACATGGCGTCTATGGTTCCAAAAAGAATTTCAAATTTTGGTTCAACTGACTACCAAACAGTTTTCCATTTTGCCACAGACTATGGGCTTTGGCCCAGAGAAGACATCAGTGTTTCTGGACTGTGTTCACTTATGACTTCTTCTTTGCAAGATACAGCTTTAACTTGAATTTGTAGATTGCACAGCCAATTGTGTTCACAGTGAGTTCTGGAAGTGTTCCTGAGCCTATGCAGTGATTACCAGTAGAGAATCATGTCTGTTTTTAATGCAATTCTGCTTCAGGGCCTGAAGATCATGAGCATCCAGTTTTGTCTTTCAGCCTTGTCCCCCGATTCTCTGAATCTTGATGATATAATACACTGTAGATGGTGGGATCTTCAGTCTTCACAATTTTACATTGAGAAACATTTGTCTGAAATTGCTTCACAATGTTTAGATGCAGTTTGTCACAGACTGGTAAATTACTCAGTACTCAGTCATGTTATGGACCTGTTGTCAATTAACCCAATTAGTTGTCAAATGCTCCTTCAGCTGTTTTTGATTTGTGCCGTTTACTTTTCCAGCCTTTTGTTGCCTCTGTTCCAACAGTTTTTGAGGAAGAAAAAAACAAGATAATATTTTTCATGAAATGGTCAGTTTCAATATCTGATATGTTTTTTTCTGTTCTATTAGGTTTATAAAATATGGGTTTTATATATCTATATATATATATATATATATATATATATATATATATATATATATATATATATATATACACACACACACACCTTTGTAGGACCAAAAACTGTATATATCACAACAAACAGACACGCGACACTGAGCACAAACAGCAGCTGTGGTTTTTCAGAACATAATCTGCGCCACAGCCAGACCTGTCTGTGCTTCTAACCACACCTCACTTCCTCAGCACATCAACTTCTTCTGCACCCGCCAACACAACAAACAAACAGCATCGTGGGCTGAATAGCAAATAGCTCCCTGCTGCTGCTGTTGCTGCTGCTGACTGAATAATCCGGTAACGAATCACATCCTGAACTGACACCTGCCATCAAACAGACACGCGACACTGAGCACAAACAGCAGCTGTGGTTTTTCAGAACATAATCTGCGCCACAGCCAGACCTGTCTCTGCTTCTAACCACACCTCACTTCCTCAGCACATCAACTTCTTCTGCACCCGCCAACACAACAAACAAACAGCATCGTGGGCTGAATAGCAAATAGCTCCCTGCTGCTGCTGTTGCTGCTGCTGACTGAATAATCCGGTAACGAATCACATCCTGAACTGACACCTGCCATTCCACACAGGTGAAGGACTGTCAGTGGTACCAATACTACAGCAGTCAAAAAAAGAGGTTCAATGTATGTTCTTGCATACCAACGTATTGTAACACAGGTTTGAAAGAAAAGGTAACTTAAGGAGCTTTGTCAGGTCAAACATGTGACCTTTGTCACCCTTTTCTCTTTCTGTAATTGCTGCAAATATTTTGGCATGCTTGATATTTGTTCTTTTTAGAGTAGTTTTGGAGGGTTTTGTGTGGATGAAGACTTGAAACAAGATCAAGATTTTAAGATAAAAAAAAAGGAAAAAAGGCAAAACACATTTTTTTAAACACATTATTAGATGTCATGACTTAGTCATGCTATGATACTACTGATGGTAGCAGCATATATGCAACAGTCTTTGGCAATTATAACAACTGATAACAACATCATCCAGAGTTGACAGTGGCTCCTCCCACACAGGAAAATGGTTGTTTTAAGCCACTTAAGGTGCTTTTCCACTACACAGTTCCAGCACAGCAGGGCACAGCATGGCTCGACTTGACCCTACTCAGTTTGGTGTCCTTTTCCATTATTATAGTACCTCCTTGATGTGGGCGGGGTTGGCTGCACAAAACTGGTGTGACATTGTTTTATCTGCGACACACACAAGCTAGTGATGAGCAAAGCATTTCTTTTCTGTGTATTGAATATTTAGAATCAGTTCATTAAAGACATTAGTTAAATTCTTTCTGCATGACTGGAGGACAGACTCTAACTTGTGTTTCGGCTCATGGTCGCCAGCTTTCAGTAGTGCTGTCACTAAATACACCAATCTCCTCTGTTAAATATTAAGATTTTAAAAACTAGAAACTGAAACATCACGTAGTATCAACTCGCTTGGAACCTCACCAAAACAAGTACTAAAAAGTACCAGGTACTAGGTACTATTGCTAGTGGAAAAGCAAAAAAAAAAAAAAAAATTGTGCTTGTGAAAAAAACATAGAGTTGTGCTTGTGCCATGCTGGAACTGTGTAGTGAAAAAGTGCCATTAGTAGGTTAAAATGTGGAAAGGTGGGTTCTTGCAGAAAAATCCAGGTCATCCTCAATATTATTAAAAATAAAAACTTCACACCTACCCTATTATTTTGTTCACCAAACAGCTTTCTGTTCTAAAAATTTGTATTCAACATTCTCAGAGTGCATTAGGTTACACCCTTGACTTTTTTTTTAATTCCTTTTCCCATTTTCCCTTGTTTGTTCACATTCTCCCTTCTCTTCTCTCTTTCTCTTTTCCCTCTTATCTTGACGTTAGGAACCAAAAGACAAACAGAACATGCTCCAAAAAGTTCTCTCATTACACACTTGATATGCAGCAGCCCAGATGGAGAATTTAAAAACACATTTCGTGACACACAAAAAAAAGCGTCTATGAGGGTGACATCACTGAATTAACACGAGTACACTCCCACATGATATGCACACATCCCTACTCCAGTTCCAAGATCAGGGTCATACACAGTGCCTTTGTGTTCGGAGGAGAATATTTGAAAGCCTCCAGAAATGTTTTGGAATGGAAGACGACCCATTCCTTTGATTGCCAGCAGAGGAGATTATACAAACCCAACTGGCCACAGATGGAAAAGTCAATAATGACGATTCATGTGTTTATTTTTTCTGTGGATAAATGAATAAATGCAAGGTCGTTGTGGTTTGGCCATAGCTAAGTATGAGGAAAATTGACTCCTCACAGCTCCAAGTCTCTCTTAAAAACACAGATGAAGAGTTCATCCTCTTAAACTCTTCTCAGAAAAATGAGACTGGCTGATTTTTCTTTTTGGTTTGATTTTATCCTTATTTTAGCCACTTAACAAAAATATAGCTTAATTAAATCTCTACCTGCTTATGTCTGTAATATCTTAAAGATATTTCCCCTATTGTATCTTGCCAATAGACAGATATACGTGACTACAAAAGAGGTTTGTTCCACTTTTTAAAGAATATACTCCACACACCAGGTGATTCTACATCACGACACAAGTTGAACCACTGCTGCCACCATCTGGGTGAACCTCGCCGAGTCTGCCAGTGATTTGATTACACTCATTTTGGCCCACTTCAGAATCTCCTAAAAAAGGGAATCAATCATAAACCCTTAGTGCTCTAGAGGCGGGCTTAATGTGATGACAACAGAGAAGCAATGTCTTGCAGCTTTTGTATACATCCAACATGACTGCCACAGAAGAGCAGCAGTTTTTTTTTTTTTCGATTTAGCTGTTGCGTCCATTTTAAGTGACGCTCCATGTAGCTTCCCTGGGTAAAAGTCATCAGACACCATTACTAAATAGCCATCTCTTGTAGAAAACTGCAACAAGCACATTTGTTGATGCATGTTTCTTTCTGCGTTTTGTGTTTTCAGGAGGGGCCCACGGTTGGTGTAATGGTTAGCACTCTTGCCTTTACAGCAAGAGGTCTGCAAGGAGCTTGCATGCTCTCCCCGTGGTGCGTGGGTTCTCACCGGGCACTCCAGCTTCCTCCCACATTCCAAAAACATGCAGATTTGGGGATTAGGTTAATTGGACACTCAAAATTGCCCGTAGGTGTAAATGTGAGAGTGAATGGTTGTCTGTCTCTATGTGGCCCTGTGATGGACTGGCGACCTGTCCAGGGTGTACCCTGCCTCTCACCCCACGTTAGCTGGGGGGCACCACCCTTAGTGGATAAAGCTTCTCTCGTGGTAACTGAACCAGTCTGACCAGCAACTACATTTTTTAATGCTGCGTTTTTCCCTTCCAGTTCTCTCTGCCCAGCCTACCATTCAGTCTTCTCGCTTTCTATTCCTACCCCAGTGGCTGAGTATTATTTGGATTTTACTTTTGCTAATAAATTTCAATTAGTCTGGTTTTCACTCCTTTTGGTCCATACAAATCCTTAAATCAAATCATCACAACATCCTTTTCAGACTGCATCTCACTTGAAAGCGTAATAGCCAGACTAGCTGCCATTAGTAAGTTCAAATGTGTGTTTGTTTTTATTTTTTGTCTGTACCACATTTGTATGGGTACTGGTAACCAAACTGGAGCCACTTTTTGTTGCTCAACCCTAGATATAAACATTTAGACAAATATGACTGATGTCAGAAAATAATCAGATGACAGATATTAGATGAAAGAATCTGTGCAAGCTGATGCCAAGCATATGCAGATGTAATCTGAGAGTAAATCACTGCTTTGTGCAGTGGATTATTTTGTCCAGGGAGCCACCAATGGGTGTTCCAGTGAACTTAATTGACCAGTGGCTGCTATCAAATGGTCCTCAGAAGGAGGAAATGCCAAAACCATGCTTTCCTCTAATGGTCACAGACACACTGCCATATACTCAATCTAGTCAATCTAGGATAGCTGATTTTGCTTGAGTGCAGTGGAAGCAGCTAAAACTTTTATGCCAGCCTCTCTGATGTTAAAAATGTCAATTTAGTTGCAAAGAAAATTCAGCCACCATTACAAGACAATACAGACAAATGGGAATTGTGCAATGATCAACTGAATGTCTGGATGGTACTTTAATGCACTTTAGATTTGTTGGAATTGAGTCTGGGCTGGTTGCCCTTGAAAATATTTTCAAATTTATGTCTGGCAACAAAAATACATGGACAACCTAACAAACATTTTAAACACTGCACGGAGAAAGCATTTTTCAGATATACTGAACTGACAAAAATGTTATCCTTTATATCAGATTTAACTTTATGCACAGTCTCTTTCTGGTTTTGAATGAGCCAGCCCGGCTATTCGTGGTAAACTGTCAGCCAAAGATACAGAGATGTTCTACAGTCAGTGTATGCAGAGGTTATCAAGAGTATATAGCAACAAATAATCGAATTTAGCAGAGACTGTTCACAAACTTGATGCAGCGGTGGTCCACTTTTTCCACTTAAATTTAAATAGAGCTAACTACTAAACAACTACTAAAAGAAAATGACACAAAGGGGAAAGTTAATATATGCTTAGTATATTTCCCCTTAATGTCAGTAAGTTCCCCCTTAATGAAAACTGATGGGAAGTTTAAAAGCTGACTTATATTTTAGCATCAGTTGTAAGTAATGCTCCATGTATATAGTCAATACTTTTTTTTTTTTTTTTTCAAAAAAAACAAAAGTGGGAAAGTTAATTTCCATGCAACACTGAATTACCAGTTTTGTAGCACACACAGACAATTAACACATTAACAGTATGGCTCTCAATATGCACATATTCATATCATTCAGCTGCAGCAAGCATCTTTAGCATCCAAGGGTCTTTCTGTTTGGAGTTTGCATATTCTCCCTGTGTGTGAGGGGGGTTTTCATTGGATTCTCTGGTACTCCCACAGTCCAAAAACATGAAGAGGTTAATTGGACACTCAAAATTGACGATAGGTTTAAATGGAGTGAATGGCCCTGCAATGGACTGGCAACCTGTCCAGGGTATACCACGCCTTTCGTCCTTTGTCCTCTGGGATTGGAGCTCATATGGAGGATAAAACCGTAGACACTGAGTGAGAACGAGTTACAGTGGCAGCAAGGGGCAGTACTAACATGTTGAGCTTTCAGTTCAGATGTTAATCCATGACTATGAGCACCTGCAAACATGGCATAGTCTGAACAAAAAGACCACATGTGTAAAAGTGTAAACATAGACAGGTTCTGCCAGGTCTAGATTGGCTTGGGTGGAGTTTTCATACTCTTGACTGTTCTTTCCACAAAATTGCACAACACAGTTAGAGGGTGAAGACATGTGCCGATTATGCAATAAGCTCCATGCTTGGTACTTCCGATGTAATATATAGAGGCGCAGCATGTGATATTCAATTCAATTCAATTTTATTTGTATAGCGCCAAATCTTAACATACATTATCCTAAGGCACTGTATATAGTAAGGCCAAAACCTTTTGGTGAGAAAAAACTTTTAACAGGAAGAAACATCTGACAGTACAAACAAATGCTTCCTAAGTCATATAGGATATACACTATAACTGACACTATCCAATGTGCTCCAGGTTTCACCAAGGTCCCCTCCCACAAATATGAATTTTGAATGTCCAAAAGAAAACATTTTTTATCCAAATACATGTCATTGTGAGTCTAGCCTTTAAAGGGGAATTACGATATTTTTTGACCTGGCCCTATATTTATAAATGTGGGTGTGTACTTGAATAGTACTTGAATAGTACTCAGAGTTTCATAATTGGTCCAGTCGGTCGCCTCGGGTGGCATCTGCGTCAGGCGGCAATGGCTGCAGTGTAATCTTATATTTTACTGTATATCGATAAAAAGTGCTTGTTTTGCCTGATTAAATTGGTGCTCAGCACTTCTGATAATTGTTTCTTGACAAACTTTAAGGTCTCTCACAACATTTTTAATTCATTCTATGGTTTAAGGTTTCGGCTGTCTCCATGGTAACCACACACACACCATCCTCCAGTTGGCTTTTTGTTGACATGAAATCATCCTGATCGGTATGTCCTCCTGTCAGTTTGCTGAGTACATTCACTGAACCAGACCAGGGGGGATCAAGGAGACAATGAGGGGGAATGAACCTTAGGGTGGAATGGGCCATAAGACCTATGGACTAGATGAAGACAGTGACTACACTCACATTGTGTGACATAATGATGACATAAAGATACATAAATTTTTAAACATGTTTGACAAGACAGGAAAGTAGCCAAACAATGCTTTTTTCCATCTAAAAGAATTCATTTTTGCTGCTCACTCACAGTAAATGGTTTGTATTTATATAGCACTTTTCTAGTCTACTCTTCTGGTCTTGGTGACCACTCAAAGCTTCTTTTCACTTCAGTTTTGTCATTCACCTATTCACATTCATTCACTCACACAGGGCATCTATGTGCAGCACATTTTTCCTATTAATCATCTTTCATACCCGAGTTACTCTCTTGAGTACAGTTAGCTACCATGTATTTTCCTAAGTACACTGTAAATGACAAGTATATAAACTTTACATGCATTTTTTTTTTTAGTTCAGATGACCACTCCACACGCTTTACTATGTGGCATTCACCCATTCAAACCCACATTCTGACAGTGCGTCTATATGTGGGGCTTCATCATTCACACCCACTGACACAATGTCAGCTCAGCCACCAGGAGCAATTTGAAGCTCAGTGTCTTGCTTAAGGACACATCGGCAGACAGACTGGAGAAGACGGGCATTAAACTGCCTACCTTCTTGTTAGATGACAATACTTATTAGCTCCTGAGTCACAGTTGTGGAACGATAAGAGAAAATTACATTGTGTGCTAGAAAACTGGCCTCAGACACTCAGCAATCTACTGTGAACCACTGTGGCCTTTCCACACACCACACATTCAGCACAATACCTAAGAGACCTGTATCACAAAGGAGGACAAAAATCAAAGTTATTATTAGAAAGACAAAATGAGGGCAAGTGACTATCCCTCCATCTCTTCCTCTGCATAACACGTGTACCATATAATCTTCCTGGCAAAAGCTTTCTGCATGGGGAAATGACCAAACATCACAGAAAACAAACAATCACACATCCTATTTTCATGCATTTTTTTCTTGCATGAATACTTCAAGTGAGAGGATATAGCCAGTCTTTCAGGTTCAGTATGAACACACTCACGTGTTGTGGAAGATCAATTTGACAAGAGCCACCTGACAAGCTCACACAGTGGTGTAATGCAGATCCACAGAAACTCCCTGCAGCATGCCTGAAGTGGGCCTGCTCATTCTCCATTCACTCTGATGCATCTGTGATCATAACTTTGTAGATGATTTGTGAACCAATGTGCATATGTGAATGCATAAATACAAGATTAAACCACCATGTTTACTATGGAAAACTGGTGCACTCACACCAAACATGAAGCCAATTTTTGCACTGTTATTTTAACAGTTTGGTTACTGGACCATTTGTATTGTACTCGGGTTATTTACACAAGCAACACAAGTAAATAGTCAAATGATCGCCTGGGGCTAATGCTAATGCTAATTGTGTTTTTCTATGTGCCCAGATTGTCTGTTTTTGCAACAAACTGCAAATACACTTCTTGAATCACATGAAATCCATCTGAAAACAGAGAAGTTGGAAAATGCTGCTGCTTCATTTTTGTTTAGGGGCTGTGTTTTAGTCTGGACTGGCAGAAATGAAAAGAAAACAGTGACCTGTTCTTATCTGCAATGACTCGAAAGAGATCCTTCCCATTACATGCCACCACTGTTCCTTGTTATTAGTACTTTCTGAAACAAGCTTAATGGTCATGTGATAAACCTTAAATATGTTGGTCTGTTGGTATGGCTTTTTTACATATTAGAAAGCTATGGAAAGCATCTCACACACACCTTTTCAGAACTTCAATGGTAGCCCAACACTTTTTCAGGATGTGCCAAGCTCTGTCCTTCTTTGCCCAGTATCAACTCATTTTTGCTTTTGCCTTCCATTTCTGAACAAGGACGTTAGGAGAATCTTATATATGCTTAGCTTACTCATCCAGCAGGAGTAGCAACTTTCTTCCTTGAAAAGTAGTGAAGGTCTGGCCAAAAAGTTGCTAGATTTGACAAAAAAAGTCACTAGGGAGGTCACCAAGTTGGCAACACTAGTCCTCCATGTCAGATGCCACAACAATCCAACACATACACACAAGAGACAGCTTCACCCTGCTGCTACAAACTCCAACTAAAATGTGACTTGACTAATAAAAAAAGGAAAACAATAGATGTAGAGATGGCACAGGTGGCACAAAGAAACTTGAGTATGCAGTAGGTCTCGGCACTGAGACCCGAAGTCTTCCTTATAAGCACAAGTCCGTACTACAAAACAAAACAGGAAACACACAAATACATAAAAAATGTGTCTTACCTGGTGAGGAGTTGTGATTCAGTTGTAGAGTACATGTAAAGACAAATGAGAATCTGTTAGCTGTGTCGTTAAGATGAAATGCTTAAGAAACACCATGGTGTCATCATAATGTTGTTCAACCTGTAGGTGTAATAGACAGCATGGATAACTTTCTAACTTTAAAATTCATAGAAACACAGAAACATGACAACATTTCAAAATGATGATGATTGCACTAAGTGTTGTAGGGTGCTGGAAAAGTTTATCCTAGGTTAAGGAGGGGGGATAAAGGGATGTGAGAGGAGAGAGGAGAGGGGCAGCCCCAGGCTCCCTGTAACTCAGCTTTAGTCCTGGCTTGATATTCCTTCTGCATTCAATGGGACAGATGGTCACTTCTACATGACCAATGGTCATTTCACCAAATAAAAATCTGCAACTGCATGAAACCAACCCAAAGTCAAAATGTCAGTACCAAGCTGCATTCCATTTGTCGTCAGAATTACCTAGGTCAGACCCAGGATTCCACGATGGCTGCCACCATACAAATGCTGCTACTTTTATTGTTAATAGTATCCGTTTCACAGTAAATCAGTTGTGCCCATAATACTGTTTAATTTTTATTTGTAGGAATATTGATACGCTGTTTGTGTGTGCAAAATACCACGAAGAGTGTTGTTATTGAGTGGTATTGCTAACAATGGGTAGGACATCACTCCCAAATGGACCACAGTGTGTTAAGTGTAATTAAAGACATAAAAGGTTACAAAGCTTGATATTAAACTATGACATGGGACACTTATAAAGTGCTGCACAATTTATATTCTCAAAAAATTTGAATTTACACAAGAAAACCAAAACCTAGCACAGTGTAAAAAGAAAGTAACATAAGATGATATTTAGATAATACTAGGATCAAAATCAAACAGGAAATTCACAAAATAATGTATTTGTGCAATTTAAAACAAATTCTACTTATAGTTAATCGAAGCCAGATCAAGCTACTCTGTCATGTCTATTCTTATCTCATTCATCAACCTTTAGATATGTAAATATTTCGTGTAAAAATAGTGTTACACATTAATTTCCAAAGACCCACAGATGGACTTTGGGTCCCCAAACAAATTTACAGAAGTTTGCCAACTTCTACTCACCACCTTCAACTTTAAATCAAGGTTTATGTGTATATGTTTTAAATAACATGCATGAAATTCTCTTCTTTGATTGACTGAAATGTAGTTATCTCTATATGGTCACTGTATTCAGAACTGTCTAAACTCTTTTTTTCTTTCTCTCCCCCCTTTCTGTCCCCCCACCTCTCCTCTGTCCGCCATTTTCCTTTCACCCCAAAAGGTCGAGGCAGATCTTTGGGTCTGGTTCTGTCAGAAAGAAAAGGGAGTTTTTTTTTCTCTCCACTGATCCCTAGTGTTTGCTCATTGTTTGAACTGTTTCTCTTATCTCTGTAATATTGTAAAGGTTTTGGCCTTACTATGTACAGTACCTTGAGATAATGTATGCTGTGATGTGGTGCTATACAAATAAAATTATATTGAATTTAATTAAAGTGAACTGTAACGATATAGTTTCCAGTTTAAAGCAATTGTTGTTAAAGCATTCAGTCTATATTATAAGCATACACGTGCTGCTTTGTCTCACCATTAAACCGCTTCCCCCATATAGTAACTGACACTCAAATGTAAAACAAGTACGAAAAGTAATAGTATACTCTATATTAGTAAAATAATTATCTTGGTGCCATTTATTATAACATAATTACGTAGTAGATTGGTGGTGGTGAAATAATAACAGCACTTATGATAATGACTGTATGACAGTAAAGTGTGAAAGTGTGTTCCTCTCAGCTGTTCTCACTGTTTCTGTAGGCTCTAGTGGTTACTGATTTGACCCAGGCAGCCCGTCTTCAATTCCCAATATGGGAAGTCTATTTGGGGCAGCCTGTGGCCAAGATATAGGGGAGAAATGGTTAGTGCAGACATAAGAGATTCTACATATTCAAATTCTTCTATGCCTGATTACAGGCTCTTGCAGTTCCCTGAACCACACAGTGATGTAAAACTGCTGCTTATCTCCAGCTTCTCTGAATCAGTTTCATGAATGTAGGGACGATAAAAGGGAGCAAAAGAGAAAATGCAAGAAAAAAACTCAACCAGAGGCTGGGACGAGAAAAAGCACAGGCACTGTCAATGGGGATCCAGTAAAAGTATCATGACGCAGTGAGACGTCATGAGTGTAGTGAGACAGGATGAAGAATTATACACTATCACATTTGCAGATGAAGACACTGAGATAGTCTGAACTGTGTATTTTAATAAACTGTTATTGTTTACTCCAGTTTCAACATATCATCTCTACAAATTAGCCACAGCAACTTTACCACACCCCTTCCTCCAATGTTATCATGGCAACACAAAAACATCTTTATACAGCCATTCTTCTTAGGACACTGTGCTGACTTAGATTCATTTGAACAGCCTACATACAGTAAGTGTTATCCCTAACCTTAACTATAACCAGTTAATGCCTAACCCTAACTTTAACCTAACCACAATTCAAATCTTAGCCCTAAACTTACCAAGTTCCTCTGAAATGAGGTTTTGCCTCATTAGGATCAGGCTGTGGTCTCCATGAAGAATTCTGACAAGGTCAGAATTTGTGAATGAAAATATCCAAAAGAGGTAACAAATACAAGTCTATACACACAAACACATATACTGTGTATGTCAAATAACATAAACAAAGCCTTATCCCTAATCTTAACCTAAATGAGTTGATGTCTGACACAAATCTTAACCATGACCACAATTCAAAACTTAGTTCTTAACTTAAGATTTCCTCAGAAAAAAGGTTCTGCCATTTTAGGACAAGGTTTCAGTTTCCAGAAGGATTCCTGTGTTTATGACAGAAAAAGGTACTAAAGAGGTAACAAATACACACAGACACACTGAACGGGCTACCAGTCAAGGAAGAGGCAATGCAGTCACAGGGCATTCATGGCAAAAAGCTTTTTCCTGTAATTATTCTCTTGAATTAAAGTCAGCCGTCTAACACTTCTCTGGTCAGTGTGTGTGTGTTTGTGTGTTCGTATAATCCCTACAAAGTGAGGACATTTTGACAAAGTGAGGACATTTTGGCTGGTCCTCACTTTTTTTCACCCCTTAAAATGGCTTTTTCAGGGTTAAGACTTGGAATTGGGTTTAGGTTAGGGTTAGGCATCTAGCTGTAATGGTTAAGGATAGGGTAAGGGGCTAGAGAATGCATTATGTCTTTGAGGGTCCTCACTCTGATAGAAGTGCAAACGTGTGTGTGTGTGGGTTTGATATTGAGGGAAAGGGCTATAATTTCGCGGTGCAGCGCAAAGTAGCGCAACCCGCGCAGAAAGTGTGACTGAGTTTAACACAGTCTTCACCAATCAAATGAGCTCCTCTCCTCATCTTCAAATGTGCCACGGCAAGGCGCACTGCAAGGTTCATCTCGACATGGAAGAAGGAGACAGCAGCAGCGTCAGACGGAGGCAAACTGATGTTCTGGTCCGTGAGGTCCAAGTTCACAGTGGCCGAATATATGATCACATGAACAGACCTCCACAGGCTGATGATGCAAAAGAAGCCTGGGAGGAGGTTACCAATATTATTAATCAAGTTTGCCCTGACATACTGAGAAACGTTGCCCAGTGTTAAAAATGGCTCAATGATGTAAGAAGAAGGGCCAAACCAAAGCTCACTGAGCACCGGAGGCAGACGGTGGCACCGGAGGCAGCCCCTCCACCAGTGTGGCCATGAGCTCTGCAGAGGACTGATTAACAATATTGGTAACCTCCTCCCAGGCTACTTTTGCAACAGCCTGTGGAGGTCTCTTTGCATGACCATATATTTGGCCACTGCGAGCTTGGACTTCCCGGACCAGAATTTCAGTTTCCTCCTGGGAGAAGTTTGGCTGTCTGACACTGCTGCTGTCTCCTTCTTCCATGTCGAAATGAAACTTGCACTGTGCCTCGCCACAGCGCATTTAAAGGTAAGGAGAGGAGCTCATTTGATTGTTAAACCCAGTCAGGCCTTCTCTTCCTCTCTTTGCTACTTGCTGGTAGGAGAGATGAAGGTGGGACAGAGGAGTACTTGTGCCTGGCTGCACACGAAACTTGCAAAATGCGCCTGGACACACCCCCTCGCCTGCGCTGCACCTGACTTGGTCTACTAAATTAGAGCCCAAAGTGAGAGACACAGAGAGATGTTGGCAGGGTAAGATTATGGCGCATGTCTTCTTTTCTGCATGTCCACTTCAGATGAAAAAATTTCGATTCACCTCATGCACATGCACACACAAACACATACCAAACCTACAGTGTTTATGTTAACTGGTTGACTGTCTCTCTGATTCACTTTGTATTCAAGTAAGGACCAAATGTGTAATCATCAGCAGCATAGCCCTTTTTAGCTGAACAGTGACATCATGTTGTCTTGGTCCTGTTCACTTGCCTTTCTCTGCTGCCACTGTAGTTTACTGGGAAACTGTACTGTTCCCAAACTTAGCTGAAGGAGAGCTGAAGATCAGTGGCTCCTCAAGCTCTGGCTTCTCACTTGCATTCACCATATGAGGCTCGTCCCTGCTAACGTAATGTTAAATTAATGCTGAAGTCAGTTGCTTTAATAGCTATCACTATCACCGGGGGGGAACAAGGAGTTGTGATTTGTGGTTACCTGTCAACATATAATATACATGTTTGTATTTACACCAATCATCTTGTACCGAACGGGACAAATACATGTACTATTAGTATGGTATGATATGATATAGAATGGAATAGAATAGAATAGAATAGAATAGAATAGAATAGAATAGAATAGAATAGAATAGTGGTGTGGTATAGTAAAGTGTAATATAGTATAGTATAAAATAGAATGCAAGTGCATTGTACAGTACTTTGCTCATACCATGTGTTTTCTGTATGTTTATGCATGTTTTAGTGTACATGCGTGTGTATGTGTCTATGGAGACATGTGAATGTGTGTCTATAGTATCAGTCTGTCTCCTGATAGGATTGTACAACCCCAGTTCCAAAAGGAGTTAGGATGCTGTGATATAAACACAAAACGCAATTATTTGCACTACTCATAAACCCATATTTTAATTCCAGTGGAACATAAACAACATATCAGATGTTCAACTTGAAAAGAATGGCTGAGCAACAAAAGGGTGAAAAGATAAATGGCACACATTACACAAATAACTGGAAGAGCATTTAATTAATTAGCAACTGGACAGTAACATGACTAGGTATAAAGAGCATTTCAGAGAGCCTCTCTGATGTAAAGATGGGCAGAAGTTCACCAATCTGTGACAAAATTTCAGGAAAATTGTCCTCAATGTAAAATTGTGAAGACTTTGAAAATCTCACCATCTACCGTATGTAATATCATCAAAAGATTCAGAGACTCAGGAGGAATCTCTGTGAGCAAGGGACAAGGGTGAAGGTCAACACTGGATGCTTGTGATCTTTGGGCCTGATTCTCTACTGGGAATCACTGCTGGGCTCAGGAACATTTCAAGAAATCACTGTCTGTGAACATATTATAAATATTAAACTCCATGAATATTGACTCCATGGCCTACAGACTAAAGAGGAGAGGGACCATCCAGCTTATTATCAGTGGACATTCCAAAAGCCTGCATCTCTGATGGTATGGAGTTGCATTAGTGCCTATAGTGTGGGCAGCTTACACATCTGGAAAGACACCATCAATGCTGAAAAGTACATAGAGGTTTTAGAGCAACATATGCTCAATCTAGACAATGTCTCTTTCAGGGAAGACCTTTACATATTTCAAGATGGTGCTAAACAATATACTGCATCCATCACAACAGCATGGCTTCACAGGAGAAGAGTCCAGGGGCTGAACTGTACTGCCTGTAGTCCAGACCTTTCACCAATAGAAAGCATTTACCACACCATTAAACAATAAATCCGGCAACAAAGGGCCAGGACTGCAGAGCAGCTAGAATCCTGCATCAGACAAGAATGGACAATATTCTTTTCCTAAAACTCCAGCAAGTGGTCTCCTCACTTTTTGTTGTTGTTTTTGGGAGCACATTCATCTTTATCTGGCTAATTCTACATAACCGCAGCAGGGGGAGATCTGATCATCTGTTAAGATCACTTTTAACTGCTGACAAAGTTGGCATAAATTTAATTTTTACAACCTTTTAACACTTGCTGATTGATACTCTGATGACCAGGTAAATAAAGCCTAAAGTTGACCATTTGAAAACTGAAAATTTGACCAAATTGACTAATAACTGAAATTAAAACTGGAATGGAACTCTCTGGGCTAGTAATAAATAGCAATATATCATCAGCATATAGTGAAATTCTGTATTCAGTGTGACAAACTATTTTATCACGTCTGAGTTCTGGATGGGCCATAAATATGTCTCAATGATGCACTGAAGCCACCAGTGTAAGCTAAGTCACTCACTCAAACCTTAGACTGCACACATAGCATCATAACGTTAGCTGCAAACCAAAGAGCTTTAGTCTAAAAAAAGTTATCATTACAAACAGCAAAAACTTTAAACAGTGGAGGGCATTTTTCACCTTTTCGTGTGCAGCCTGACAAAACCACTTAATAATACAAAGAAAGTGGAGAAAAGTGTGAGACTGGGGAGATGAGAAGATGAGAGGAACTTTGATTAAGAACTTTGAACAGTGGAGGGTAGCATTACACCTCTCAGTCTACAGCCTACCAGAAAATATTACACCAATCCAGTGTGTGTAACTGGATGATGTTAAAATGATGACGTAATGAGATATTGAGCTAACATTTTGACTCATCAGTCAAAACGTTTTTAGACCATTACTGTGAATTTTCTAATGTTTTTAGACCAAATTTTATAAACTTAGCAACTTTCCATAATCCTGCAAATTTTGATCAATGTTTTTAATGTTCTACTGCTCACACAAAGTTTAAATCCAGGGAGAATGAATGAATGAATGAATGAAGGATGAGAGTGAGATTAAGGAGTAAAACCGCCTTTGTGTGTTACGTTCAAAAGCTGCTGCAGTTGTTAGTGAAATATGAGGTTCACAAGACATGCTTTCTCTCTCTTTCTGCCTCTTTCATTAGCAGATGTTTGGAGGGATGTGCTTCACTGTCATTTGTAAGCATTAAAAATACATAAAAGGGGAATTTAAATTCAGAGCTCTCATTTACAGAAAGGAAATGTCAGCATCATAAACACTGCAGTTTAGCTCACAGTTGGAATTTAAACAGTTCAGCCATGGAATCTGAATCCAAGCTCTGTATTCCAAAAGCTCCTTTACTGAAGACTATTTTTTTTGTTCCTTATAAATGGATTTTTTTTACTTTAAGAGGTAGAACACTTGCAGTTTGTACAATTCTGAATCAATTCAGACGTTGTACCTATTCTACTTTGTTCTATTTGATCAAGGTGAGCCACCAGGAGGAACTGACGATTAGAGGAATGAACCTGAGGTGTTTTGAGGAAATTTAAGCTGTGCTGAGGAACTTCAGACTTTGCTGAAGGAGCTATGAACTGTTTTGAAGGAACTTTGAAATGCTTTGAGATAAAGATGAGAATGTAGGTTATGTTTAAGAACTTCACACTCTAATTCCAGACATCAAAATATAATGGGGGACTTCAGCCTGCAATCCTGTTCATTGTCTGTGTGAACAGCCACACAGTGCATTTTGATAGTGAAGCAGGTTTCGAGTAATGGAAGACTGCTAATTTAGCTAATTTTAAAGAGGGTAAACAGCGGTGGCTTATTTCACAACTAAAGTCAATTCTATTTAATTCCCGGCTTAAAATCCAGCAGCAGACAGTCTACCAGTGAAAGCTTTCAAGCATCCGGGTGCAGCCAGTGTTTTTAGCATTTGACAAAAGCACCTGTCAATCATCTATTGCTACCTTGTGGAACACTTGTCAAACATGCAATGCTGGGAAGCATAGGACCTCTCCCATCAAAAGAGAGGTCAGTGAATGAGTGTATTGTTTTAAGTAAATGACCTTAAAATGTTATTCCTTTATAAAGCCATCCACCCTACCCCTAACACATACACACACAATCAACAACAGTGCTTCTCTCAGCTCACACTACAGCCTCGAGGCAAGTGTAGCTGCTCTGCTCTCTAACAAGAGATCTCTAATTAGACAGCAGTAAAACATCACTTGATGTCCAGAAGTTGAAGGGCCTTTTAAAAGTTTGACGGGTCAAATCCTACAGGCACTCAGACCTGAGTGTGTGCTGAGGGCTATAAAATATTCTATGCTCCAAAGGGAGAAAGGTGTCTGCTGTTTGCTGTTTAATGTGTCTATAAATAAAATGTTGACGGAGAGCGATTTTGACAAAAAATAAATAAAAACTAAATGTAGTTAGTTCTTGCCCCAGATGAGTAAAACCCATTTATTGGATATAAAAATGGCCATAGTCTTCTGGCCCAGAAAGTGGGATAGAGGTAGCCATTTTTTTTCTGATGGTTAATGGCATCAATGACAACATTCAGTTCTTCTTTAATAGGATATTTTGTAAATTTTTGCCTGACAACAAGAATACCAACCACAGTCCAAAAACTGGTTTGAGTTAATTGGAATCTCTAAAATTGATCTTAGGTATGAATGTGTGAATGAGTAGTTGTTGCGTTGCCCATGCAATGGACTGGTGACCTTTCCGGGGTGTACCCCCCCCTTTCACCTTAGGTCAATTGGGATTGGTTCCAGCACCCCACAAAGCTCATGTGGAGGATAAAGTGGTAGATAATGCGAATGTTTATAATTAGAAGAAAATAGATGATTAAGTGTAGCACATGTGTAGACTCCACTGTGGTTAACAGCTGGTTACAAGTGATGTCTTTGGATTTTTTGGTTGCAAAAATGGACAAATCCCAAATCTCAAGGCTTTATATGACAGTTATTTTTGCAATTTTGTCCATTTTTATATACACTCAATGGTAGTACCCAGTTGTGTGAACAGGACTTGAAAATCCCTCCTCATTTAGTGTGAAATCCAGCCTCCGTTCATGTTTTACTGCTGCAACATTATTTTATAGTTTTGATCTTCGCTGATCCAGGACGGCTGACAATGCATTAATCCTTCTTCCCACGGTTTCACACAACTGAGACGTGTTCCCACTCGGGAGCTGCTCGCTACAGCAACAGTTCTTGTCCAAGGTCAAATGTCTCACGTCTGTCTACCTGTCCTCCTGGCTCGCTCTCTCCATGTAAGGCCATGAGTCTGTGGAGACGTGTCAGCTTTAATGGACCACGTACAGTATACACACAGCAAGCAGTGTCATGAGTCAGAGGGAAAAGTGACTGCAGGCAGAGAAACGGGAGGGCACAGATACATAGCTTGAACTGACAGGTCTGTAAATGAATTAATCCTGCCGAAGCAAAAAGTTATACAGCAAAATACTGATTTGATATGAATACTAGTTTGACTTTATTTCCATATACTTTTATTTTTGTGTTCCTCTGGCTGTATGAGTCAGATGTAATAATGGCATTTATCTCAAGTGCCTTCAAAAGCAGGAAATTTCCTTTCAGTGCCACTCAAAGCCAAGATGATTTACTCACTCTTTACAGTTGCAATCTAGGAGGCTTTCTTCTAGCTCTACTTTAACCTGCTGATAATCCATCCACTTCAAAAATAATACATTTATATATACACATATATTATATTGTATCAAATACCACACACAGATTAACTCAGGCATTATATATAGTACCTTGATGATGAATTAAAATATTATTTGTAAGTTGTAAAGTATAGTTCACCACAAACATTCATGGCCAATTTCAAACAAGTTTCATGTTGAACAGACTGATATATGCCAGTTGTCATTAGAATGGATGTTCATACAAACAGTTGATCTGATTATGACTCCCTGGTTTGGTGTTATTACGCGTTTCATTCACATAAACAGAACAAACACGAAAGTCACAGACACAGAAGAGGCAGAAACTGAGATGGACAGTGGACAACAGACACATGCAGCATTTGTTTACGATGGAAAATCAGACAACACTGAGCATGTCAAAATAGTCCATTCTGTCTAGTCCAGTCAATTAATTTTGCACATTTTAATTAGAGCTTTTGACTATTAATAGCACTTTGCTTGTATTTGTTTCACAATACCGAACAATGGCTAGCCCGAGATACATTTTTGTTCTTCCAACTTCTCAACTGGAGCTGTTGAAGAGGACTGGAAGATTGACTGGAAAAATCAAATTTCTGATGTTTTTTGGTGTGTCCCCGTGTCCCTCTCGTAAACATCAAAGTTTTAAGCCACTTCTGAGAAAGAAGGGTTTCACTGTTTACCTGCGCTTGAGCTTTTTGAAAAGTCAATGTTAGTTACGTAACTAGCACATTTGCCTAGCACATAACTAGCACATTTTGCAGCTACTCCCAGTCATTGGCATGAACATTCAACCTGTAGAAGAAGAAGAAGCACTACGGAGCAGTCATTCAGCTGGTAGCTGGCCAATCACAAGAGTTAGTGTTCTGGGGGGTGGGCATTAGTTCAGAAACAGAGTGCCTGTTTAGAGGATGTCAAAAAGCAGCAATAAAATGTCTTAATCTTAAGAGACTATGAGGTTTTTGACCATAAATATTATTTAATTTAACTAAGTAGACATCAGTAATCTCAATTTTTGCTTCAAAAAGACCATTCTATGTCACCTTTAATGTAACACGGCATCATGAGCTACCATAACAGTCCCATCACAGTCCAGTGGTTCTGATGAAACTCAAATGCAACACACAGACCAAATAACAACATATGACATCACAGTACTATATACAGCATATTTACATAGTTGCTATTTGGTTTTTCTACCTTTAGTTAGTTTGAATTATGAATATTGGACCTTTTGGTCCTAAAATAAAGTTACTGTGGCACTGATTAAGTTTTCACTTTAGAACATATTGACTAAGCTGTATTCAAAACTGAATACAGCTTAGTCAATATGTTAGTCAAAAACTGACTAAGCTGTATTCAAAACTGAATACAGCTTAGTCTAACTTTGCAAAATGCCTGATTTTGAAAAATGCCAAGAAGTGGGTTGAGAGTTCAGTGAGGTAAAGTGGGTATAAGTGAAGGGAGTTTGGTATGGTAGTGAATCTGATACCAAGTTGCAGCAACAGTTGCTGGTGTTTGACCAGAGAGGCAGTAGATACACCATTTTTTAAAATCATAAACATATATAATTTTTATATTATCTGTATAATTTCACAAAACTGTGATGACGTGCATCTGGATCAGTGAAGAAATAATTACTATATTCCCATATACACTGGTTTAGTTACACTCGAACAAAAATAACTCAGTCCCAATGTGATGACTAATGCAAGCTTTTGAAAGCCACCAATCAGGAGTGAGGACAACCTTGCTGAACAGGTCAGATCAGGACACATATTGGGATTCAAACAGTCACACACTGCGGTCTGACCTTAAAGGAGACATAGAATGGTCTTTTTGAACCAAAAATCGAGATTATTGATGTCTACTTAGATAAACTAAATAATATTTATGGTCAAAAGCCTTATAGTCTCTTCAGATTAAGCCAGTTTATTGCTCATCTCTGACAGCATTTGAACAGGTGCTCTGTTTCGGAGCTAATGTCCGCCCCCAGAACATTGTCTCTTGCGATTGGCCAGCTACTAAGCGCACTCCCACTTGCTTGTGATTGGCCAGCTACCAGTGGACTAACTGCTGCACAGTGCTTCGCCCCCCAAACCGCAGGAGCGTCAGTTTGAGTGCCTGCATGGTTTAATTTACATGTAAAATAAACCATTAATAAGTTGTACCCTATGCACACGGTTTCTCATAGCTCATGCAACAGTTCGCTTTTAAAACAGTGAGCTGAGACAAACAGAACGCACACACATGAGCGAGCACACACAATCTCTGCCTTCCGCAGTCAGTAGTTAGCATGCATGCTAACCCGAGACACTCACAAGCCGAGACAAAAATACACACATTTCCACACAAGTCATGCAGCAGTGTGTTAGTAAAGACTATCGTGGAGCTAAGTCAAACCGTCACTCTCACTCACTCATTTTCTACCACTGCTGAGACAATCAGAAAAGGCGAACACACACGCTGCCTTTCAAATGAGGCTGCAATTAGCCGTCGTTAACTATTGCTATTCAAGACAAGAAGCAGTCAAGCCACAAAGACATTATTACTTTAATTGGAAATACTTAGATTGTCTTCAGGAAATCCATTCCGGATTGTTGGAGCTGCTCCCTACTGATGTAGTAGAGCTGATGAGTTGTATTGCACAAAGTTTGTATAACTATTCACTTCAAAGCTATAAACAAACAGCATTTCAGGAAGCTTAGCGGGGATATTACTATGAAAAATGAAAGATATCCACTCAGCTTTTTTTCCTCATTAGAAGGGAGTCTGGTGTTGTTTTTGACAACCAGCAACAGAGCAACAATGAACTGAACCTTTCTTCTGAGACATGTTGCTCTCAACGGATACAATGACAGAAGCAATTCAGCTTCTTCTTCTTCAGGTTGAATGTTCACGCCCATGACTAGTAGTAGCTGTTGGGGGAGGGTTCGTTGCACATCAAAAGTGCTAGTTGCGTAACTAAACTCGACTTTTCAAAACTGCTTGCTTGAGCACAGATGAACAGAAAAGTTTTTTCTCAAAAGTGGCTGAAGTGTTTATTGTGTCACTTTAGTGATGTTTAGATATGGGAGGGACACGGGGACACACCAAAAACATCAGAAATTTGATTTTCCAGTGAATGTCCCCTTTAAATTATTGGCCTGCATTGGTGAACTAGTCTATTTCCTGCAACTAAGTATGTGACAACCAGCTTAGCATAGCCTGGGTGAACTAGCCAATCATAAACCCCTGGCATGCTAGAGGCTTAACACATTGGCAAACAGAGAAGAAAGATCTTCCAGCATGGTGGCCACTGAAGAGCATTGCAAATTTGTTTATAAGGTTTACTCAAAAATGAACTATATGTATGCACTTTCAATGTTCACTTTACTTTATATATATGTAACTTGTCAGGGTCCGGCTTCCTGCCTCTTACTGTTCTAAATGTCTCATTTCCTGTGCAACCTCTCCCTCTGCTTTATTATTTCAGGAGACTTGACCGGGCAGCTGGGCGGAGTCTCCTCTCTCGCACCTGCAGCTCGTGGCCGGATTTTGTGCTTGGCTTTAAAAGCCTGGTATTCCCTGTGGCAGGCATCAGCGTGTCTCATTCTATACGGTAACAACCATTTAGCTTAGTAACGCTGCACTACACTCCATGACTTTTTTGAAGCTGTTTTTTAACCCCTCGTTCTCTCCTTTTCTAGTCTTTATATATATGTAACTTGTCAGGGTCCGGCTTCCTGCCTCTTACTGTTCTAAATGTCTCATTTCCTGTGCAACCTCTCCCTCTGCTTTATTATCCCTGTGGCAGGCATCAGCGTGTCTCATTCTATACGGTAACAACCATTTAGCTTAGTAACGCTGCACTACACTCCATGACTTTTTTGAAGCTGTTTTTTAACCCCTCGTTCTCTCCTTTTCTAGTTTATCGGGAAACCTTCGCCTTGGCCAGCCAGTCAGTCTCCTTGCCTTTTGTTATTCATGATTTGGCTAAGTACTTCCTGTTTTTGATTTCCTTTTGTAAATAAATCCTTGTATTCTTGCTTTTTTAAAACAACCTGGTTTCTGCTCCTCCTTTGGGTCCATACATGTCCTAGGCTAAATCATAACATAACTGTTGAGATAAAACCTGTTTTTCATGTAATACATGATAATAAGTTTGATGAAATTAACATTTTGCTTCAGATAAACTGAATACAGTTATGTGGAACCTGTTAACAAAAAAGAAAAATTAAAATCATTTCAAATTTTTCAAAATTTTCACATTTCAAATTTTTGAGTGTTATGATTCATTTGCAGCCATACCTGTAACACCTAATTTTTCAATTTTCATTTGGAAAATGAATTATTTCCAAGAAGTTTAATTTATGGAAATGATGTAAAACAGATGTGCATAAATGAGAACCAAAAGGTTGTGTATATTTGTTTAGGGCCCCAAAAAAAAAAAAATTCTCCAACAGCCCTCCTGTACTTCCCAACCCAGTCTTTCGGAACCACTGAAAAATGCTGCGGATAAGAGCTGGAGCAAAACTCATGCATGAGTAGCAAACATACACAATCTGACATATCAATTCATTATTAATGCAGTACTCATCATTTTCCTCATCTCATGTTCAGTGTTTTTACTCACTGTCTTCAGGCCTAAGTCTTGGGTTACTGTTTGTTGAACTACATGAGTGGCAATTTTTTTTTTTTTTTTTTTTTACTGTTTTATTTCAAGGTGTCTCCAGTGAATGCTACCAGTGAAAATGTCAGCACCTGTGATGCATCTCCATAGCAATACAAATTAAATGATATTATCAGAATGTGAATAAAGGGTCAAATAGATGAATCAGCACTCATTTTTTACCACCTTATCCTCCACATGAGGGTTGTGGGGGGTGCTGGTGCCTAACTCCAGCTGACATAGGGTGAAAGGTGGGGTACACCATGGACAGGTTGCCAGTCCATCACAGGGCCACATAGAGACAGACAATCATTCACTCTAACATTCACAACATTTCAAGTGTCTAATTTCATCTTGCTGCAAATGCAAGGGTGCTAACCACTACACCAACCATGTAGCCCCATGGGGTTTTCATTATGTTTAAATTAAAAGTGGGACCTGTGCAGAAATGGGTTTCAGTGGGTTTGAATCATGAGCCAAGATTCTTTATTTTCTTTAAGCAAATTTCATTAGACATCACACATACACACAGACATGCATTTTTTTTATCAATAATCTCTGCTTCTGGTGGTATAAATGACACATTACTTCAGTAAACATGACATAACTGATTCTAAACTTGATACAGCTGTTGTATATTTGCTCCTGGTCTCTCTCTTCTGTCTCTCCCTCACCTCCCTCTTTTTCTTTCTCTCCCCCCTTTCTGTCCCCCACCTCTCCTCTGTCCCCCATTTTCCTCTCACCCCAACCGGTCGAGGCAGATGACCGCACATCTTTGAGTCTGGTTCTGTCAGAAATTTCTTCCTGTTCTTCAACTGTCCCTTAGTGTTTGCTCATTGTGTGAACTGTTGGGTTTCTTTTCTCTCTGTAATATTGTAAAGGTTTTGGCCTTACCATGTACAGTGCCTTGAGATAATGTATGTTGTGATTTGGAGCTATACAAATAAAATTGAATTAGTAACATCGACCAATAAGGAGTGAGCAGGAAGCTGTCCCCACCCCCATTTCTATGCATCAAGTCATGTACTGCGGTGCAAGAAGGAGATGTCTGAAGCATTTTTATGACATTAAATGCAGAGGAATTTGCTTTAAATATGTATGTTATTATCATATGCGAACACACTGAGGAGAAGGTAGAACAAGCTGCAGCCAACACACACTCTCACACACTCACACACACACACATACACCTGCAGTCTCAGCAGACTCATCCTGCTGCTTTGGCTTCTTTCACAAATGTGACTTGACTTTAAAGAGCAAAATAAAAAGCAATGGCTCTTCTGCACAACACAAGCAACATTTGTGACCTCACACACACTAGGTCTGATTAACTAAGCAGAAACCAGTGGTGTCACATATTTGCTTTTTATACCACATGGAGCGCCCCCTACAGCTTATGGGTGCACAGGAACTACAGATTGATTCATGGAAAAAAAAGGACAAGATAATAAGTTTGTTTTTTTGCTCTGTTGCTATTTTGTAGATCCATGTAAGGCATTGGCGTTTTTTCCCATGCTGACTTGCTTGAAAGTTAGAGCAATGAGTCAGTGGCACAGCTGTCATCATCCCAGTTCCTGTCTCTTATTTTTTTTTAACCCTTTTGTTTCCTGTGTCTATTCTGTTTTGTGTTTCTTTGGCTTGGTTTTTATTTTTGAGAATAAATCAGTTTTTCTATTTCCTAAAGGATCTGGATTTCCATTTATTTGGGTTTCAGTTTAGTTAATTATCTTTATGTTCATCACAACAGCGGGTTACTGTAGTGTAATGTAAGACTTTACATTACACTACATACATGGTATGGTAATATTATGATAATACTATGGTAATGCAATGTTGTTGCTACAGTAATAACCAAGTAAGAGCTTAGCGATAACCAAACCCAGACATTTTACTTGAGAAATATTATGATGATACAGTAATATTGTATTGTACATTGCCTTTTGTAGTTAATATACTAGTATAAATATAAAAATGCAAAAGATACAAAAGTACAATAACAAAACTAAAAACAATGCTATAAATTATTATTGTTATTATTATGTCATTACTGTCACACTGGTACCAACTACTAATATAAGATTGTATATTATGGTACTTCCCTTGTTACCATACTACTGCAATATTGTTACTGTAAAATGTTAGCTAAAAGTGCTTTAGAAATTGTCTATTTCCTTTTATTAAAGAATGTGATTTTTTTAAAATTAAAATCAGCTGAAGGGCTCGTGGTACCAGTGGTGACCAGAGAAACAGGTGATCACTGTCTCCTCACTGTAAAGCTGTTTATTTAAGGGCCACAGCTGGGCATACAAAGGCAAATTGGAAATGTATACACACACACACACTTTTATTTTTATCCATTTTAAGACTTACATTGACTTCCATTTATTTAGATAGTCTACCTGGAGGCTTATCGCTAACCTTAAGTAATATATGCCATGATTTGTGAATCTGCTATAAAAAAAGTGGGGATTAAAACAGTTCTTATTGCTACGCTCTGTTACATGATTACTGTTTTGGTCCCTTTTTCAGTTGCTCTTTCATTTGATCAATTCATTCATACATTAATCATCTAGTGTTTTATCCTCCACATGAGGGTCACAGGGGCCGCTGGTGCCAATCCTAGCTGATATATAACGAAAGGTGGGGTTCACCTTGAACAGGTCACTAGTCCATCACAAGGCTAATATGTAGAAATAGACAACCATTCAGTCTCACATTCACAGCTATGAGCAAGTTAGAGTGTCACTAAACCTCTGCATGTTTTTGGACTGTAGGAGTAAACAAGAGTAAATCCATGCCGCATTCGGACCAGTTCACAAACCTAGGTCTTTTTTGCTGTGAGGCAACAGTGCTAGCCACAACCCCACTGTCTGACTCTTGATCCACTCTTGATCCAAATAATGAAAAAATATTATTTAGCACTGTCACAAGTTGCCAACAGTTAAAATGTTAAAATACTAAAGTTACATCCAGTAGCTGTTTGTCAATGCAAACAGCTTAATTTCTGATATGATTTGATAGAAACACAAGTCTGTCAGCTTATGTGTGGCTCTCTTTTATTTACATTATTACCCACTTGTGAAAACACAGTGCAGAGGAGTGTCGGGCACTGTATGTTTATACACAGGTGTTTATATTATACAGCACTTTTCTTCTGATGTGTGATGTGCCACTGAATCCTGCTGCTCAGTGCTGCAGCGAGGAGGACTTCTGTTGCATGCATTCAGTGAATGTAAGATGATTACATGGATGTTTCATCATCTTTTGCAAAGTCGTTTAAATACTTGATAATTTCAATTTGCACATTGTTAAAACATGGTTGGCTTCGGGGTGGGTAGTGGGGGTAACTGTGGTGACCTCTGCCCTGCCTTGGTTGGTCCAGGGGCCCTGTCAGGTCCTGAGTGTGGGGGCCCTGGACCTCTGTGCTCTGCCTGAGCGTGGCATGGTTTGACCTTGGATCTGTCACCTCTGGCCCTTTGGGGCTAACCCTGGGCAGGGGGGCTTCTGCTTGCGCCCCTCCGCCTAGACTTCTGCGAGGTGGATGCATGGCTATCTTTGGGAATGGTGGCTGTAGCTCTCTCCTGACCTATGCGACTGGCAGGTACTTGGCACATTTGGATCCTTATTGGCCTACTACCAAGAGCTGACCAGACAGTGACATGGTCCCCCACTCAGATTCCTAACCACATCTAATTTTTACCATTCACCCCTCCATCTTCACTTTCTCTGGTCTGTCCAATCCCCACCCCCCGTCCAGTCCGGTTTCCCCAACATCACACAATCAGAAAATAAATAAAAAATAATTAAATTAATGTATCCAGTGACAAAATTACATGGTTACTATTTAGTAATTTTAACTAGGTTCCCTTTTAAATTAATCTTTCAAATGATACAAATGATGTTGCAAAAAAGAGAAGAGAGAAAGAGAAAAAAAAGAGAAATTCTTTTCAAATCATTGAGGGGGAAATGATACAGGAATTTGCATCACTGCCAAAAATGAAGAGGACAAAGAAAAAATTAGTATGTTCACTTAGGTCTTGTGTTTCCACCAATGCTGACTGGAGCCAAACTAATTTGACCCAAAAGTGAATGCTGATTAAAAGGATTCCCACTGATTACAATGGGGTGGAAGAGTGTTTGTTTGCTGTACTTCTGTGAGGTCTTATTCAGTGTGTACAGAGAAGATGGCTGGCACAGACCAAATGAAGAACCAACTGTGCCAAGATTGTCTATAAACACTGTCAACAGTCACCACAGAGTAGATACACCACAATAAAGCCAACTCTTAAACTCACTCTATATTAGACGTGTGGTGCCAAAAGTCACAACATGAGTGGAGAGCTGGGCATATTTCAGAAGGACTTCACAGCCACATTCTTGTGGATGACTATGACTGTATTATTCAGAGGTTCTTCAAAGCAATACACATCTGTTCCTCTCCTCTTGCAAATCATCGGTCATCTCCTCCCTCTCTCTTCCCCCAAACCTTCTCCTTCCTTGTTTCCTGCTTTTAGTCCTTTCTCTTCTGCACCTGTTCAAAGTCTACTCTTCCTCTGCTCTTAATCCTCCCCATTCTCTCTTCTCTCTTCAGAGACCATCATCATCTCTTCATCCTACAGCCACATCTTTTCCTACAACTTCAAAATCCTCTCCTTCTGTCTTTGCATGTCGAAATACACTCCAAACATTTCTGGATTTAACTAAGCAAATAGGTAAGAGCCTCCCACTGGATAATTACTACATGGGTGATTACCTTTCAGCTGGCAACAAGTTATTAAACCCCAACTGATGCAATGAGTAGCTTATAATTTCTTAAACAACCATGTGGAAAGACACATCCTGTGGTCGTGGAAAAGATGTTTGAGAAGTCTATTTGAGAAGAGTCAAATCATTGGCATGAACCAAGCAGAGAAAACATCTAAGGAGATTGAAGAAACTACTAAAATTGGTTTAAGAATTGCTCAACACATTATTAAAAACTGGAAAAAAATGCTTGTGATCAGCGATCACTTAAAATCGAATTGTACAAAAACAACAGTAGAACTCAGGTCTATGTTTAATAGTGAAGTAGTAAAGTAAACTAAGAGGATTTCCACACACACAGTGTGAAGGAAACTCAAGGGATTGGGACTGAACAGCTGTGTAGCCTTAAGAAAATCACTAATCAGTGAGAACAATAGGAAAAAAAGGCTTCAATTTGCTAGGGAGCATAAAGATTGGACTCTGGAGCAATGGAAGAAGGTCATGTGATCTGATGAGTCCAGATTTACGCTGTTCCAGAGTGATGGGTGCATCAGGGTAAGAAGAGAGGCAGATGAAGTGATGTACCCATGCTTCTCCGATGTATATGATTACACATGTTAATTATTGTACATACTTAAAGTCTCACTAAATCCCTAAACCACTTTTTCCAGGCATAACCCGGTATATATGGTATATGGGTATCTAGTAATGTTATGTGTTGATCCAGGTGCAAATCTTCCCACTTTAGTGTCACTTTAGTCATGAAATTATACCTGTTGTCATAAAAGTCGGTGTATATACTGCCTCTCTGGTCAATCACCAGTCTAATTTTCCATTGGACTGCTATTAGTGTTTGCACTGATACAACTTGTTTTCGTTCTGTGTAGCAGATTTCCTGGAGGGCGGAGCCAGGAAGTTTTGGCTGTTGGAAACACCTGGGCCTGGTGTTCTCCAACCTACAAGAAATGTCCTCTGTCATTTGTCATGGCCTTGAGCCAGGTCATGACAACAGCTACTGAATAAAAAGTTTGCCATTGGCTAGTCCAAGCTTGCTTCACTGGTTCACTCTTTCATCACCTTCTTGTCCAACCACCACTAGGCTCATACTCCCAGACTCCAACCCCTCTTATAAAAGTCAGAGCTGCCCAGAAGAGGGGGAATAAGTTACCCTTTAACCAACTAGGAAATTGTTATTATCACCCTGATTTTAGCCCAAAACATCTAAAGCAGTTAAAAGCCCTTGGCTTCAAGTGACACATCCTGCTATTTCCTGACGAGTCCCAGTTAATAACGACATATGCACTCTTCTATGTGTTCTACAGTGTTTATATATCTATGGAATCCACACCATAACACAGCAACAACATAAAATTGTGTCTCCTGTCTTCTTGCATTTCACTGTTACTAAACAGATAAAGATGGCATTATATGCGGTTGATCACATACAGAGATAGTGAAATACATTTCACTAGTGTGAGTAACAGATTCACAAACATTGTTAACTGGTGATGAATTTGCCAAAATTGTAAATGGTCGACCAGGAATATTCTGGATGACGTCACAGACCACTTTTATGATTTTGAATAGAAAAGTCTGGAGCAGATAGTAGAGTAGAATGCATGCCCTGCCCCTTCTTCCAAAAAGCCAATCACTGGCTTTATATCAGCTGAACCAGGAATAACATCTGCCAGTCGTGATGTTGCACTGATGCAAATGCACAGAAAAAGTTCTTGATGGCTGTGACTGATGAACAAACTTGGAACAACTATGAATTGCACTTTAATAGATATCACATTGATGTTTTAGCTAAACTGCTGAGTAGTGATTCAAATTATGGTATAATATGGCATCAGTATAGATAAGGAATTGGATACAATTTGCAAATGGTATTTTTTGGTGGTAATTTTAAAGCATCTAATCTAATCTTATTTTTATCTTAATCTTAGATCTCTATATCCAGGGCTTAAATTCAAATGGCCCAAATGGGGCCAGTGAGTGTCTCATCTGGTCAGGAGGGGACCTTCAGGTAAAAAAAAAAAAAAAATCATACTGTTTGGTGACAAAACAATTGTTCAGTAAGGATGGGTGATATAAGCTTGAAATGAGTTATATATGTAAACAATATGCATGACAGAAAAATAAATCTATTAAAAACAAAAACAGACAGAAATAATTGGATATTGAATGACAACACTTTTTTTATTGAAGTGTGACACCCAGCACTAGTGGTGGGAGGAGCCACAGGCAGAGTTCAAAGGTGCCACATCTCTGCATTGAGCAGTAACCGATGTTGGTGTTGCAAAGTCCAGACAGAAATAAAGACTTTTGAGGGTCAAGACTTCGCATAAATATGGTCAGGTTTTGCCTGACCATTTACAAGATATACAGTGGAATCAAAATGATTACATCAAGCACTGTAAATAACTTACAAAGTCAAGCCTGAATTCTGACTTGTTTTGTCCACACAATTGCTTCTCATAGTTCTCCTCTGGTACACCCCGCCCCAGTTCCTTAAAACAGCATCTCCTCCTTCTCTTCTCACCTTTGTGACCTTTTCTGTACTGTTTCAGCGCCCGCTTGCAGATTTAGCATCTTACATAAAGTCATTAGTGCAGGTGGCTTATTTATAAGGAGTGAACAGTGTTTGCATTTCCCCATCTGCTCCAATTCATTCTGCTGTTTTGCTGCCTACTCACAGATTTAGCCTCTTATGTAAAGTCCTCACTAAAGGGGGGTCCCTTTTCACAATATTTACCCACACAGTAGTTCTCCCTGTGAGGAATAAGTAGTACTAGTATGTGGGCAAACACAAAGCAGAGAAGGAGGATAAGGATGTGTGCAGCAGGACACGTCACAATGGAGAGACGGGGGATTCACTGATAGAGACAGATAGAGCGAGAGAGGGCGTTGACACTAAGCTGAAAGAGACAAACATTATCAGGCTGTGACGTGGGCAGATGTCACCAAAGAACTATCTCTTCTGCGATTAGGTTCCCGTCTTCATAATACAGCATTAGCGCCTGTAAACATTTGTCTGCAGAGCTTTAATGGCTATAGTTTTAATGTAAATGCTGTGACTTTGAATATAGGTACACTCTGGACACCTGCTCAACAGGAAACTGATGTGTCAAACACACTGCAACACACCAGTCTTCTTATCTACCAGCTTGACTGTATTCAAAACCAGTCATGTAATAAGTCATAATACACAAGGATTGATTACTAAACAGGCCTAGAGGCCCAGGGTTCAGTGCTACTATCCCAATATCTTTGCTACTATGATATTCATTCCAATATTGTGATGAGGCCCTGAAGCCACATAACACTGGTAATTATGTGAGGGCTATGTTATGTTATCCATCTCTGATGTCATGACAGGGCCCTCATTGTACTAATGAAGGTTATCTTATGTGATGTGTCTAATAGGGCCCCTAGATCATATTTTTATTTGTGATTAACAGTTTTATTTTCATTTTCCTTATTCAACAATAACAAAAACAACCCAACTACAACTACAAACTACTACAACAAACAACTACATTGATGAAGACATGATGTAAGATAAACCAACAAAACAAAAATAAACACAGAAAATTATTCAAGGGAAAGTCAATACGAGAAATAAATAAAACAAGCACTGCATTAATGCAATATTCTGTTAACAAAAAATAAATAAAAAATGAAAGTAACAATCCCAAAATAAAATACATACAAAAATAAGAAGAAGCACATTTATATATATTTATACATAATTAACTGAAAACTTGCGTCTCTCCACTATATACGCCCTTTCAGGGGCCTCCAAAAAAAAATTAAGTATTTGCCCCACTTTGCTTCATATAGATCCAATCTGCCCATTTGTTTATATGACATTTTTTCGAATGCTGCCACTTGTGCCATCTCCACAGCCCACTCTTGCAGAGAAGGTACCCCCTCCGACTTCCATCCCATGACAAGTATTTGTCTGCCAATCATAATACTGGTTTGGACAAAGCTTTTAATATGTTTATCCTGTCCTGTCAGAACGAATGAATGATCACTCAGAACAAATAATCTAGGACTAAATGGAATTTGCATCTCTGTAATCTCACATAGATTATCATAAATATTGGTCCAGAAGTGTTGGAGTTTGTGACATAACCACAACACATGAATTAAAGTATCTTCCTCAGACTTGCATCACCAACAATCCGATGTGGATAATAATCCTAATCTAAATAATCTGGAGGGAGTCCAATAAAAACAATGCATAATTTTAAATTTAATAAGGCGTACTCTTGCATCCCTTGAAACTCCTTTAATATTTTTACGAATTCCATTCCAATCCTCCTCACTAAATGTCAATTTCAGATCCCTTTCCTATTTCGTCTGCAGAGCTGCAATGGGCCCATTACCAAGAGTCTGAATCAACATAGAATAATAGACAGCTGCTTCATGTCCTCTTCCATAGCTCTTTAAAAATGTATCTAGGAGCTCTGCATTGTGGGGAACCGATGCAGCGGACCCAAAAACCCAACATATGTCGGAGTTGCAGGTACACAAAAAAGTGGGATGTAGGGATACTGAACCGCCGCACCAACTCCCCAAAAGATTTTAAAGAATCATCAGAATACAGATCCCCCAAAGTGACCACTCCCTTCTCCTGCCAAATCTTCCAATAAATGGGAAATTTATCGATTTGTAATTTAGGATTTAACCAGATACTTAAAGAGACATTTAGAAAGGGATCAAATTTAAATATTTGAGCAACTCTAGCCCAAATTAATTTAAGATGAGCGATTATTGGATGTGTTTTTGCTTTTTTAGTTAATTTAGGGGATAGGACTTGCATGGGTGACAGTGGGAACAGTACCATGGAGGGGCTCTTTCAGGAGGGAGAGACCAGTGGGCCAGGTGCCTTAAATTAAAAGCATACTAGTAAAATAACATGTTTGGTAGCCCTAAGCCTCCTTTATCAGCTGGTCTTTGTAGCTTGCTGTGGCTCAAACGAGGGCATTTACCATTCTAAATAAATATCTTGGATATTCTATCCAACCTTTTAAAATACTAGTGGGGAATTTCTAAGGGGAGGAACTGGATAAAGTAATTGAGTTTGGGAACACAGTTCATTTTCAAACCATTAACTTTACCTGCCATGGACAGATTAAGAGTTGCCCATCTTTCAACATCACAAGAAATTTTGGGTCAAAATTGACTTTGACCACATCTTTCAGTTGTCTAGAAAAACGAATACCCAAATACATGATACCTTGCTGAGGCCACTGAAATGCACCTGGGTGGACAATCATATTATTATTATCATTATTAGAATTATTAGGTGTGTCCTGACAAAAAGCACATTTAGCTTCCTTCCATGACAACTGACAAATAATTTTTTTTCTTCTTTTGCGTAACCTTTGTACTGCTGTCAGTTGGTGCATGGGTGGGGCGCCTTGGAGCACATTTGTTTCACAGCATTTCCACCATTATCCTGCTCCATGCCAACATCTTCTCCAGCTTCAGATCTTTGTGATATCCTTGTGATAAATGCTGCCACCACAAGGAGTGGTATCGAAAAGAATTAGTGTTGTTCACATGAATGATGCTATTGCACTAGCTACGGCTATATCTGTGGACTACAGACAGAAACATATTTTAATAGACCTATTGGGTTTTTCAGTGTCATAAATATAGTGCAATTAAAGAAAACTGTCACCTTCTTTTACTCTCACCTTCTATGAGTTAATCTAGTGTCATCACTTAAAGTCCTAATGGATCCATTATCTTTATTCATGAAAAAACACACTGACAGTCTGGTGCAGTCTTTGACCCCCCCACACACGCACATGCACATGCACACACACTCCACTTAACACTAATGTCCATTACAGTGCGAATTAAGACTGCAGATCAAATGGGTGAGAATGTGGTTGTCATGACAGCACGAAAATGAGAGGATAAAAGAGGAAGGGAACGGTGAGAAGAGGAGAGCGGGAATCCCTGCTCTAACTGTGCCTGAATATTTCATTTAAGTTTCTTCGACAATGTAAAACTTGTGTAACACAGACATTACAGGGATAGTTGTTTTATTCCCCCTGCAACAGAGGTAAATAAATAAATCACTTAAATCACTTTTTTTCTTAAAGGCTTTTTGGATCTTTGTATGCTCTCAAAGTCATACTGATAGAGGATATTTTAATATTTATCCATTCAATTAGGGGATGCTAATGACTGGTTGCTCATCAACATATGTTTTCACCTGGTTGCTGCACTGACAATCAAATCTGTTTACCTAATTGACAAGAAAAGGAAAGAAAAAAGAGGTGCTAATGCACAGCTTCACATGGGGATACTTCAGTGTGAGAAAAAGAAATGCACTTTTTTTTTTCTCTCACAGTGTTTTATTTATTAATGGGTGAAATCTGGTGGAGGAATAATAGTGTACAAAAAAGGTTACTCTTGGGTTGACTTTGCTTAATCTTGGATGGAACATTTTCTGATCTGTTAAAGGTACAGCAGGCAGATTTATTACTTATTGTCAATTACCTGATCCATAATAATCAGGTAAATAATTAAAAAGCAAGTGGTGTTGTTCATTTTTCTATCACCATTACACTTGCAATCCATTTTTATGCATACAAATATTTATTTCAGCATTCAATTCCTGTTAACACATTATCTAAAACTAGCAACAGGAATGCAACTCTTTGACATGAACCCGTAGGGCTGTAGAATTGGGGAAAGCTATTTAAAATACATTTTGTTCATCAAGAGCTTAAAGAACTTAATTGTTTCTAACATTTATGCATTTGATGCAATTGTTTGTCTATATTATTTTGTGGTCAATTAACCTGTATCCCCACTCTATTTCTTATGTTGAAAGACCAATAAAAATCAGTCAACAGCAGACAGCAACAGCAGAATAACAGAATGACACAAGCCCATTAAAAGTAAAACAATCGAAACTCCTTACACCTAAATACACTTCAAATATGAAAGCAATATTTTTTTTTAAATGTCTCTTTAGCCCACTGACCCAAATGAAAGGGTCAGAAGACTAAATGAAACTATGTTAAACCAAGTTAAATGAGTTCATTTGTATAGTATAACTCATGGACATGTAAGAATGGCGAGAAAGTGCATAAACTTTACACATGTTCCTGTATCTGCTCTGTAATATCAAGTTACACCGTTGTGTGCATTTTTGACTCAGACTTAAATTCAGACAAGTTTATTGATCCCATATGGACAATTAATTTGCTGCTCCCCAGTACACACACACATATATAGCCTCTCAAAGTACCACACAATCAAATTAAAATGTCAAGGGAAACATAGTAAAAGCATGAGACAAGTCACAGTAAACCAATTAAAAGCAACAACCCAATAAATAGACCAATAAATAAGCAATGAATAAAAGAATAGATTCCAAATGTTAACATATTTAATCTGAGCAGCCTGATAGCAGAAGGAAGAAATTACTTGGAAAAGCAATTAGTTTTTGGTATCAGCCCAAAGGCATCAGGGAGAATTCCATCACATGGATATGGTTTAGCAGACTGATAATCTTTTTCCTTGTTTTTTGTACAAGTCTACATATCAACATGATATTGTTTAAAACTTCTTGTGGCACTTTTGAGGAAGCAAGGGTGATGGTAACCATTTCCTGTGTATGAATGTGGTTAGGTTTGGGCACAAAAAGCACCTTTTTCAGGTTTTCTGAATGCATGTTGATGATGATGAATGTTGTTCTGTGTCAACACCATCTGACGGTGCAGCGATAAACCACTGCACTCCTGGTAAAAACATGTATGAAATCTGGTCTCAGTCTGATCTCCTTCTGCAAATACCTGCTTGGCTGACACCTCCTGATCCTCTGCACCACCACACCTTTCACCTTCCAGTAGATAGCACCAATTATTATCCCATTTACAATATCAATACTTTACACTAAACTGTGAAGATTTGCACCTGGATATAACAAATAACATTACTAGTTACTCATATACACTGGTTTATACATTGTTGATTCCTTCAGAATCCTTTTGTTACCACAACTACATACACACAATTTCACCATGTGGAAAAAAACATACCATTCTTAGTTTGTAATCTATGACTGGACAATTGAGGTTTGGGTTTGAGGTTTGTCTGGGTCTTTAAGTGAACAGCATGAACCCACAAATGACTCATTTTTCTGATCCAGTGTGTGGCACACAAGTTGTAGGTCCCTGCACTTTGTCACAGAGGCCGTGCTTGTTAAACAGTAATTTATATACAAGGCGACAGAAATGGTTTATTCCCAGCAGCAGAGGGGGAAGAACTGAGGAGCCCAGTCCCTGACTGTAAATCAGCCTTGAAGCGTGTGACCACAGTTAATCTGTGCAGAGACGAAAGATGACAGGATTTGAAATGATCTGTCACAGACCATGAATTAATTAGCGCATCTTGATAAAAGAGTGAATATTAAAGCAAGCAGCTCCTCTTCTGTGTGTATGGAATTACCAGATTTGACGTGATATCATCTAAGTGGCCGTCCTCATTCATTGCCCAAATCACTGATACATCAGTGTTGTTGTTAGTAAGTGTGTGTGAGTGTAATGGTCTGTATTTATATGGTTTATATTTATATAGCACTGTTCTAGTCTTGATGACCGATCAAAGCTGCTTTACACTTTTGCCATTCACTCACACATTTTCTGCAATACATCTTTCATAACCATTCACGCACTGCTGGCACAGACGTTAGGGGCAATATGGGGCTGTACAGTAGCAGAGCCGGGAATCTAACCCACAACCTTCCATTTGAAAGACAACGTCCTCTACCACTGCTCCACCGATCCTCCCCACCATTGTGTGTATACTTATATTTGTTACATCTTTTGGACCTTTTCTGTCCTAAACATTGTCAGGACCAGTAGTCCTCATGGTAACTAAAACATGGTCTTAATGAGGCAGGACTAAGTTCTGAACTGTGATTAGGTTAAGGTTAGCGTTAGACATTAACATTATAGTTAATGTTGTGGATAAGGTTGTGTTTAAGCTGTCCAAATGAATTGAAGTCCTTATAAGGATAGCTGCACAGACCTGTGTGTGTTCCAGGTGTGTGTGTGTGCATGTGTATACACTACAGGCTCATATATGGCAATCGACCTGAGAGTAGGAGCTAAATATTTTAGCAGCCAAGTGCTGTGTCTGCTGCTGTGCTGCGTGTTTGGACTGCAGTATGATGAGCCACTTGTTCACTACTCTGTTTTTCATGGATGTTATGTGAGGAAGGGACCCAAAGCAACCTCATCATCTCACAGGAGAACAAACACAATGAATAAATAAATGTGAACTGGTGAGGCTAATATAGGCGATGATCAGTTTATACCTGGCGCTAGGTGCACCAATTGGCCTAATCCCCAAATCTGCATGTTTTTGGACTGTGGAAGAAAACCCACGCACACACGGGAGAACATGCAAACTCCATGCAGAAAGGCCCTTGTTCTGACCAGATTTGTCTTCTTGCTGCAAAGGCAAGAGTGCTAATCACAACACCAAACTTCATCAGTTTCAAACAGTCACTTCTATGTGGTTTTCCAAATTATTCAGAACAAATCCTCTCATTCTGTGTCCTCCTTCCAAAACTCCCGCTGTGTGTATGAGTCCACAGAAATCAAGTTCTCCATAAGGCCAAAGCATGACTTATGTAATTAACCTCACTCTGTTCTGTGTCCTAAACTTCCTCTCAAGCTGCCTCCACCTTTCTTGTCACTCTAGTCAAGCTGCTGTTTGCAGGAGAAAAAAAATATTAACATTATTAACATTTGCATTAAATGTGCAGCAGTGTTTGCACAGCTTGACCCCTATCAGCTGAGGCCAGAGGAAGGAGAGCAGAGGCCCAACACTGTGCTGCTAACTTCATCCCATTTATGGCTATGGTCTGCAGCAGGAACACAACACTTTTTAACACAAACTCCACATTATAGGGTGTGTGTAGTTTGCAGTGAGGGAAAATTTTATGTGAGGACATTCTGACCTTTTGTGAACATTTTGGCTGGTCCTCTTTAATGGGTTTTGAGGGTTTAGACTTGGTTTTAGAGTTAGAGTTAGAATTAGGATTAGGTTAGGGTTAGGAAATTAGTTGTGATAGTTAAGTTCACAGTCACAAAGGCAAGTGTCCATGCACACTAGCATGACTACTCTTATTAGGACAGTGAACCCTAACTTTCATTTATTTGGACAGCAAAGTTTCTTTAAAACCTTAGCCCTAATCTTAAATCTACAGTGCCTATCTTTTAAAAATAAATAAATGTGATAGTTTCAAATCACTTCACACAATGCCACCAAGTCTGTGTTTCAAAGCTGTGTTTCAAACAGGTTGGAGTGACTATAAACACAAATAAGTGCCCGCAAAAAGTTTCAGAGGTATATTTTACTGCTTAAAATACCCATTGTTCCACAGTTTGATGGGTTAATTGCTTCCTGTCCCCAACCACCTGCGCTCTGCAGCTGTATACACACAAATGCTACATCAGTCAGGTTTAACAGTATTGCTTGAAAGAGCTTGTTTTCAGCACACTGAAAATGTTACATCATTTCTGTCCACGAAGAACAAACAGAGGTACAATAATGATATTGACAAGAAAAACAAGCAAAAACACATCTAAACATTTGCTACTTAGATTAATACACTTTATGAAAATCCTAGGTCAAAAGTTAGGGTTAATGGTTGTTGTTCGGAATCATTCAATGTGGAAAGGGGTGTGAGGCAGGGACTCTCTGTCTCTGTCTCTGTCTTTTTGCACGTAATATAGAGCCCTTGGCAGAAGCTATACGTCAAAATACACAGATCCAAGGATTGGAGGATGAAGGAGGAACAACCCACAAGACAGCCCTTTTTTGCGGATGATATTTTGCTTTTCATAAAAAACCCACTTCTTTCTATTCCTGCACTTATGCAATGCCTGCACAAATACAGTTCGATATAAGGATACAAAATTAATGAAAACAAATCTGAGGCAATGATGATATCAGGGAATTGGCCTATACAGCTAAATGAAAACGTCTCCTTCCGCTGGTCCAAACAGGGATTTAGGTAACTGGGAATTGTTCTCACTGCCACCTCCACACAATTATATGATGTTAATTAGAATAAGCTAATCAGACAAATAAAAAAAGATATAACAAGATGGGAGGTTCTTCCCCTCTCTTTGCTTGGAAGAGTCGAGACAGTGAGGATGAATCTCCTGCCTCGAATGCTGTTCCTGTTCCAATCCTTACTACCTTTAATATGTTGGATAAACTAATTTCTCTTTTTTTATCTGGCTGAGAAAGAGATATAAGACTTAATAAGACTTAATAAGTGGCATGGATTAAAAATGATCAGGAAACTGGGTGGGTCCAACTAAGGGTATATCTTTATATGCCCTATGTCAGTGAATATTTTGATTTGTGGAAAAATGAAAAATAAAAAGTTAAAAAAAAAACACACCTCCTGCTTTTAAATGCATAGTCAAACTAAGCATAAGCTTTCCCATCCCATTTATGTTATCCATTTGTTTGTTTGAACAAACACACACCATCTCATCCACATGATGACACATTATGAAAGTGGGGATTTGTAAGCATGAGCTTGGCTCTTGAAAAACCCAGCTTGTGAACAGTAATGTGGTGGGAATGGCCTGGCAGCTGCCAGTATGGAATGAGGGAATTTCATAAGCTTGGCATTGAACAGCTCAGATCCCCAGCATCACTGTAATCCCAGGCAGGCTCAGTAGTAGATTACCTATTCATCCAGGCTGCAGTCTGCTGGGAGACCAGCCTGATGAAGAGAAGAGAGAAGGCAGCAAACCTTCTTTTTAATGCACTGTGGAGCTGTGCTGCATGGCTTTTGTTGAAAAGTTGAAACAGAAGAAATGAAGTACAAGTACCCTTTACTCCTTCTTGGAACCTATGGTCCACAGCTTAAAGATGAACCTGACCCGCACAGCTTGCACATATTCTGCATTTGTGTTTATATAGCACTTTTTTCACTCAAAGCTGCTTCATACTGCAGTTTTTGCCATTTACCCATTCAAACAGTGCATCTATGAGCAGCACATTTTCTATTACACATCTTTCATACCCATTCACAGCCATTAGAAGTTTACAAGTGGTGGAACAGTTAACAAAATCCACGGTTCATTTCATATCATGGTTTTGGAGTCATAGTTTACATTTTATTTTTGTCATATTTTTACACATCAGCATCATATCTATGGCTTAATAATCCACCATTAACAGATTTTTTTTTATGTTTTTTTAAATCAGATATTCTTAAGGACATGTCATACTGAAAGGATCGGGCAGATCAATTAGGCACAATATTACAACAATCTCAAATCAAAATGATGTGAGTTTTTAACAGCAAGAGGGGAGGTATTGCTATTTAACTGTTTGCCTTCTAGGTAAGAATATAAACTGTATGTTCTGTCAAATCTTAAAAGAATATGTTTTCTTGTCACTAAAAAACAGACTAACCTGATTTCCTCCTCCTTGTGTTGTCAAATGTCACACTGGGCTGAAGTCACTGTAGATGAGCAAACATGTCCAACGTGTTGCTGCACAGTGCTTGCACGTAGGTGCCATTTTGCCCACTACTTTTTTACTGCTGTCATCATAGATAACATGAAATCCAAAATGCTCCCACACAGCAGAAGGAAATGATGCTGCTGGCACATCCTCTCACTCTGGCCCTCCTCCTGTGTCTGCTCTCACCATTTCTACAACTGACCCGCAGCATTCAACAGTCCACGCTGTTTTATATCCATCCATCTATCCCAAACATTGTCACTACCCTAAATGAATCATGCATCTTTTTCATTGGTATGGATGTCACATCTTGAAACAAAACAGATCAAACGGTACACACGTGCCCCACGCCGCAACAGGCGCACCAAACAGGACAAATTTATTAAGTGAGCTATTCTGTTCCACCCCTACCAAGGACACATTGCATTGCAAGGACACATTGCATGCATGCAGTCTAGCAGAATCAGGAACTGAACCCACAACCTTGGAGTTGAAAGATGACTCGCTATATCACCATTGCCCAAATGTATACATCCTTCATTTATGTGCAGTATTTAGGCTGTGGAACAATACATAACATTCCTCCAATTTCACAATCAGTAGGTCACAAACATTCATGATGAGGTGTCTCACTGTGACCGTAACAGCAGTGTCCACTGTTGCTTCATGTTTTAAGTTGACGACAGCAAAGCTGGACAATGTCCTCCTTTAACATCAAAATGCACACATAAATCTGCCAAATCGCATATGCGGATCATCTGCTGTGGTAATTCCTAGAGAGGGAGAGGCCAAAACTGCAATTATCAGGAGGTGTTGTCCTGTTGCTGATATTGCCCTTTCCACATCAGGTGTATGAAGAGGTTAATTAAAGAGACAAAATGAATGGAATTAAACAGACAAACTATTCCAAACTATGTTTTTCACTGTGCAAGAAAAAAAAAATCAGTAACTTGAACACATGCATTTTTGTCTACACCATGTGTTTGTTTGGCTGCATTATGCAAAATAATAAATAAATAAATAAATAAAGTCCACAGTCTTCCTGGATTTAGATTATTCTAGCACATGACCAGCGGAGCTGAATGTTGCTCTGGTCAGCATGGAGAGGAGAGGGCATATAGAGCAGTGATTCCTGTGCCAGTGGTGTATCAATAAAATGCTGTGGATACTCCTTTAGGAAAAAATAAAATATAGGTGAAGTCTCACATTATGTGTGTGTGTGTGTGGAGAGAGAGAGAGAAAAAGGTGGTGGAAACTGGAAGCTACAGACAAGTCCCTTTATGTCGACCCGCGCAACAGAACATTAAACATGAAACAGATTTTTAAAAACATTTTTGGCAGATATAGGAAAGGCTGAACAAACAGATATAGTGGACTCACATGATTTGTGTGTGACATTTTTAACATATACTGTATATTTGTGTCTTTTGTTGTTGTTTGTTTTTTCTCCCAATTTTTTTTTTTTTTTTCAAATGTTTCTTTGAAGGCCTTTCTGCATGGAGTTTGCATGTTTCGCTCGTGTGTGTGGCTTTTTTCCAGGTTCTCCAGTTTCCTTCCACAGTCCAAAACATGTAGATTTAGGGATTAGGCCAATTGCCTGTAAGGTGTACCCTGCCTTTCCTCATGTCAGCTGGGATTAATCACCAGCACCCTCTGTGACCCTCATGTGGAGGATAAAGTGGTAGAAGATGAGGGAGAGTGAGTGAGTGAGTGTTGGAGTTTAAAAAAAAGAGGGGGTGGGGCAAGAAAAAATCCTTAATTCATCCCTTTTGAATGCTGAATGTTGAATGAACTTTGAACGATCATTAATATTTAAACTTTTTTGCATTTCACTATCATTTTATTGTGTTATATGTATATTATCATGTTTGAATAAATCGATCAACAAACAAAACAACTCTGTAAAGCTGCTTTGGACATGTAATAATAATAATAATAATATTATAATAATATATTTGAATATCATATATTATTCTATATACCAATATATAAAGAAATAATAGTACCAAATATATTTATTATTATTATTACTATTTTATTGTTAATATTTTTTTCATAATGACTTTATATGGTAATATGTATTCTTATAGAGTATATGTTTACTAGATATATTCAATATTGAGTGTATTTCAAATATTATAGTAGTATTACTAAAATATTTACAGCTATGACGTTGATTTCTCTACATGAAAAGTAGCTATACTTTTTTTCTATAATTTCAAATTATGTTCAAAAAATTTTCAGATAAAGATTTATATTTTTACTTTTTAATAAGGGGCTAAATGCAACTTTCCAAATTAGAGGAATAATGATTATTATTATATGGAATACGATATAGTTATCACTTTTACAATTTAGATTTCATCAGCTTTATTTTGCTTTTTGTAAAATGTTTCTGATCAGACTGAAGAATTACTTGGTGGACAGAATTCATCCCTTGAAGCTTCTTAGCTTAAAATAGAACTTCCAGGAGTTGATGTTTTGATTGTTGCATGAGTTGCATCACAACACGAACAACTTTTACTCAAAATATTATATTATTTTGTATGTCACATAGCAATGCTCTACCAATCTTTTTTTTTTTAATTCTTATGAAAATACAACTTTTTAATTAAATTATCCTGATTTTTGTCACAGTATAGTTTCTCTTCTGTGTAAATCCTGAAGGTATGTGGCTTATAGTGTGGCCTTAGAGTGTGATTGGTTGTGTCCACTCAAGCTTCGCTGCTCACGGACATAAAGTTAGTCTAATCCCTGTGACAGAGGCGAAAGCTCTGGCAGCAGCCAGTGTTTTATTCTCTCACCCTCTCATCTATCTGGAGAGAGGGAGCACGAGCAGATGGCACCGAGAGCACAGCCTCAGCCAACGCAGCATAAAAGTCCACCTTTTCTCTGCAGCCAGCAGGCATTAATCACACTTTGCCTTGCACAAGCTTGTACCGCTGTAACACATTGCAGGTTGTTGGGCACGGAAGCTGCAGAGGAGAGGGAGAGAGAGGGGAGGAGAAGTGGAGCCAGATGGGACATTCAGGGGCCGTGGACATAAGAAAGACTTCAGGAGAATCTACTAAAAGTTTTTTTTGTGTGTGTGTTTTGTTTTTTTGTCACACTGAAGTGCTATTTTTGGGATCAAATCCCAAAAGTCACCCAACAAACACCTCTCTCTTGCTCTTGCATTTTCTGTCTCTTAGCTTCATCTTCTTGTCTTTTAAGATTGTTGGGTGTTTTCACTTAATGATAAAATTTACTTTCTTATTCAAATTAAGCTTTATACAAAAAATTGTACAGTGTGTGTGTTTTTTGACATTAGTGACAGCCAGACAACTTTATGAACAATGACAACTTTGTCATCTGCTGGTATTTGGCTCCAGACAAAACTGTGAGGAGCCTATTGTGAGGAATGTTCCTATGCAAATCAATAATCAGCTGTAATAAAAGAAAAGAAGTCAAGTCAAAGAAACAAATATATCAAACAGACCACTGTAGTGATATAAATTCAGAATGAGTTAGTCAGTTAAAGAAGACATAGAATGGTCTTTTTGACTATTTGATTACTGATGTCTACATAGACTAAATAATATGTATGGTCAAAAACCTCATAGTCTCTTCAGATTAAGCCAGTTTATTGCTCATCTCTGACAGTATTTGAACAGGTGCTCTGTTTCGGAGCTAATATCCACCCCCCAGAACACTGAGTCTCTTGTGATTGGCACATTCCCACTCGCTTGTGATTGGCCAGCTACCAGCGGATTAACTGCTGCGCAGTGCTTTGCCCCCCGAACCGCAGGAGCGTCAGTTTGAGTGCCTGCGTGGTTTAATTTACATGTAAAATGAACCATTTTAGTATAAGTTGTTCCCTACGCACGCGGTTTCTCACAGCTCATGCAGCGGTTCGCTTTTACAACAGCAAGCCGAGACAAACAGAAAGCACACACGATCTCTGCCTGCCGTGCAGTAGTTAGCATATGTGACACTTGCAAGCCAACACAAAAATATGTTTTGCTAGTAAACAGTATCATGTGGAGCTAAGACAAACACTCACTCATTTTCTACCGCTGCTGAGACAATCAGAAAAGGCGAACACACACGCTTGAGCACAGGTAAACAGAGAAGCCCTTCTCAAAAGTGACTGAATTGTTTATTGTGACACTTTAGTGATGTTTAGATATGGGAGGGAGACAGGGACACACCAAAAAACATCAGAAATTTGATTTTCCAGTGAATGTTCCCTTTAGCACACATGATCTCTGCCTGCCGCGCAGTAGTTAGCATATGTGACACTTGCAAGCCAACACAAAAATATGTTTTGCTAGTAAACAGTATTATGTGGAGCTAAGACAAACACTCACTCATTTTCTACCGCTGCTGAGACAATCAGAAAAGGCGAACACACACGCTTGAGCACAGGTAAACAGAGAAGCCCTTCTCAAAAGTGACTGAATTGTTTATTGTGACACTTTAGTGATGTTTAGATATGGGAGGGAGACAGGGACACACCAAAAAACATCAGAAATTTGATTTTCCAGTGAATGTTCCCTTTAATGATATTCTGCAGTTTAATGAAGCTGTTGTACTGTTACTTTCTCACCACATCTTCAAACTCCTCAAATACTCTTACAAGACCACCAATTAACAGCTGACTCATTAGCATTTAGGTTAGCCTCTTGGCAACTAGTGGCTAAGCATCTTATTATGTTGTGATGTTGTGAAAGTTTAACATCTTTATAAGATTTTTTTTTTTTTTTGCTAATGATTTTTCCTTTTAAAATTAATTCACCCCTTTATTTCATCATATTTTTGGTATGTTTTGTAATACTTTTACAATAAGCTGGAGCTAAATACATAAATAAATAAATACATTTAAATATATATATATATATATGTATATTTTACAATAAGCTGGAGCTAAATACATAAATAAATAAATAAATATATATATATATATATATATTTAAATGTGTATACAGGAAGCCATGAATCCAAGAGTAAATAAACTTTTCCAACACGCATGAGGACCATTGTGTCAGTAGCCAGTTGGTTGAGTCAGTACATTTTCTTCCCTAATAAACACAAGCTCCTGCTGTCACACTGGCTGGTTCAGGCAATCAGAGCAGATGCCACATGACTGTGACTGCATCAGTAATGACACAGTCAAGATAACCAACACTGCTGACCCTTCATTATCCACAAACAAACATACTCATTATAGTCCAAATGTTGGTATACCTGCCTGTTGTATATAGTTGAATATAGTTGTACTGATGTGTGTGTGGGTGTTCTTGGGACAAAGTAATTACTTCTATGCTTACAGGTATTTGCAAGTCATTGCAGGTCTGCAGTCAAGAATTTTCTTTCCAAAATAAGTGTGAGAACCTTGTCTTGAACAGGACTCAAGTGATGATTAATTTTCTCTGCCAAATTACTTCAACGTCAAATTGAGCAATTGCCTATACAAATACTTTACAAATATCCCTGTATCTTTTTCGGTGTACCTTCTTCCTGTTGCCTGAGCAATATTTACTTGGTAAGACACTGTAGCCACTCTCCCTACAAAGTGATGAATACCCCTTTTTAAGGTATCAGAGCCAAACAAATCAGAGCCAATTCAAATTAGGAAATGGAAAGATGAAATCAGAGAAATTCACAGATTGGATTTATTAAATCATAGTATGAGCAATTCAGTATATAATTTTGGTCAAAGGACCTATAACAACACAAAAAATAATAAAATATGTATATTTAATTAGATCATGCCCCCATTTTTAAAACCCTCCTATTACTCTTATTGTTATTATTTAGCTGGTCATGATGATGCATGTTTTGTCCATAGAATGTATGTAGAATGATTCTGGGGCTAATAGGGATGCACCGATCCGACTTTTTCAGTCCCGATACTGATACCTGGTCTTTGCGTATTGCTTAATTTAAACATGAATTTACTACATTTATAAAGCAAAATGAAACAAATTAACACATACATGTACATGTAAATGAAGTGAATTATTCAAATGTAAAATTCTGCCCACACATACATATGATTACAGAACAATAATTCAAAACCATCCTCTGTGGACCATGGAGATATTCAGTATGTTCTTTTACATTGAGCAGGTACATGTGCAAATATTTCACTGTGATCCAAAAATCTGCTGCAGGGAAAATAATGTTGAAACTTGTTATGAGTTGTAAAGCTTTTAAGTGTGTGTGAGAATAATTCTCCAGCTCTTTGGGTTACTATGAAGTCAATACTGTATGTTATTTCCCTCTACTGCCTCCAAAGACCAGTTAATTCTGGTTGTTTCTGAGTCCGCCACTCTGCTGAGGTCCACTCTGTTCAACCACCCTTGTGTCGATGTTTGAATGCAGCCCAGAATTCTTCAGGTCACAAAATGTATTGGAATTGAATAGAATGTGGGATTAACTGGCATGTATGGAATGCTAGACTGAAGCACATCTTCATTTTAGCATGAATGGAACCATGGCAACTGGAATGTGTGAAGTGCAAGGTGTTATTAGTTGAAAAATCCCATGATGCAGTTCACCTTCAAGAATATTAGGTCCAAGTATGGCGAAGGCATTCCACCAGACGCTGTTATTGTCACTACCCAATTTGTACAAATTCGGCACTTAGGACATTAACAGAACAGATCTGGTTTCTGGTACAAATCAGGTACAGTTGTGACAGTTGTGTCTAAGATGTAAGAAAGGCGGCGTATGCCAAAAAAGTGATTACAGATGATTTACACTTAACACAGGATCAGGAACATTGATTCTTTTCCAGAATGGACAGAAGGAGGCTAAACCACATGTCTATATGCAATTTTACCTCTGGCGCTGCTTACCCCCAAAATGGTGTTTGGGTACATGTGTCAACCTGGTTCTGCTAGTCTGCCTGTCTGTGAGCTTATTTAAGCAGACAAGCCCTGAGACTTATTCCTTCTCTGACATTCTGCATTTAAGAAATTCTGTCAGAACATAGCTGCCAGACAACACTCATTGAGTCAGTGCACACATTTTAATAATTTTAATAATCTGTTTTTCTGATGAGAATTTGTTTTGAACTTGTTAAGGCTATGGTCATTTTTATAGGGGGCTACTATTAGTCATACATATGTAAAGTATTGCCTTGTGGACATGGACTAAATAAGCCTTGAGTAACTCTGTGTTAATGTCTTTCTGTTTGTTCCTGCGGACAAAGGGAAACTCAGTGTCATAAACTCAAATGATGGCGTGAATGAATTCACTCCTGGCAGGTTTCATGGCATCACACTGCAGAAAGTTCTGGTTTAAATTAAGATTGTCACTACAGGCTGCTCCTCCGATGATTAGGGTCATTACCTCTTCCAGAAAATTCTGTTAAACACTAGTTGTGAAGCCCCCCATAATAATGTGAACTCCCATTCTGAAGCCTCCGGAACTGTGATTTGGCCAGTACCATTTGACATTTAGCAGTAGGAAGTTCAGAGGTGTCACCTACAGTATACCAACTGTCACTCACACTAATGCCCTTTATGCTGTTCTTTATCGTTTGCTTTCTTTAAAAATTTGCAAAACTGACATCATGCTCCAATGAAGAAGAATTAAAACTTTTTTGATTGGAAAATGCTGACTGCAAGTAAGAAGTTGAATCACATTTGTGCAATTCATTTAATTGCACAAATGTGATTCAACTTATTTGTGCAATTCATTTAAACAAATAAATAATATAATGCAACAAGTGTGTAATTCTGGTTCAATTATGGCGTTTTCAGTCTCTTCTTGAAACATTCATTAAATAGTAAGTATAAAATAGACAGCCACTGGCATCTGTACTTGTAAATATCAAAGTAAGTATTGGCCAATAGGCTGATGACAGTAAACAAGGTAAATACAAGTAACTATCCTTCAATTTTACTCTCATTTCTTTTATTCTACATTCTTTTCTTTAATATGCAAAATTATATAATTATTCAAATTATTTAATTTTAATAATTAAATAATTCAAATCATACTCGAGAACGGACCACCTTTCATTCCATAGCAGAAACTGAATGGACCATGATTCTAATATAACTGTTTAACTTTTACCTTCTAGCTTTTAAGCACCTGCTGAGGGAATATTTTCCTTCAACTTTGTCAAAAATAAAATGTCATTAAGAATCATACAACATGAAGTGAAGTCAAATCACACTCTCCACACAGGACTCATTTATTCTCATTTATAAAGGTTTACTTCCATTAGAATTCTATAAGCATTAAATAGAGAGAAAAAAAATCTTGCATATTACCTTTACTTACTTAAAACTAGTTTGGCAGTGACAAATCTCTGATTTTCAGCTCAGGGGCAAAAATTAATCTTTTCAGTAGGAATATAATGTGATGCTCAAATGCTACAGATACATCAGTGTCACTGGTAAACTGCCATTGGCCTGTGAGCTGACACTGTGCTCATTAGCACAAATGTTCGCTGCCAGCATGTCCTCACATCTCTGATATAAATATCAGAGAGAGTTCTCAAACATGGTTTCCGATGATCAAAACCCTCACAGAGCATCACTTCCACTTCCAGGCATTTGTACTATGTGAGCAGGTGTAGTAAGTACATATCAGTGCATTTAGTTAGACAAAATTACAATTGAGTATTGAGATTCTGACCATTTGATGATGCATTTAAATGAAACATTTAATCTCAAGAAATAGCAATGTTAAAACCTGTTTTTTTTTTTTCATTTTTTTCATTTTTACTACTCAGACATGCTCCATTAAAAAAAAAAGAAAAACTATAAGTTTATTGTCACTAAACAGACCAGAGACAGTATCAGAAAGATGAGTAAAAGTAGTCAATCATTCATTCATTCATTGTCTACTAATTTATCCTTCACATGAGGGTTGTGCAGGAGGCTGAAGCAATCCCAGCTGACATAGGAAGATGGGGTACACCCTGGACAAGATGCCAGTCCATTGCAGGGCAACCATCAGCCCAGTTGACGTGGAGTGCAAAGGATTTGTAGCCAGTTTGACTGCAAACATCCTCGGGAAAAGGGTAAAGAGGGTAAAGGGTAAAAAGGGTAAAGATCTGGCTAAAAAAAGAAAAAAAAGAGCAATAGAGATACTGTCTGGGCTGGCAAGGTGACCATCTAACTATAGGACACACACCCTGGTCAGATCAGCCTATGGTAGGCCTGCCTCAGTAGAGAGGTAGTGTCTTGTGATAAACGGCCAAAACACCCTGTGGATGCTGAGGTATGCAGCTGACAATGTGTCCTGGTGGAAGCAACATCAACTGGTGGCAGTTTTCAAATAACCCTCAAAGAAAACCCTGCAGCGCAGAAACATTAGCGACTGTACAATCCATTCCTTCTTTTGATAACTTTTTTGAGTGATGGACTGTACAGGAGTACAATCAGAAGACCATCAGCAGACCACCTCGAATAACCTCATTTACATTAGGTGTCTATAACTATACTTGGGTCTTTTTTTTGACCAAAACAAGAATATGTGACCCACTGGACAGGAAAGTCTATGCGTACACACATTAAGTGTCCACATTACTCCCGACCTTACACTCCAGCAAGGACAGCTAATATGTATATTTAGTGATAGAAAGTCTGTGTTCTATCTTCTGAAAGTCAAAGATAGATTTTTCTTCATCCAGCCAGGGTCAAGGTTAAAGTCTGCAGCCTCACATAAATTTGTGTGAGTAAGTCTAGGTACTTGGACAGCAATTGCCTGACACACACACAAATGACTGTGCTGCATTTACAGGGGAGAAAGAAGTAGGACAAATTTCCAGATGAAAACAAGCAGTGGGGGTGAGGTGGGACAATTCTATAAGACATGTTGAGATTTTTGTTGTCATTAAAGAGTTATATTTTATCAGATGGAGGAAAATAGAAAATCAGCTAAAGGGCCAAATATCAGCCAACAGTCAATGCCATTTCTAAAAATCTGCATCAACTATTAAAGAAAACCCATATTAGATGACCTCTAAACTGGAGTGCAGCCAGGTACTGTATGTTCAGCACTACAAGCTTCACCTAAAAATAAAGTAATCGTCCCAGAGCAGGGAATTTATTTTAGGTGTAAACCTAAGGAACTAAGGGCTGAATGATTTGGGCAAAAATATTTATTTATTTCTATCATATGCAGTTACTGCAATTAAGATATGATTTGTAACATAACTTTTGAAACCATGCTTTAGTTTCATATATATTTATTATTACCACATGAGGTATTATTAAAATATTACCTACTTCACTCTCAAGCAAGATCAATTTTATTTTTTTTTTGCAATTAATCTGAGCTGTTACAAATTGCACTTTAAATTTTTTTTCAGAACTTTCAGAACTTTTTTGTCAAAACTTTCTTTTAGGTCCCTGGTCACTGTAGTGGAAATGCACATAGTGAAAGTCGGGCAGGTCAATAGTCCATTGCAGGGCAGACATAAAGACTAACACTAACACAGTCAATTTAGAGTGTCCAGTAAACCTCTGCATGTTTTGGGACTGTGGGAGGAAGTCGAGGAACCTGGAGAAAACCCATGCACACGGGGAGAATAGACAGACTCCACACAGAAAGGAACTGGACAACCTTCTTGCTGCAAGGCAACAGTGCTAGACACACGCATGCTACTGTTTGGCCCCAGATTAACATTCAGTGTCATAATTTGTCTTTCAGAACAGTAAGAACAACAAGATACTTCTGTGCTGAGAACTCAGCCAGACATTTGTTCCAAGATATAATGAGGTAACAATAGTGTCATAATTCAGGTCCACAATAGGTCCACACACCACTGTGTGAGTCCTCGGGCTCACACATTAATAATAGTGTGTGTGATTGGCTGCGTTCTTGACCAGACATGTTAATGATCTCCTGCCATTAAAAAGGATCAGCTTGACGTGTTGTATCCACTGCGAGAATGTGCCTAACTGCTTGACCTTGCTTAATAATCTAGTAAATAATCTTTTGCTTTGATCTACAAAGCGTGGAACAATCTTGTTAAAATGAATTAACAACAAGTTTGGCTGTTATACCATCAGCAGTTTTAAAACAAAGCGTTACATTAAAAGACGTGGCTGCTGAATATGTGGCCACTTTTGCTCACAAATGAGTCAGTTTATTTAATAAATTCAAACAGGATCAGAACCACTTTTTTTTAATTAACTTCAACATGTAACAAAACAAAAAATAATCCACATGATGTAAAATCATAGAAAAGTGGTTGAAATATTACATTCTTCCTCCAGAAGAATCTCACTAGTCAGCTGGCCTTCAACTTGTTTGTTTCTTACTTCTCCCCCATCTCAAGGATTCCTCAGGATCCTACACACATACACAGACAGGCTCTGATAACAACCTTACCAACCGGCACACACCTGCACGCTCCTTCCCCCAGCGCTCCCCTGATGCTCCCCCGTCTTCCCTTCTGTTTCTCCATCCCTGGGTGGAGGCAGTGACAGATCAGGGCACTGCCCCAGCCCCCATACATTTTCCTTCAAATCACCTGGTGCAGTAGGTGACACCCGTCCACCGCAACAGTTATACAGTACTGTGCATAAGTCTTAGGCCACCATTAGATTTGTTGTTTTAGCAATGCTATAATGACCATACTGTACAATTATTTCTCAATCACTTTATTGGAACACATCCTGAAAATATGGAGAAACACATATGCAGTTCTATAATATCAAATATTTAGTGTGACCTACATTTCCACTTGAACAATAACACAACCATGGCTCCTTAAAACCTGGAATGGAACCCTAATGTTATTGGTCAAACCTGTGTTTCTCCTACTATTTCATGCCAACAAATAGCTGCTGTGAAAAAGGTCTATTATACCTGGTTTACTCCAGACATGTTGGAGCATTACATACACATGTTGCACAAGTTCAACTCATTGACAGGTTGATCATGTAGTAGAAGACTGACTTTTAGTCACATCTTTTCAATGTAAACACCAATGATGACAAAACTGACATAAAAACAACAAAGCTGGTGGTGGCCTAAGATGCACAGTACTCTAATCAAATTATATAAATAACCAACATGATTTGGAGTTCAAAATACACAACATATTTATACAAAATAGACAATTAGATAGATAGATAGATAGATAGATAGATAGATAGATAGATAGATAGATAGATAGATAGATAGATAGATAGATAGATAGATAGATAGATAGAACTTTATTAATCCCTTGGGAGTTCCCTTCGGGAAATTATTGTCAAAATTACCAACGTGACTGCATCTAAGAAAATCATCTTTAAATCCATATCTATTTGCTTTCATAGTCAGACATTTCATTTTTTAATAATGTGAGGAAGGAGGAGTCATTTGCACATAACAACAATAACAGCAGTGGCTTACTGCTGCGTATTACTGGGATAATTTTAATTCTAATTCATTAAAATGACAGATTACTATCATTACTAAAGGTTACCATTATCAGGGACCATAACCTACATCTTATGTGAGTGAGAAGAACTCTGTTGTTTGTGGTGAAATATTTTCGACTTGGCGATCCAAGGTTTCAGTCATGTCTTTGAATAAAGTTTTTTCCACCGTGTGAAACGGCATCATCCTTTGATAAAATAGCGGATCACAGTAGTGGAGCATTTCTTTCACTCGCACTGTCTCATGTATATTTAGCGGATTTGGCGAACGCTCCTGTAGTGTAATTGTCAGCTGATGATGACTGGTGGTGGTGCTTCCCTCCAAGCTGATGTGAGGTCAAGTTGAGCAAACTGTGCTGGTGACGGACTTTGAGGTGAGATTTATATGCCTCATTCAAATGCTGCAGCTCTCCTGTTTCTCCAGTTTTAAAGCCAAAATACTACCAAATTAGTCCACCGTGTCTCTGCGTGATGCGTAAAGCATAAATAAAGCAATATACAAAAATATCGACCATACACAAACACACACACACATTAAACACATATAGGGATAATTCAATATGGTGTGGCCGGAGACACAAACACACCCAGTAAAACCACATGTATCGCACACAGATCTAAACTGGAGAACGTGCAGGTTTCCAGAGCATGGGCCATCATTTCTCTTCATCAATGATGATTTATCTGAAATCACTCATTTGTGTCTGATTAAAGTGGATTTACTCACTACCTCCAAAACTGATTGATGCAATCTGTAACATCCCCATGATGCTTTGTGGCAGCATCAAGGTCAAGTTATCTGTCCTGCAGTTTTCTTATCGATCGAGAGCAATGAAAGATTTCCAACATAATCTTTTACACAAATGCTGGTGCAGTGTTGGATAGTCAGAAAATATGAAACGACCTTTCCACTTGAAAAACACCTCACTCTACTATTAAGCCACCATCGCCCCTAAAATAAAAACAACTTCTTAATGTGAATATGTTCTGTTTCTTTATTCCTCTATTTGGTTTGTCGCCAAAACAAGACAATTGAGGACATCAGTTTTTTGAGATTTAAGAAACAGCAATTAACTTTTTTGTTGTTGTTGTCTTTTTCTGACATTTTAATGACCAAGCAACCAATTAATCAGTCAAGAAAAGATTAGTAATTACTGAAAATAATTGTAAGTTGTAGCCCTAGATATGTTTTCTCCTCAACTATAGCTGACAGTGTGATTAAATCCATAAAAAGTGAAGCTATGGGACTGATGGGCTTTTTCTGCCCTGTACAGTTTTAAGCACTGAAAAAAGACAGACATGTCTGAGGACATGAAAAGTCACACGCACACACAGTCTCCATCCTAGACCTGGCACATGTGAGATAACATCCCCTCATTCTGAAAATTTCCAAAACCAAAGCACTATCTCTGAACGTGACCGTCTGCATTAAGTAGGAGACCGGAAGTACTTAAAAGCCTCACCATTATCCAGACATCTATAGAGTCAGATGGCGTGAGACACCTACAATATGCAGCTAAGAGGGAGCCTCAACTGTAACCCACTGAAGTGAAATTGAAAGAAATCAAATGCACACAGCCAACCACAGCTGCTTTCACAAAAGTTTATTCCAAAACAGCCATTATAGGTGACTTTTTAGGTCACAGGCAAAACAAAACCTGGAAAACCAGACCCTCTAAAGTAACATAATCTCATCCATCTTTGTTTGCTTAAGGATCTTTAAGTACCAAGCTAAAGCCTTAGGGCCTCATTAGGGCATTTCCAAATCCTGCACATGGCCACTCATAAAATATAAGGTGATTTTTAAGGTGAATTCTGATAATCAGCCTAAGAAAATTAACAGCTATGTACAACTCACATGCCATTAAGTATAAAGATAATCCCTGAATGCTCGACCATAAGCAGACACACATACACACATATCAACTGTGCCTATCTCTCACTGGAGCACTCATTCCTTTTGAAAATCAAATTTTTTGGTCATACCACCCAGCAGTACTAGAGAGCTGGCAGAAGTTCTTGTTGGTGTCGTTTGGTTAATTTTTTAATTTAATTTAACCTTGTGCGTGTTGTCCTTGTGCAATGCATGTTCCTCTCTCTATGTTGGCCTTGTAATGGACTGGTGACCTGTCCGGAGTTGCCCTATGTCAGCTGGAATTGGCTCCAGCTACCACCATGATACTGCGGTAGAAAATTAATGAATGAATGCATAAAGCACCATGCAACACATATTTTTGCCTCTGATAAGTGAAATGTTTTACTGTTTGATTGTTTTTTTTTCTTTCCATAAAGAAGTTTGAATACAAAATGAACCAGTTTCCTCAATGCAACGCTCAAGAGCATAACTTAATCTTTATTTGTCTGACATTTCTAGTAAACTTATCTGAACAAATTTATCATGAGAACAAATTTGGCCATATTATCCAAACCTGTGAGATAAACACATACTATGTGATGAAGCCTTTCAGGGGTTTAAGCCATAAGGTGGCACCAGTCTGAACACAAGCAGCCATACAAAAATATGCTTTGAACAAAATAACAACCAAAACTACAACTGAAATTAGAATCCTTTACATATGATATTTCCGTTTATAACAAACCAGGGCCAGTTTGTTTTTTTGAAAATAGCACAAGGCAGACAGACATGGAGACACAGAGACAGTGGTGCAGGGTCTTACTGACATCTCAGCCCAGGAGAGGACAGAGGAGTTCTTGTTTACCTGAAGGTAACTCGATCAAGCTCAGTTTGAAGTTTTCTGTCTCTGCACAGCCACATCACAGAGTGGTTCTTTTTTTGCCTCGCTGGCTGAGCTGCACATACTGGCTCCATTCAGTCAGTCCAGCCGATGTTCCTCCTCACAACACCCTCGAGTTCAGCCAGGAAAAAAAAAAGTTCTTACAGGCGATCAATAAATGCCCTTCAGAGACTGAATTCCTCAGTATTGAAGAATCTGTGCAGTTTTTGAGGCAAATACAGGTGAAATAGCAAAACAATGGCAATGAGTCTGATTTTTACCTCTGCTAAGGAGGTTATGTTTTCATCGGCATGTGTTTATCCATACATATGTCCTTCTGTTAGCAACTTCCTGTCTATAGATGGATCAATCTGAATTTCTGTGATGGGTAGGTGATCACCCAATTATCTTTGCATTCAATTTTGATAAGAATCTATTATGATGTCACAAAAAATTATCAAATTCTCAAGAAATCCTCTTTTAATGGCAAAAGTCATCTGATTTGAACTTTGGTATATGTATGTAGGATCAAACAGGCAACCCAAGGCCAAGGGAAAGGGAACTTGGCTTGTAACTGGAGAGTTGCTGGATCAAGTCTCCCACACATCAAGGGCTTGGGTACCCCTGAGCAAGGTACCCAGCCCTCAATGTTAATTGGTCACACTAAATTGGTAATAAATAGAAACAATCCTTGCTGACAAAGGGTGAAAGGCGGGGGTCACACCCTGGACAGGTCAACAGTTTATTGCAGGACAAACATACAAACAACATTTTACTCTCACACCTACGTCAACCAATGACCTTCTCTTTCATTATGCTCTTTGTGTTTTATGTCATATGTAATATATTTTACTTTTTCCAATAACCAATCAGGTGATTTTGACCAGTATTGGACTGATACTAATTTTGAGTATCATAATCATGTTTATCACGTTTAATCCTTACCCATGTGCAGCGTGAACATAAATGACCATACGCATCGATTATAAATGCTCAGTGTAGGACAACATATAATATAATGAAGAATTAATGAGTATGAATCAAAGAAAGACCAGAACCTTTATGCAGCTCCGCAAATATGGAAAAGTATGAAGACGCTGTTTTCCTACTGATTGTGTGTAGTTTTAATTCAGTTTGACCTGGTGTCACAGCCTTGGATCATAGTGCAACAGTAGATATACTGATTGCTGAAGACAAAGAAAAAACAGTACTAGATCAATGTCCACCTTACTGACGTCTCATTTCAGTTAAATGTGGAATAAGGATTTCAAAAAGTAGTGCGATAAATAAGGGCCTCATGACTCAGTCTGCAGTGAGAAAATCTCCCTGTCAAAGTAAGAAGTCTAAAGAAGTAAAACTGCAGAACATCTTTCACAAGTTAAATTTTGGAATGAGATACAATGCCCACTCTGACTTATCAGACACATCCACTAATGCTTTTCCCATGACTCTGGCTCAAGTTTCCTGAGTCTGTAGACTTCCCCACTACAAATTAAAAGCAAGATTATATTACCATTAATTTCACAGTCTTGGCACCAATCAATAATTGTTTAATAGTGGAACTCTAAATCTGGAACAGTACCAAAACCTAATTGGCCTTTTTTTTTGGACAAGATGCCAAAAAGTCCAGCACTTTCTGGGATGTCCTGCTTTTACCTATAGACAAAACTAATGATACAGATATTTACAATAACTTCAAGAATCAAAAACCTTCATAGATACATACAGTTTATGTTGGAATATTACTAATGCAATATTGTTGTAGGGTTGTTGCACTACACTACAACAATCCGTTGTCTTTAATAAACTCATCAATAGTTCGAAAAAGTAGTGACAAAGAATGGCAAGTGTAAATTCTCTATTAAAGCACATTAAGTATGATAAAACCAAGCGGCAACCACTTGTGACATCAACATAACAACCTGAACTCTTGTGTTGAAGCAACAAGGTTCAGCAAGCGAAAATTCACAGATATTGCCATCAACCAGACACCTGTCCGCTCACAAGCATTATCATTTTTGTTCCCCTAAATGGAAGCACATTTTACTAAATTGACATCATGTTCTACCAAAGAAGAGCTGAAACTAGGGATTGAGACATGTCATGAAAATTTTTACTGATATTATAAATCAAGTGAAGCTCAACTTTCTTAACCTGGGTGAACACAGCCGATTAAATCTCAAACTACAGACATGTCTGTCAAGGACACGATTTTGGCCAACTACAGAATCCCTCCCTAAAGGGAACCAATCACAAACCTTGTTTTCCCACTAGTGTGTTAGAGGTAGGCTTAACGTGATGATTTCAGAGAAGCGAAGTTTAGCAGCTTTTGTATACATCCAACATGGAGGCCACTAAAGAGCAGCTGTCTTTCAATTTGGCTGTCGCTTCCCTTTTAAGTGACTTCCTCCACAACTTCCTATTGCAAAGGTTGTTAGAGATCATTACTAGATAGCCATCACTGCTAGAAAACTATAACAAGCACATTTGATGACATATTGTCCATCACTCTGCATATATCATCTGGATTATTGGTCTGATTGGTTGTAGGTCTATCCAATTGTGTAGAGAGGCATTTTGATCTACTATCTCCATTGGTCATGCCTCTTAGAAGTGGGAGGTGACTACATCCTGTCTAGGCTCATACTCTAAAATCTAAAATGAGCCAGACAAGCAGTCTGGCATTTCACATTGACTTCAATTCTAAATGAATTCTTTCTTCAAACATTAGTGGCTAATCAATAACACCTTCTCTCCTGGTTGGTCTCACTGATCAAACAAGAAGACTATGTCTACTTTTGTTTATGGTCTATGGCTAAAAATGTACTAATAAGTAATGACTGTGTTTGTTTGACTAGTGGAAACAAAAAGAAGCTGTTGTAACATTTTACAGTAAGGATACATGAATAATCATGAACTCATTCATGAATTACCCGATGAACTATCACTAATTCACACATATTAATGGTATTTCATGTCATACTTCATGAAGGCACATGCTATTAATTAATCGGTAACTAGGATATTTGAATGACTTATTAGTCATTCAAATATCTTGTGAATTATTAGTGCTGTTCATTATGACTTTATAGGCAAATCTGTGGTCTAAATCCATGGTTCCCAACCTGGGGTTCAAGCCCCACTTACGGGGGCGCCAGAGATCACATGGGTGAACAGAGCTTTGTCTGCTCTGAAGTTGTGAGGTTATTAAAATTAGATTTGTTCATCTTAAATTTAGAAAATCTTACACTCTAGTGGATAACCAGAACTATAATCAATCTCACCAACATTAAAACCCAAGTTTTGGTCCACCTTGAAATTTATCAAGCTATTTATTACCAACACCTCTGTGAACTCTGAACTTCTGTGACCATCACTGCATAAGCAAATCTGATCAGGCCACTCAGAGGCTATACCTGATCGTGTTCCAGTTGTCAGAATTTGTACAACAAAATATCATGTCTGAGAAATGATAAGTGCTAAAGACAGTTTTGATCCATAAACACTGAGAATAGGAAGAACTTACACAACTGCTGTTTATTGTTGCATATATACATTTGCAATTATTTATGTGATTCTTTTGGTGTGAGTGCGTGGACAGGGGTTGGTAGGGCTTGGTTTGTCTTGGACACAAGCAAGGGGAAAAGGTTGGGAAGCACTGGTCTAAAAAACAAAAGGAAAAAAATTACTGATTTGCTGAATCCTTGTAGTCATGAAGAATTTAGCATTACTTCTCCATGATGTCAGCATGTCTGGGGCTCCTCAAATTAAGTGATTTGTCTTTAAAACTGATCATTGGTGGTATGAGTGTGCAATCATGTGGTTCTTCAAGACAAACTGTATTACCCATTCTTTTTCATTTTTGCTGAAAGCGTTACTGTTGTGGCTACAAGACATCTTTGAAGATGTCATGGCAGATTTGACAAGAGTAGTAAAATATGCTGATCCAGCCATGAGTGAAGCTGGAAACACAGTACAGTGGGTCACACAGGCATGCACTGCAGTATTCCCAGTGATTTACTTCTGAGTTTTTGAATCATATCACCTCTCCTCAGCAAGGAAGTGTGTGTTTCCTGGTTTATCTGATGAGTCTGTGAAGGGGTGGAGCTTTGTTATGTTTTTGCAAAGAATGCTGGAACTAAGTGCATCCTCTGACAGTAGAGGAAATAGCACTGACGTGCCTGCTGTTGTGTAGATGATACAGATGAACACTTTGGTCTTCTTGAGACATTTAAGACTTAAAATGACAAATGGGGATTAGTTGCTTGTTTTATATTTTCCAGATGAAATTAGATCAATTTAAATAAATAAATCTACTCCCTGGATCACATGGTTTCAGTAAGACACAATAGCAACACAGTATAATCCTGCACTGTTTTCTGTGATGTCACTGTGTTCAATGAATCACTTCAGGAGTGCAGTGTGGTCAATCAGAAGCTTCAGCTGTTTGTTGGGTGAAGGAAACTTTTTGTTGTTTTCATCCAAAAGATTTCTTGCAGAAAACTGAATGGATTCAAGCAAAAGACTCAAAGGAAGCCAGTTGGCGAAAGATCCATTTATTCAGGCAAACGAACAAACAGCATCAATACACAATGTGTCGATGGTCCTCAAATAAAATAGCAACTGGAGAGTTTTACTTGCAAGACACTTAAAGGTTTTTGCTCTCCTACAGACAAAACTCTACTTGAGGCAAAAATCTGTTTTCTTGAAGCAAAACTGAATTCTATGAAGTGGAAATAGTAGTTATATTTCCATTTGGGGGAGTGGTTTCTCAGTCTGAGTGTTACCTGTGAGGGTATGTCAGAGAGGTGTAACAAATAGAAGAAGGTCTGTAGGTGTGGTTTGGGGGGAAACTGTGAAGGTCTGAAGATGGGTGAAAGGACAAAGGATGTATATTCCACACGTACAGCCAGTGAGCAGCAGTGGGTTGTCTGGAAGGAGGTCTGAAGTGTGAAAAGAGTAGTACATTTGTTAAAATTCAATACTGATGGATGTTCAGATCCTGGCAGACATCCTGGCACCAAAAGTATTGAGAACCACCAAAATCTAACATGACGGATACCAAAACTGTATTACAGTCTTGCATCACAGGAAATCTCTTTGACTTTTGAATGTAAAGCATTCACTCTGCATTCATGCTTTACTGCTGCAGTGGCCCATGTTCTCCACAAGGATGATTCCAGCTTCATATAATCCAATCTTACTATAAATCACATTGTTTGTTTACAGACCAATCATTTTGTATATACAATCTGTGACAAGTGTTTCAGTCGGAGAAAACTGCAAACACAAAAACAATGAGCAGAGGCTGAGAGCAGAACTCACAGGTGCTGAACCAATTCACTTATGCCAAATGTGATCATAATACAGTGTTGGAGAAGGATTGTGTGTGCGTTTCCAGATTTTACAGGACACTATTCATGACTAAATCTGTCACACCCATTTAGGACCCCCACCCGACACACATATACACAAACACAGGTTTGTACAGCTATTTTAAGAGGATATCACATTCACCAAAGTTCCTTTAACCCTGATCTTAACCAAACCTCTTCCTAACTTACTTCACTTTAATACGTAATCATTGACATGATGGAAACGGCTGGTTGTCTAAAACTAGACTTTTTTTTCTCTAAACACACCGTGGGCTCTAATTTCGTAGACCAGGCACAGGTGCAGCGCAGGCGAGGCCCAAGGGTGTGTGTCCAGGTGCATTTTTCTAGTTTCGTGCACAGCGCAGGGGGTGCAAGTACTCTTCTGTCCCGCCTCCGTTCCTCCTATCAACGCAGGTATTAAAGAGAGGGAGAGAAGGCGTGACTGGGTTTAACGCAGTCTTCACCATTCAAATGAGCTCCTGGAGACAGCAGCAGCGTCAGACGGAGGAAAAGTGATGTTCTGGTGCGGGAGGTCCAAGCTCACAGTGGCTGAATATATGATAACACAAACAGGGGCTGATGATGCAAAATGTTACCAATATTGTTAATCAGGTTTGCCCCGACAGACTGAGAACCGTTGCCCAGTGTAAAAAAAACAATTTCAATGATCTAAGAAGAAGGGCCTAACAAAAGCACCAGGGGCGGCCCCTCCACCAGTGTGGCCATGAGCTCTGCCCTCTCAGCCATGAGCATCGAGGGCTTGGGTGGGAATGAGGTTGGTATTGTGGGTAAGGTAAAATATTTTTCCACTAATAAACTTCATATTGAGTAACCTATATTTAAACCCCATGTAATAAAGATGATTAGTGTGCACAGATCACAACATAAACAAATACCATTTGTAACAGGGACGAAATCAGAAGCACCTGTGCGTAAAGGACGCATTCCCAAGCTCGTGGTCTGGCCCTTGTCACTAGTGTTTGCATGTGAAATCAACTTGTCTTACCCATTTGAAATATGATCATTTGGCATGTAACTCTGGATTACACAAAATCAAAGATGTGAATACATTTGATGAATCCTCTTCCTGATCCAACCTGGAGCATGTCCCCACACGCGACGAGGAAGAAGGAAACTAGCTTAATAAATCAATAAAATTGATGTTAACACCATTTTGCATCATTAGTAATTGTATGTATCTTTAATGTGATTGAGTAAATTGTGGCCAAAAATGTACAAATGGAAATATTTAAGGACAGAGCTGTGCAGCCAGGTGGTCTCTCCTCTCCCCTGCACTCTGCTGCTCTCCCTGCAAACAATGCACTGAATTTTATGAGATGAGAGAAGCCGATTATATACTCACTGGCCAAATTAACACTAAACCAGCTGCGCTTCGCCTTGCGCCGAGAGTAGACCAGGTTGGAGCTGGCGAGCTTTCAGCGCATCTTCAGCACAGCCTTTTGGCACGAAATTGTGACTGTGCCCCTGTGAATCTGTCGACACCTCCCCCTTTTGCGTTGTCACACCCATCTTGGTGCCCCTCAGTCTACCAAATTGCCAAATTCACTGCACACGGTGCTGCGTCTGACACAAGCACAGGCTGTGCTACGCTGCACCACCTATAATAATATTTATAGTCTATATACATATATATATATAATATATATATATATATATATATATATATATATATATATATATAGTCATATTTATAGTCACTCAGATTAAGTCAGTTTATTGCTGCTCTCTGACAGCATCTGAACAGGCACTCTGTTCAGATATGCACCCCCAGAACACTGAGTCTCTTGTGATTGGCCAGCTACGAATGGACTGACTGCCCTGCTGTGCTTCGCCCCTGAACCGCAGGAGTGTCAGTTTGATGCACACGGTTACACACAGCTCATGCAGCAGTTCGTTTGTAAACAGCGAGCCGAGACAGACAGAAAAGGCAAACACACACCGATCTCCACCTGCTGCAGTCAATACCCGAGCTGAAATACACTCGCTGACACGTAACAGAAAAAGACGAATACTCACACTGCCTTTCAAATGCGGCTGCAATTAGCCGTTGTTAGCTATTGCTATACAAAAGAAGCAGTCAAGCTCAAAAAGACATTACTTCATTTGGAAATACACTGCCTTCAGGATCTCCATTATGGATTGTTGGAACTGATCCCTACTTGAGATGAAGATGAAGTTGTATTGCCCAAAGTTTATATAACTATTCACTTCAAAGTGACTGCTACAAACAACCAGCATTTTAGGAAGCTTAGCAGGGATATTACTATCAAAAATGAAAGATATCCACTCTGCTCTTTTTCCCTCATTAGAAGGGAGTCTATGAAGCATCTGGTGTTGTTTTTGACAACCAGCAACAGAGCAACAATGAACTGAACCTTTCTTCTGAGACATGTTGCTCTCAACAGATACAATAGTTGTAATGGTGGAAGCGATTCAGCTTTTTCTTCTTCAGGCTGAATGTCCACGCCCATGACCGGGAGTAGCTGTTGGGGTTCAATGCACGGCAAATGTGCAACTAAACTCGACTTTTCAAAACGGCTTGCTCGAGCACAGGTAAACAGAGAAGCCCTTTTTCCTCAGAAGTGGCTAAAGTGTTTATTGTGACACTTTAGTGATGTTTAGATATGGGAAAAAGACAGGAACACGGCAAAAAACATCAGAAATTTGATTTTCCAGTGAATGTCCTCTTTAAATTATAATGTTTAGGCAGGATCTTTCTTCAGAAAGAAGGAATTTATGCAAGAATCACAAGCACCAGGGTTGAAGTTTTAACTTAAATTAATACTGTTTGAAACAGGCTTGAAACTGACATGTCTCAGTTTTTATTACTTTGTTAACAAATTAACAGCGCTTTGTTATAAGGTTATAACACTCAGTAGAGTAAGGTGGAATAAACTATAAACAACAGGAGGAGCTCCAACAGCTTTGAACTAAAATATAATATTGTTACATCAATTTCTGTTTCAACATAGAACTGAAGTGGTAGTCAAAAAAAACAGCCCAACTTCATTTCTGATATTATTTGGCAGAACTTCAAGTCTGCAACCTGACTGGCATCAAGTGCAGCTCTCTTTATTTATAATATTACCCACGGATGAGAACACATGGTCAGAGCACACAGATTTATATTTCACACATTTATGGCCCAACTTACTTAAAGTATTAGATTAGGTTATTAGAAGGTATCCTATCTCTCCACTAATGCAGGGGGTGCTATCTGCAAAGGGAAGAGAAACAGGATCCTCCCTCATGACCTGTAGACTTGCATCTCTAATATGTTTTTGCTCCTGCACCTGCAGCTGACACTGTCAAATGGTATAGTAGGAAGTTTTACATGCCCCTTAAACAGGCACTTATGAGATGCAGCCTGTAAGTTGGAATGTGATCCTTCAATCCAACGTTTGAAATAATGTTGACTTTCCAATAAAAACTGATGGTTTTGGTTTTCAGTGACAGAATTTCGCTGAGCAATATTGCTGCGTTTTTCAGATTTAAAACATTCAAATGAAGCTTAGGAAGAACTAGGACCTTTCTTAAGACATTTCTCAGGTTTTCTGTAGATGAAGTTGAACATTTCAAGGCTCAAGATAAGATCAATTATTAGCTTTAATGTTTTCTTTTCATCTCATTCACACACACCAACTCACTTTTGCACATTCACACACACACAGTGGGGTGAACTGAACGTCTCCAGAGCTTCACAGAATTTTACCAAGTGACAGAATCAGCTGATTGTGCATGTGTGTATGGAAAGATGACGCTGTGTTTTCTGGTGGTTGAGGAGCGGAGAGGCTACACTCGTGTTACTCCAGCTGTTTATTTTGTGGCGTTCCTACAGCACTGAGACACTGCCAAGTTAAACCCAAGACTCTCTCTCACACACACAGATCAGAGATATACACAGTGAGAAAATGAAAGAGAGGACCAGGAAGAGGCAGCCATGGTAGCCTGACACAGCCAAAATTGCAAATCATAAAGGCTACAATTTGATTGTTTATTATTTTTTTATTTGAGCTTTGCAATAAATGATTTAAAAAGTGTAATAAATAAATAGTCCATATCTTGAAGCTCTCATAGGTGATTCTCAGCTTCTGGAACAAGAATCAAGAAGAAAGAATATTTTCTGACATTTAATGGACTAAACAACTATTCAATTCATAAAAGAAAATAATTGACTTATCTTATCAATTATGAAAATAATCCTTTGTTGTCATGCTAGTAGTTGGTATAGTGTAGCAATATTGAATTGAAGCTGTACTTCAACTTGAATTTAAAAATAATATATAATAATATAAATAAAATAATATATATAATATATATATATATGTAATAATATAAATAAAACAATAATAATAATAGCCACAATACCCGTCATAAAACCTCAGTAAGTTTTTTTAGCCATATCCTTCAGCCCTTCTTATTGAATAGTCATGTGTTGCATGTTAAAAATATGTACTCTGGCAACACAACACTCCCGTTGTGGATGTTGTGCATATAAATGTCAGAAACACAATTACAAAATTTCTGATACGCCAAAAATGCTTATACTGTACAGTAATGAAGGATATGTAGTATGAGTATGTACTGGGGCTTATAGCTGATGCTCTGAACCTGTCCAACCCTCCGACAAGCACTTGTGAAAATACAGCCCACTGCTGCTGCTGCTGCTGTAGAGAGTCTCCTGTGTCACTCTGGACAACACAAAAATCTTATGGAGGCATCAGACTACAACATATGAGCCTAGAAATGTCATAGTATGACAGATGTTAAGTGTTAAGAGTTAATGGAAGAGTCAGAAGGAACACCTGCTGCAGGTGTGGAAGTTGGTCTGGCCAGGTGTGGGCCAAGAGAGCTTTCTCTGATCCACTGCGTCTGCAGGGTTCTTGTACTGTTGGCCTTCCCACAACTGACCTTCATGTCCATCACAGAACTGGAAGTAGAATGTAGCTAGTGTTAAACAAAACTTGGGAGAATACTAACTGCACTGGTTGGACAAGTGGGTGAGGAAAGCTAAGAAAACTAAGAAAGTCAATGGCAAAATCTGATGCAGTAGCTGGTGTTGACAAGAGAGTAGATATTCCAACTTTTATCACAACAGGAACAATTTTAATACTTTAATGTATTTAAAACTGACCCAAGCCTAACAGGTAAGTATGGCCGTGGTGCATCTCACTACTCATTTCCACACCCATGTTAATCTCTTTATGGGAATAGACCTCTCACCAATCTCACAATCTCACACAAGCAAAAAATAGACAGTGACAATGATCTATCCTCACACTTCCAGCATCTACAGTATATCTATAACATATGTAAGTAAAACAGTCATGTCCTGTTTCAAAGTACAACTGTAGAGATTCAGTTCCCTAATTCCATAAATCTTGTTCCTAATACACAAGTTTCACTGTGAAATATGTGCAGCACTGAAACATGCGCAGCTTCACACTGAGAAATACAGAAGTATTCAATCATTTTTTTAAGTGAATTCAGTGTAAAACAGAACTGGAGCTCCATGGCAAGTAGGTGACAAACTCAAGTGAGACACAGTAAATCAACACTGTGCGGAACTGGCCTTAGTGTTACCCTGTAAGTGACATGCAAATGTTACCATGGTTACTGCGCATTTTTCCTGTTTACAGATTTATACAGTGTAAATGACCATCAAAACGCACATAGATATGTGTGTGTGTGTGTGTGTGTGTGTGTGTGTAGAGAAAGAGAGAGAGAGACTGTTTAAAACCAGGGACACACTGTCTGTGTGTACACTGCAACTAACACAGTGAACTGCAGCGGTTTAAGGGCAAAAATAATAAATCTTCTATTATTAATTAAAAGTCTGAATAGTACAGGAATGTCAACAAAAATAAACAATGCTAAGAATGGAATAAAGAATATTCTGTAAAGTAGCATGCCACAGCAGTGACGCAGGGCATGATACATTCAGAGTCTCATGCAGAGTAGCACAGCTACTAACACTTAAACAGAAACCTAAATGTTTTGTACACAGGCCATACTAACATATGCACATAGAGTATGTTCCCAGTGATAACCTTTTTTTGGCCTGAAAAGAAAAATAATCTTGGCAAGCAGCCAAAAAAATACTTCTTATATAAGTCTTATTAAGATATTACAGCTACACTTTCAGCTTTAAATAAAACAATGATGTGAATGAAATTCAAACTGCTCCTCTCTGGGGTTAGTGTGTTCACTACTGCTATGAAATATGAAAAGATTTCAGCATCATGGATTGGGTTGTGTGCAAATATAATAAATTCTTAGCTAAAAATTCTTAGCCAGCTTTATCAAGAAATGATTGACATGAGAGAATTTCTTTGCTTGTGATTAGTACAACTTTCATATATTTTTCCTTATTTTCAGGCCTGTTTCTCCACATTTTAAGGCACATTACAGTCTGAAATTGTATTTGAGCATCTGCCCAGTATCATATTGGTGCATCTACTTTCACTTTCCCTGACTATTAATCTCATAAAAATCTTAAAAACACACAAAACATTTGTTTTGACTTGATTCCCAATTAGTTGCTTGTCATTCCTTTCACATTGTAACACACACATGATCAGCTGGTGCAATTCTATCCCAAGGTGTTTTGGGTTAGTGGTGAGGTTTGGTGCTTAAATGAAATGTATCTGATTTATAATAGGTGAGATGAGGAGGACTGTATCATGCATGATTAGCACAACCTGATAGAGATTATTGATGTGATATATAGCAAGGGGGAGGGACACACGCAGGAAGAGCACTGTCACCACAGAGTAAGATTGGAAGCAGCTTGACAGGCTGCTTTTATGAATGATGGTGAGGAAGAGGAGCACAAAGGCTCACATCTGAGAAATGACAGGCAGAATTCACCACAAAACACTGCAACATAGTCTGTTTGCTTGAAAACTAAACCCACCCACGTAACTGGTGTTTGTGTCTTCTCAGAAGGTCCAGCCGGGGGTGTGAGAACATTAATCCCTTCCTCAGTTGCTCTGCTTCATTTAGACAAAAACAGAGTGGCAGGGTTTTAGAAGTCACATGATTAATCAGATGGGGCCAAATAATCAGATATATTTTTAATAATCAGCATCGGTTCATTATTATGTAAATAATCAGCCCTTTAACACATTTTAGTTTTCTGAGCCACTTGTTGTTTGCAGCCATAGTCAGACTGATGGCAAAAGACTTAAGAAAATATAGACGTGTTGTTTATCTGTCATGGATGTGTGTGTGTATGCATAGTATAAGAATATGCACTTGTATGTGCATCTTTGTTAAGAACCAAAAAACCATACAAATGATGGGTAAATGGGACATTTTCAAAGGGATAAGAGGGATAAGGGATAAGCTATCGATTATTTTAGTAATCGAGTAATCTATCCCTCCTCCTCACCTGGAGCTGCTTGATGTTTGAACCCAGCTGAGCACTATATTAAGCTCTAACCAACCTCTCACATCTTTATAAGAATGTTTGTGTGCACAATTGTGTAGATAAAAAGGCGATACAATAACTGTAGCAGATACTCCTGAACTCCTTTGCATGTGTACTCTTTTTCGATCCGATTACTTGATTGTTTGTCAGAATGATCGACAGGCTTTGTTCGACTGCGTTGACCTAAATGCCTTCGAGTCTGAAGATCACATCATGATTGTGACAAGAGTCATCAGAAGAGTACAGTAAACCCCACTTGCACCCACAAAAGGACAACATCAAACTGTGGTAACATATGTAACTTCCTGCTTCCACTGGTGTTGTTCTGTGTGTTTCTCCTGCTCTCCAATGTTGGACAGTCTCTGCTATTAATTATCTAGTGTTACACTCTATTTACTAGACAAGCACTTGTTTTATCAGTCGATTATTTTTGAGGCTTCTCTTGGTTTCGCTTTTTTTCACTAAACTCTATCTTTCGCGTAGATTCACACACGGTAGTTTTCCTAGCTTAACAGTTAGCTTAGCAGCGAAGACTTTTCTCTTTCCCTCTCCTGCCCTCTCTTGTGTTGTGCGCCACATGTTTAGTTACTCCTCTGCCTCCTTTCGTGATAACAATACTTGTAATAAGTGTAACTTGTTTACAGGATGGCGCACCATTTTCCACACATTCTGGTGAAAATTCCTCAGCTCTACACCAATCACATACCCTGGTACATAAAGTAGAACAATTTTTCGGATTTTCCTCCAAGTACCACCAGAGGAAGCTCATGTACCACAGTTTGGGAACATTTGTTTAGATGATCCAAGAAATAAATCATACTGAGCACTGCCACAAATTTTAAAAAGTACAAAGATTGCTACAAACATTAATGCTAATGTATATGCTAGAGACAGAAAGATGAATCAGTGTGAAAGTTTTGCACTGGAAATGGCACACATGGCGTGTTTGGTCCACACCACTGACGAATAATTGAATGACATACTTTATTCAGGAACAATGAAAGTCACCTTAAATAATTTCTCAATTCTACACATCTTTATGAGTTTCAAGTCTAACCTTAGGGGAGAGATGGTTTCAGTCCCTGGTACCAAAGACTTCACTAACTGCAGATACTACCTGCTCTTTGTTCTCATGCCTGTGTGCATCACAACGAGACAGCCTCACTTCCACACAGGTCATTATGTGTTGGCTCAAAATTCCTAACCTTAAACTTCTGTCACTGGAAAGGACAAATGCCTGCAAGCTGGAACTAGTCACAAAGCTGTTCATGTTCATAGACATTTTTGACAAAGTAACATGACTTCAAATGACAATATTCATAGTTTGGAATACTTTCATCATGACCCTTTCACAATTTCATGCTTGTGACTGATGGACCCTCATGGACTAAAGAAACAGTCCACATGTTTGTGAATTAAACCATCCACAAATTGCTCCAGTTTTTTGCCTAAAAAGGAAAAAAATATCTTGGCAAGCAGGTTTTGAAAAGGAACAAGATTTAATTTTCTTATTTTACGAGTAAATCATCAATTGTTTGCTGTAAATCATCAATTGTTTGCTCTCATCTTTATACCAAAATGGCATTCAGTGTTACTGATATGATACTATGTTATGCACAAATTTGCTCTTGTTATGATTTATACAGTGATTTGAGTCCAGATAGTTTACTGTCTTCAAAAAAGTGGGCCCCTTTATATATAGAAAGTTTGGGAAACACTGCTTTAAACTAATCCCACTTTCAAACTCATCAGTGATTGGATCATTTGAAACCACCCCTTTAATAATGCACATTATGCCAAAATCATGTTGCAGAACAAGAAATTAGCACATTCACCCGGGTGTCAGTTGTGTATTTATTGCTGCCAACTGGAACAGGAGTTGGAATAATTTAACCCAAGAGTGAATAGCAAATGTATTAATTCCAATTATAAACAAAATAAAAGTCCAAATCATTTCCCACAGGTATTTTAAAAACAATTATTCATCTGAGCAGTACAGGACAACTTCTCAAGATTTAAAAATCTTGGCAAAGTAATAGCATGTTTTGGTTGTAACTTGGAGGACATTATTGCTGCAGCTTTGAACTCTGATCTGAATCTAAATGAGAAACACACAACTGTGACTGTAGTAGAAGTTGCAGGTCCCCATGTTTCTCCCTGAACTAGCAGTGGTTTGGGCTGAAGACATAGCGGCCACAAAGCAAAAACATTTCATCTCTTCCTTTTATTCCACTGGAAATTTGCTCTGAAATCAGGAGTGCATTAGTGTTTGAATCAGTGCAGGTTTAATCTAAGTTCTTCGTCTGTAGCATTAAGTTGAGTATTCAGTTAAACCTCACACCAGCCTTATTAGAGAAAACCCAACATTTTGGCAGCTCATAGTTGGAGAGCTCCCAACAGGCTTTACAACATTTATGAGGATATAAACCGACTTAAAATTTGAAACTCAAACAAATATAGGAGTTTTCCCTCCGAGCCGAAGGGTTGAGCCTAGTGAGTGACTCTCTGTCAACAGGCATTTAAGAGAAGCCGTGCCCTTTAACACCATGACACAGAGAAAGCAGCAATGCAAGAATTCCAATAATAGGCTGATAGAAACATTTGGTATGAATCTGAAGAATTTGAAGAAGAGGTGATGATGCATGCGCTATTCAGTCAAAATGACACAGAGCCTAACTGTTCACAGTCAAAGACTGCTCATTGTAATCAGGAATCTAGCTTTGCTGATTTTCACCCTGAGTCACCCAGTTCCAGAAATATAGTGGAGGCTTCTTGTTGGGGCCTAATGTCCTCTATCAATATCCATTCTTACTGAATTCATTAATTAATTCACACCTAGTGTTAACACAGTGAAAATGTCAAACATTAAAAGTAGAATTATCCCCAAACGAACGAGCAGATTTGATACTCGGGTATAATTTACCCGTCAAAATTTCTGTATCAATTATTGTAAAAAGCAACAAAAATAAAACATGATGTTCTTTTAACCCTTAATGTCATATAAATGCTACACTACCACCATCGACCACTGTTAAGTGGCCAGAACTTCAATGAGTGCTGCATGTCTGTGACACTGACTCATTTCAAGGTGAAAAGAGCATTTGTTACAAGGTTAGGACTTTTCATTTTTTTTTAAATGACAAACCCAGATGTGCTGATGCTATATTCTGATATGAGAGCCAATACACTGCAAATACACTCTAAAATAAAATATCTAATATAAAATATAATTTTGTCAATTTCATGTATATAAACTTTACTGTATTTCACTAATTGAATCAACATAAATAAGTATCAATACAACAGCCTTTTAGACCAGAAAAAGTCATCACAGATACATATACAATATCCAAATTCTAAGAACATATATTATCTAATTTCACAATCTAGATATAATATTGATATACTGACCAGCCCTAATTGATGCTAGTTAATAATGAAGTCAATAATCCAGTATTCAATACATTCAAGAACCTCACACTTATAAAAATGAAAACCCGAATAAATGAATAGAGACAGATATTGAGTCCAGGTGCTTCCAATCAGAATGAAGGCAGCAAATAACACCCAGTCATGCTCTGTGGCACTGAGCAGACAATTCAGTTTAGTATCCAAATGTCAAGGAAAATGTTGAAATTGAATGAGAAATGAGGTTGATTGTTGGGGCCAAGATGGCAGAGCTTCATTCATTACTATGCTCCACTGGCTTCTGCTTCAACAGGAAAGGTGACTAACTGGACTTCTGCATTTAGATTGACAGGAAAGACATCTGGGCAAATGGTCAGAAACTGTGGCCGAAAGAAAAACAGAACATCTGCTCTTTCGTCAGGTGATTGAGTATGACCGTGTGGGGACTGTGTCAGCAAAAATAGTCCGTCAACAGCAACAAAAAGAGAGGTGTTGTTCAATCCATAGCCACTGGTCTAGACATATGTTTTAAACAGTGAGTCATCTTTCGACCTATTGTTAACAAATGAGTGACTAACACAGAGAGAACAGCACATGCCTAAATGCTTGACTTTCCAGATAATTCACAGCAAGCAAGAGGGCGAGTGTTTGCCTTCTGCATGCACTTCCTGCTGCTGTGGATGCACCTCACCCAGACAATCTCTGGAAAATGTCTGGACTCAATTCCCCACAGTCCTGTCTCCATGTCTCCAAATAAAATAAATCATATTTACACCTACAGTCAAAGTACTACCTTTTTTTACCATTCATCCACTCACACCCATTCACCCACATATTAAGGCAGTGCATCTATGTGATGTGCATTTTCTTTCACACATCTTTCATATTCATTCACAAGCTGTCAGCATAGCTGTCAAGAGCGATGTGGGGTTAAGCGTCTTGCTCAAAGACACATGGCATGAGGACGGACAGACCCACAAACTTCCAGTTGAAACATGTCTCGCTCTGTGACTGACCCGCCACTGCACCAAACTCCAACCTTCAAGTCATTTTGCAGAAAACCTACATGCATACAAACTCTCATAGATGGAATGCAATGTCTAAATGAAAATACGATATGAAAACAGTATTACATGCCATGTTCTTCACAGTGACAAGATCTCAAATCCAACAGATTTAAATATTTTGAAAGTTTTTAGGGCTAACAGCAAGTACGGTGGGGTACACCCTGGATAGGCCACCAGTCCATCACCGGGCCAACACACAGAGACAAACAACCACTCACATCTAAAGTCAATTCAGTGTCCAATTAAGTAAATCCCAATTTTTATGTTCTTGTACTGTGGGAGGAAGCCGGAATACCCAGAGAGAACCAGGTTGAAGATGCAAACTCCACACAGAAAGGCCCTTGTTTGAACTGAGAATCTGAACCAGTGGCCTTCTTGCAATGAAGCAACAATTCTAGCCATTTGACCACCATGTAAAGCTGTAACCTACATCCCGGCATTTCCTTTTATATTTAATTATTCTTAAAAGTCTGAGGTTATGTTGAATCCAATCACCACAAACCAGGCCAAGAATTTTGCCAGTACAATCATGTTGTCAACGTCTATCCTGAAGCTCATCTGAGTGCATGACTGTTCGGAGCTAAAAGGGCATGTATGGTGGTGTGGGTGGAGGTGTGTTTCCTGCTAATGTCACCAACATTGTTCCTTCAACCAACTCTAAGGGCGTTTTGTTCCGATTCCAACTTGTACTTCACGTGTTCCGGCTGCGATCACAGTCGTCCACTCATTGCATCTGCCTGACCATGCGAGCATTGAACACCTCAACTGTGCTTGTCTACAACATGTCTGTGTGCACACATGCATGCATGTATGCATACAAACACGCTGAGGGTCCATGGACACATTCTGCAGGCATTCATACATACCAATGAGCAGTGGTCCTGAGCTATTTATAGAGCAGCTATATTCGCTCACCATATGTGTCAGCTGCTACTCTCAAAATGGCCACAGACAGAGAGAGAGAGCAACAACAGGAAAACTAGGTGGGAAAGTAAAAAGAACAAATGAAAGTACTTTCACATGCAATGAAAGAGTGTGCGTGTGTATGTGTGTGAGAGAGAGAGAGAGAGAGACAGAGAGACTGCAGGGCATATTAGTCGTCAAACAGGTCCACAAAATATACATGTGCGCAAATGACCATGAAGTCAATCACACACACACACACTCTCTCAAAGACAGTAGCATGTGCACACATGCAGCAATACAGACGGGTAGAGCCTGTTTAGCGCCTCTGAGTCACACTCGGTTGACAAACTTGCATCCAACTGACAGCAGATATGTTTCTGGGCAAATCTCACATACATCCCAGGGGAGAGGAGAGACAAAGGGCAGGATCACAAACATACACCCATGACCAAGGAGGTACCACCACTGGCCTCTGTGTTTGTGTGTGTGTTCTGTGTTCTGAGGGGTGGGCGTTGATGAGAGCAGTGGGAAATCAGTACACCAACCGAACAAAGCAGCTCCTCAATCCACCTCTCTTTCTTCATCTCTGCATCCATCCATCTTCATCTATACTATTTCATCAATCCCCCCCACCACCACCACACACACTGCACATTCCAAACTCACTTGATGAAGCAGCGAGCTCCCTCGAATGTGTATCCTTCCTCCCATCCTGTTGGTAAATCTGAGGAGGTGGGAGGCAGTGGGGGGAAGAAGAAAAACATGAGTGGTGCTGCAGAAGAGGTAAGAACAAACACATTCTCTCTGACACACACACACACCTGCACAGCAATGCAGTGTTTGGACCACACGTTTTACACATTTTCCCTCCACGCCCCTCTCCCCGATTTCAAGCCGCACATATTGCAAGATTGCTCAATCATAGCATTTGTGTGTTTGTGTGTCCCAGCTGTTTGCACACACACAAACAACAGACGCTTCCCGCCTGACACGCAGATTTGTGCGTGGTATTAATTTGAAATAATGCGCCATAATAACGCAGCAAATGCGTGTGTACTGTACTGTACTGTAATGTGTGTTTTTCGGCAGCTTGCAGTGGTGGAATGATGTCAAATGTCATTGCGGGGAATTGGTTCACGCCTACGTGACGGAACTTTTAAAAAGTGTGTAGCAAGAAAGTGTCCAGGTGGAGCAGAGGCAGCGGTGTCAGTAGGGGGAGGCGACCGTGCGCAATGGTCAGCTGGAGGAGAAGTGGAGCACAGGAGATGTTTCTCTGCTGCAGAGAGAGCAAATATCCCCTCATGGTCTTTCTTCTCCGCAAGTTGTGTCTCCCCCTCCTTTTTTCCTCCTCTCTTCCCTCGACCATTACGCGCAGATAACCTTCCCCAGGCGCAGCATGCGTGCGCGCGTTTGTGCCCGCGCGCACATAGGAAAATAAAACACACACGCACACACAGCATCAGATGATAATTGTGTACCTGGAGTTTTCCTGTGCCCAGTGATCACAGCTTCTCCAGTGACAGTATGTAACCAGGTTGTGCTCTTCGCTTCTTCGCTGTTAGTGGAAGAAAACGAAGGGAGGGAAGGGAAAAGAGGTGAACAGAGAGAAGCCGAAGGAAAAGACAAATGCGTGGATGAAACGGGCACTGTGTGTCCGTGAATCCGTGTGTCCGCGTGATATTTACTTGATGAAGAATATACGTCCATCTCGAGTCACGCCGTAACTCCAAGAAGAAGGAAGGCAGGAGAGCCAGTCCGGCTGAGGATCCGCCGCCATGTCTGACTGAGAGCTCTGCTGCTCTGGGTTACCACACATACACACATACACTCACACTCCACACACACACTCACACTCTACACACACTACACGCAGCATAGGGGTTGGAGTGCGCGGCGCCGTGCCAAGAGCGCGCACCAGGAAATCCTCGCGCGCACTCGCAGAAGAGACGGGAGCGCGGATCGGATGGATAAAAAGAAAAAGCAATAATTCTGTCAATCCGAGGGACGAGATGGGAGATGTTGTTGTTGTAATGTATTTATTTATTTGCAGACATCGATTTTTGAGTCACTAAACTGTGTGCGTGTGTATGGGCGCATGTCTGTGTATATATATCTGGTATTCCTCATGTTGTGGGGACCTAAATCTGTTTGCACAGTCACATCATGGGGACTTGTCTTCCTTAAGGGGGCAAAAATCAAGTCCCCATAAAATAAATTACTTCATTTTAAAGTTAAGACATCTTTTTCAGTAAGGCTAAGGTTAGGTTAAGATTAGGTTAAGATTAGGGTCAGGTTTTGGGCACTACTAATTATGGTTAAAACTGGAGTAAGTCTCCAGGAAATGAATGTAAGTCAATGCAATATCCTCTGAAGTCATGTAAACCAGTGTGTGTGTGCCTGTGTTCTTATATGTATGTGTATCTTTGTGAGGACAAAAAAAAACTATAAGTGTAATGAGTGAGGACATTTTGTCTTTTCCTCACAACTTTAAAGGGCTTTTGGGGGTTAGGACCTTGTTTAAAGTTAGGGTTAGAATTAAGTTTAGATTAGGTTAAAGGTTAGGGTTGGGCATTTAGTTGTGGGCTATGGAATTATGTCTATGAATATCAGTAAGAATGCTGTGCGATAATGCCTGTGTGGCAGAACCCAATTTCTGAGGAACTGGTTATAATTTACAGGGTAGATGTGGTCAGGTCAGTTATGTTACAGTTAGGGTTATGCATTAATTGGTTATAGATAAACTTAGGATGATGATTTGCTTTGGTTGTCCAAATGCATGTTTAGGATCCGAGCCACATGCAGTATATGTGAGGACATTATTGTAATTGTATAGGGTTATTTTAGTATTACTGCTTCACTTGCTTTTTCAGTAATGTGCATATTTGATTTGGCAGAGATGTTTGATTCCCATCCTGATGTAACCCCCCATTTATCTGGGCTTGGGATTGGCACTTGGAGTACACTGTGTGCCCCCCCCGTAGCTGGGGTCAATTTAGCAATTTAGTGTCCAATTAACAAAATCAGTGAGAAGCAATGGAGATTAGGTACCTTGCTCAGAGTTACCACATTCTCGAAACCCTGTGGTTACAAGCGAAGCTTCACTAGACCAAGTGCTGTCCTACAATAATAACAATAATAATAATAATAATAAGAATGGAAACATGGGTAATAGGGACCCTTAGCTATTCCATTGATGCATAAACAAAAGCCTGTACCCAGAAATCTCACTTTGTTGCTTTAGAGATCTAATGGTCAGTGATCATCCCACTCCATAATGTCTTCCATCCCACTGACTAATGTTTATCTCACTCACTCACTCACTCACTCACTCACTCACTCTACCACAGTGAACTCCACGGGGAAAATCTATGTTTTTATCTGGCAGGGGACACAGGAGCTGTTGGTCTGCTGCTGCCTTATTTGGCAAGTTTGTATCGCTCTATTAAGTCTGAAAAAAGATTTCAAACATCAAAGTCACAAGATAACACACTTGAACTTACTGATTGAGGCAGCAATGGATCAATGCCCCATGTGTGCTGTGCTGTGAATTCACTTGTTCCTCCTTGGCTTTGGTGTGGGAAAGCAACACAAACTTCTGTTTCCCATAGGAAAAGGCAGGCTAATGATGAGGAAGAACAGCAGACATATTTTAAGATGACACTGACTTAAACTGACATAGATCTCATTAAGTGATTTTTTGTGACTGAAATCAGTTTTTTCCATGTGTCCTCACTGACAGGGTGAGCATTAATGTCTTATGCTGGTTCGCGGTTTATGCATGGGAAATAAACAAGATAACACACTTGAACTTACTGATTGAGGCAGCAATGGATCAATGCCCCATGTGTGCTGTGCTGTGAATTCACTTGTTCCTCCTTGGCTTTGGTGTGGGAAAGCAACACAAACTTCTGTTTCCCATAGGAAAAGGCAGGCTAATGATGAGGAAGAACAGCAGACATATTTTAAGATGACACTGACTTAAACTGACATAGATCTCATTAAGTGATTTTTTGTGACTGAAATCAGTTTTTTCCATGTGTCCTCACTGACAGGGTGAGCATTAATGTCTTATGCTGGTTCGCGGTTTATGCATGGGAAATAAGCACCGACTTTATGTTGGTGCCTTAAACAACCACATTTAAAAAAAAATAAAAAATCAGACAGATACTGAGGGGCAAGACCATGAAGACATTTAAAAACAAATTTAAAAAGATTTTAAAATCAATCCTAAAACAAACCAGGACAGAGTGAAGTGAAGCTAAAATTGGAATAATGTGGTCTCTTTTCTTTGCACCAGTAAAAAAGCCGAGTAGCAGCATTTTGAACCAACTGTAGTTGAGCAAGTGACGTCTGGTTAAGCCCAACATAGAGTGAATTGCAGTAGTCTATGTGGGTTGTAATAAAAGAATGGATTAAAATTTCAAAGTGATGCAGAGAAAGAAATGGTTTAACTTTGACAAAAAAGCTAGACTTGACAACTGAGCTAATCTGTGCATCAGGTTTAAGATCACTGTCTATTCTTTTACCCATGTTTGTTGCTGTAGGTGTCAAGTATTGACCTACAGAACTCAAATCAACACAAACTTTGGAGGTATCACTCAGCCCAAACAACATGACCTCAGTCTTTTTATCATTTAAGTGCCAAAGGTTTATTGACACCCATGCTTTAATTTCTCTGTCAGTATGTTACACTCTCAATGTGGTACCTACCCCTACCAGTTCAGCTTAACTCTGCACCTCATTTCATGTCATTTTTTTGATTCAGTTTCTGACTCCTTGTTGTCTTTTTCAGTTTTTTCGGGAGACATTCGGCCAGCCAGCCAGTCAGTCTCCTCGCCCTCAGTTTATTCCCCTTTTTTTTGGCTAAGTGTCGTTTATTTTATTTTTTTTTGTGTTATTGTGCTTTTTAACGGCCTGGCTTCCGCTCCTCTTTGGGTTCATACAAATCCTGAGTTAAATCATCTCACTTGACTTTATGTTGGTGCCTTATACAACCACATTAAAAAAACTGGATTATCCCTTTTAAAGATAGTACATAAACATATAAATGCTCAAAAAGAAGGTACTGTATTCCCTCATTAGTTGCTTTAATGATAATGGTGATCACTGTGATATTTTACTCCCATAGGATTTCAGCTGCAACAAGCTTAAATATGTCATTCCACATTTTGGTGAATTTAACAAGAAAAAGGTGCTTTTCAGAAATATTCTTCAGAAGCACTAAAAGATGTTTATTCCTAAAAGTCCACTTTTCTGCTGAAGAGCTTTCATGGGAACAATTGACAGCACTGGTGTCCTATAAGGACCACAAGGGCAGAGTGTTTGTTTCAATACTTATCAGAGTTTATCATCTTGTCCACTCACTGGAGGTCACGCTTAAAGCTGCTCTGACTGGAAATCCCCCTGCCACCCAAACAAACCCCCTACTGACCCCCCCCCCAACCACTCACACACACACACACACTAATCCAGCAACACAAGTGCACACTATCTAATAAGGCTAGACAAAGCACACACACGAGCACATAGTTAAATCCATCCCTGAGGTCAGGAATAGCCCACAGACTAAACACACACACACAGACCCCCACACACACAAACACATGTCATTAACACCCTTGGGACACATAAACACACCCAGGAGGAGGAGGGGAATTGCTCCAACTGAATGAGTGATGTGGTCAGTTAACCCCTAACACTACTTGTCACACACTACATCTGCCAATTATTTTCCACTGATTCACTTTTCATGCTCCATCCTGAAAATATACCAAAATAAAATAAATTAAGGATCAGCTATAGATTTTCTGACAAATGGTAAGCCACTTAGAAATTATCACTGGGAATTAAAGAGTTCTAGAAATTTTAAATGATTTAATGAAACCACGTGATAGAAATGTAACCTTTGCTAAGGTTATAACTGCCTATGGTATTGATGCCTATGTGTGGCCCTGCGATGGACTGGCAACCTGTCCAGGGTGTACCCCGCGTTTTGTCCTATATCAGCTGGGACTAGGCACCCTCCTCCACCCTTGTGGAGGATAAAGCGGTAGAAGTAAGTGAGTGAGTGAGTGAGTGAGTGAGTGAGTGAGTGAGTAAAGATATATGATGTAAGAAATAAGATCACAACTGACTTACAATCTGGGCAAACTGTTACCATGCCCATTCTAAACTAGGAAGAACTTTAAAATAAAAAAATAAAAAAATGCAATAAACTAATTCTAACAACTGGCTTTTGTTAGAATTAGTTCAGCTCAGAGAATGATGCTGTATCAACAAACTGAGACAATGCAGATCAGCTCCCACTGTTTTGTGACTCTGGTGCAGTTCCTGTTCAATATTAAAGGTCACATAGAATGGTCTTTTTGAACCAAAAATTTAGATTACTGATGTCTACTTAGATAAATTAAATAATATTTATGGTCAAAAAGATTAAGCCAGTTTGCTACTGTCTGACAGCCTCTGAACAGACACTGTTTCTGAGCTAATTCCCACCCCAGAACACAGAGTCTCTTGTGATTGGCCAGCTACCAAGTGCATTCCCACTCGCTTGTTATTGGCCAGCTACAGCTGCGCAGTGCTTCTTCTTCTTCAATGTTCACGCCCATGACCGGGAGTAGCTGTTGGGGAAGGGTTCGTTGCACGGCAAATGTGCTAGTTGCGTAACTAAACTCGACTTTTCAAAACCGCTTGCTCGAGCTCAGGTAAACAGTGAAGCCCTTCTTTCTCAGAAGTGACTGAAGTGTTTATTGTGACACTGTAGTGATGTTTAGGTAAGGGAGGAACACGGGAACACACCAAAAAACATCAGAAATTATATTTTCCAGTGAATGTCCTCTTTAAGGCTGCAAGTAATGATTATTGATTATAATGATTTAATGATTATAGTGATTATTATATTATAGTAGATATTATTGTTATTATTATTATTATTATTTTGGGCAATATATTGGGCAATTAGTCATGATTATTTCTGTTTATTCAAAATAAACACTAGTAACATCATTAATATGAACAAAAATAAAATCAACAAAAAACAAATAGGGAAGCTAATCTCGTACTTCACTGCACTTGACACATTAGCAAACTACACAGCTTGGTTGATTTGTGATTGTAATTAGTCATTAGCAACGTTAAGCACTCTGTATAACAGACCAATGGTAAATAAAACAGACTATTGCTAGGGTGTAATCACACAGAGAATCTTGTATTAATGCACAGATGTCTGGTCATTTCACCATTATGTAACCGGTCAGGAACATCTCTGCTATAGGATGAAATATTTTCCATCCATCACTTGTCTACTGCTTTAACCTATGCATGAGGGTCACAGGGCTGCTTGTGTTCAATCCCAGCTGACACAGGGTGAAATGCAGGGTACAACCTGGATGGGGCCAATACACAATACATTGAGGCAACATGCATCCACACATATGGGCGATTAGAGTGTTCAATTAACCTCTGCATGTTTTTGGACATGTGGGAGGACACCAGAGAACCCGCACACCCAGGGAAAACATTTTCTCCCTTGAGGTAATCAGGTAGTGACACAAGCAGTTTTTGGCAGCATAAGTTACAGACTAGAGGTTTAAAGGGATGGTTCCACTTTTTTGTGACGTATGATTGTACCCCAAATCTGCATGTTTTTGGACTGTGGGAGGAAGCTGGAAAACCTGGAGAAAACCCATGCACACATGGGGAGAACATGCAAACTGTATGCAGGAAGGCCCTTGTTCTGACCGGGTTGTGAATCATGGTCTTCCTGCTGCCATGTGGCCCATATTTTTCATGAAAAGCAGCTGTGCACATGCATGCATGTGAGGGCCCCTGACAGGACAAGAAGATTTGTCTGTCTGAGAGTATGTGACAGAGATATTGTGTATGTGTGTGTGCTTGTATGTGTTACCTCTTAAGGACCTTTTGCCTCTTAAGGGCATAAACACTGATTTTGTCAGGACCAGTCATTTTCATGGAGACCAGAATCTGAGGAACTGGTAAAGTTTAGGGATAAGATTTGAACTGTAGTGTTAAGGTTAAGTTATGGAAGTCAATGAAAGTCCTGCGTGAACTTGTATGTGTGGGTCTGTCCCTCAGGAATCCTCCACAAAGCCATTTAATGATTAATCCCCTGTGTTAAAGGCAGTTTCTTGCATGTCAGGTGTAGACAGGCTTATTAGACCCTCATTCACACTGTGATGGTGAAGGAAGGTCAACCATTGCTAGGGTCTAATGTATGGAGGTATTTTAGTAGCAAAAGTCCTGTGTACTTGTGCCAGTAAATTGTGTACTTTTATACAAAAAGTCACGTGAGGGAATTCCATCAAATCCTGATGCCTTTCCACAGCCTGAGTTGTTGAACAGCAATAGTTATTACCTCAAAGGGGATTGAAGATTCAAGAAAATACAGGTCTGCTTTATCCATCTGAGGCAGTCCCTCTAATATCTCCTCCACACAGTTCTCATCACACTTCTGTCTGTTGCTGTAGGAATCAGTTGCTAACTGACCCATCTGGAAGCATGAGATGCAACATGACATTCTTTACTTTTTCAAAAATTAGCAAGTGCTCTTCACCTGTCTTGTCCCCGGCCCAATTATTGTTATTGTCCACCCTTAATTTAGATTACTTAATCTTCCAAAATCTTTATTTCATTTTCTAACTTTTCAATAAAAGTTCTTTCTGTAAATCATGTGTGATTCATGTATTGCTGACAGAAAATTCTGGTTTGTGTTTTAACAACCTCCCACCACAAGGCTGAACTTAGTTTCCAATTATTTCATAATTCAGGAAATAAACCACAGAAAACTTTTTAATGAAGCAGACGGACATTAAAGTGCCAGTATGGACTAAACCAACATGTGATATGGACAGCTTTTTATAATTTTTTTTCACTCTGAATCTCTTTTTTTTGCTCAGTTCTTCATATCCTACCATTTTCCTAATTTTCATCACAGTTCATGAAACCATCCACATTGGGAAAAAATCTGTGATTTCTATTGACTGTTTGTAATAGGTTGCAAGACAAAAGGTTTCATTTTGGTCCACAATTGGTCCAGTAGTCGACAACCGCAAAAGGCTGCATTGTAAATCTTATGGGGCAATTGCGTCATTCCCATATTAGTTATTTCCATAAAAAGCACTTGTTTTCACCAATAAATGGCTTGGATTGTTATTATAAGAGTCTGGCAACATTACCAAGGGTGTAGGTTTGATTACAAGACTGGTGGGGACACTCGCTCACTCTCGCTCTCCTCTCACAGCATTCTCTCACACATACACAAGGGCAAAGGTTTGTGTATTAACAGTGGGAACATGTCCCTATCAATATTTGGAGAAAGCCAGATTGTCCCTACCTACGTTAGAGACAGGACAGTGTGTACATGTGTGTACACACTGTCCTGTCTCTAACATGCTGTGAGAAGAGAGCAAGAGTGAGCAAGTAGATTTCATGAGCATTAGTGAATGCATCACTGCAGAGCTGAAACAATGCAGCAATTACACAGAAGACGAGAGATGTGCTGTTCTGACAACACAGCTGCACAGTGTCCAAACCATTTATTGGTAAAAATAAGCACTATTTATGGATACAACTTAGAATTGTCCTGTAAGATTAAACTGCAGCCCGAGCCAAACTACTGCATTTATAAACATAGGGCCCAGGTTGAAAAATACTTTCAGTGTCAGATTCATCTGCTGGAGGATATGTATACTGTATCTGCATAAATCTCCTTCTCCGTGGAGACAATAATCCCAAAGAAGTCCATTCCAATTTACTCCAATAACAAGCCCTGGGTCTCAATTAAGTTCAAATCAGTTAAAAGCATAATCAGTCAGAGAAATTGCTTTTAACCAAGTAGACTTGTTGCAGTTCAGAGAGCTCTCCAGGCAGGTGAAAAGGAATCTTAAGATTGCCAAAAGCTCTTATAAGGATAAAGTTGAGAACTTAGGTTCTGGTAATTCACAGCTTGCTATCGACATCTACTCTGCTTTTAATTGCATTCAACCCCATGTTTTAGCACACAGGCTCAAGAACAATTTTAATATTGATGCAGGCCTGATTTGCTGGATGGTAGACTTTTTAACAGGAAGCCTACAGCAAGGATGGTGTTTCATCAGATGTCTGTTTCTCCTCCACATGGATCTCCCCATGCTCTCCCCTCTTTCATTTGTTTTATACAAAAATTAATGTCAAAGCCATTATTATGAAATTTGCACCATATTATTACATTTGCAGATGATTCTGTCATTGTGTCTCTCGTCAACAGTGATGACTGTAATCATGGTCCTGTGGTGAGAGAGTTTATCCAGTGGTGTGAATCTTCCTTTTTAAATATTAATGTTAAAATATTAAATGTAAACACTGACTCTAACCTAAAGTAGTGCATTGGGGATAATAAAACATCTTGAACCTTAATGCACCGTATAGATTTGTGAATTAATGTATAAATTTATGGCTAATCTAAAGCATCTAAAGTGGTCAAGATTATACATTTTTTAAGAACACATTCATGAGTTGTAAAGTCCATATTAATGGTGTGAAGCAACTTTTACTAGTGTATCTTGACTGGAGAGTAAATAAATGCAGAGAGAGTTAAGAGAGTTACTTTAAGGACATTTAGAGATCTCGCCAGGTACTCGGCTTCCTCCCACAGTCCAAAAACATGCAGATTTGGGGATTAGGTTAACTAGCACATTTGACATGCAATGAACCCTCCCCCCAACAGCTACTCCCGGTCATGGGCGTGAACATTCAACCTGAAGAAGAAGAAGCTGAATCACTTCCACCATTACAACTATTGTATCTGTTGAGAGCAACATGTCTCAGAAGAAAGGTTCAGTTCATTGTTGCTCTGTTGCTGGTTGTCAAAAACAACACCAGACGCTTCATAGACTCCCTTCTAATGAGGAAAAAAGAGCAGAGTGGATATCTTTCATTTTTGATAGTAATATCCCTGCTAAGCTTCCTGAAATGCTGTTTGTTTGTAGCAGTCACTTTGAAGTGAATAGTTAAATAAACTTTGGGCAATACAACTTCATCTTCATCTCAAGTAGGGAGCAGTTCCAACAATCCATAATAGAGATCCTGATGGCAATATAAGAATTTCCAAATGAAATAATAATGTCTTTTGAGTTTGACTGCTTCTTGTCTTGTATAGCAGTAGCTAATGACGGCTAACTGCAGCTGCATTTGAAAAGCAGCGTATTTGGTGTATTCACCTTTTCTGTTTGTGACACAGTTTATAAGTGTGTTGGCGAGTGTCTTTCAGCTTGAGTTAGTAGAGTGTTCCTATAGTAACTACTAATTGCGGCAGGCAGAGAGCGGTGCATGTTTGCTTTTTCTGTTTGTCTCGGCTTGCTGGTTACAAGCGAACCCCTGCATGAGCTATGTGGAACCGTGTGCATTTACATGTCAGCGAGTGTCTTTCAGCTCGGGTTAGCACGAGTGTTCCTATGCTAACTACTGACTGTGGCAGGCAGAGATTGGTGTGTATTACTTTTGAATGGGAACAACGTATACTAAAATTGCTTATTTTGCATGATCCATAATATAGTTACTTTGTATTTTCCACACTAGGGTAAATTAAACCACACAGACGCTCAAACTGACACTCCTGCGGTTCAGGGACGAAGCATCATGGAGCAGTCAGTCTGCTCATAGCTGGCCAATCACAAGCAAGTGGGAATGCGCTTGTAGCTGGCCAATCACAAGAGACTCAGTGATCTGGGGGTGGGCATTAGCTCAAACAGTGTCTGTTTAGATGCTGTCAGAGAGAAGCAATAAATTGGCTTAATCTGAAGAGTCTATGAGGTTTTTGACCATAAATATTTTAATTTATTATTTATATTTAATTAATCTAAGCAGACATCAGTAATCTAAATTTTTGGTTCAAAAAGACCATCCTATGTGACCTGAAAGCCCTGGCGCTAAACATAAGTTCAGACTTAGTTAGAGGGGAAAAAATCCCTCTGATTAGTTTTTCTTGATGCTCAGACTGGTTCTCCATGCAGGGGCATGCACTGGTCAGTCAGCTACTCAGTACCCCATACAACAACTTCAGAAACAGAGAACTACCTCTTTAAATTGACTTTGATTGTTTCTCTGTAACCACTCTGGGTGGAGTGCTGTTGTCCCTCTGGAAACTTCCCTTAGTATTAATTACATTGTCAGTTCATCATTATTATGTACATACAATATCCATACTCTATTATACAATATAATAATATGTAATATACAATATAATACTTGTATACAATTTTCTTATTCATATCAGTTCCTGTCTGGTCACTTTCAAAAATCATGAGGTGAACATTATTTTCTTTATAGTTTTGGGTTCTAAATAATGCATTTTGTTTGTTTCCCAAAACACTGACTCCTCATTTTCCACCAAAACCTTATCAGAGTGGGCAAGTGAAGCATATAGTGACAGCAAGAGGCATGTAGAGGATGAACATAAATGTAATGCAATCAGTTTTAGTGTTGTAATGACAAGTTTTTGGGGTTCAGATTAGGTTGATCATTAATCATAACACTTTTACTCATAAATACATCTAAAGCAGACCATTTAACATAATATAAAAGAAGTGAAGAGGCCTGGATGCACTGTAATGGCTGTGCTGTATTTCCCTGTCTTGTTTTCAGTGTTTAACTTAATGAGGCATCATAGCAGGCAGATACATACCATTCCACAGAGAAATGCATATAAAAATGCAGGAACGTTTCCTTCCATGTTTGACTAAATTAACAGTTTTATTGTGCTCCGTGATTTATGTCTAAAAATCATATTAGCACCTGAACACACTGCCATGAGTCTCTGCAGTAAGTCTCATGGAAATCAGTTGCACTTTAGGTTGAACCTCACAGATGCAGCAACAAGCTTAGTACCACCCATATGCTTCTATCAAGGCCTGGGCCTCACTGGTTGTGAGAGCAGTCAATCTATGTAGGATTAGGATCATAGTAGCCCAGTGGCAGTGCATTTTAAAGAAGCCAATCACCCAGTAGCCTCTATGAGATACACTGGCATGGATCATGCCAAAACACCAAAATGTGAAGGTGATGTAATGATCTTGATACTAAAAAGAGAGTGCTTACACTTTGTTTACAATGAAAGGTGTGAATCAAGACTATAGAGACAAAAGACATCAAATCATGGTTCAAATTGTGAGGGGAGAAAACGGAAGCTCGTGAATAGGACACAAGCTCCCCTTAAAGAATACTTTAGCTGTGTTTCCATCAAGAAATTGACTCCTGTTTAAGTTTCACAAAAACTTTTTCTGCCTCAGGGGTCCACTACACGCGATCATGTGTGACCAGGCCTCTGCCGTGAATGAGTGCACTCAGTGGAGCCTCAAGTGTTGAGTAATTTGGAATGAAGTTTCTGCAATAAGAGCACATTCCAAGAAAAGACATAATGTGTTTTTTAGTTACAGGTTTTGGAAGTTTTACAATAGCCTCAATGTGTTTAGGAGATATGGTTTTGCCCATAAACAATCAGGAATTTCTGCCAAGATGGTGATGAGTCCTGAATTATATGGATTCTGTTTGCAGCTGGAGATCTTTGACATGTCCACTCGGACCGGAAATGCTGCAATCAGGGCATTACAGAGTCTGTCAACTGCATCATGGTATCGGGCGTTGCCTTGCTCGGCCCAAATTGGAAATGTCATCCTCGCCGTCCAGATGGGCTTTAATTTTGGCATAGTATGTTGGACCCATCTTTTTCATTAGGAGTCGTCGCATTTCATGCAGTGTAGGTTTAAATTCACTGCAAAAAATGCGGAGAGCATCAGCAAATGCTCTTCCTGATGTTGCATGGTTGGGCAGATACTCAAGGGCAACAATTATAACAGCATCAGTCAATGGACGAAACACCAGACCCTCTTGTCCATTTGGTGACATGACATTGATCATAGGCATTGTTTGAATCTGTCCAACACTGTCCTTTGATCTGGTGCACTGAGCCACTGGACATTTAGATGGATAGAATGGAACAAATCTGCTCAGAGGGGTGGAGTTTTGTATTTGTCCACCACATGGAGACATTTGTCCCATTGCATTGGAGGCTGACGTCATCGGAGTGGGGGGCCGTGGAACAGAAGCTGTAGAAGGTGGTCCCTGGACATTGGCTGGAGCAAGGACTTCCTCCTGGGCGTCCACATCTGGTTCCTCGTTGTTCATTGGCCCATAGTAGGAAGTGGAGCGGCGTTGAGGAGCGGCCCGCTGAACCCTGAAAGAGAAGGCTAGAGAGTTGATGTGTGTGCTGTTTTTTTTTTTTACTGATAGGTTTTTCAGCCTTTCCCTTCTCGTCTGAGTTAATCTTTAAATTTGTCATTACACCTTACAATTTCTTTCGTTCTCTAAACTCAGCCTCTTCCTCTCTCAAACATTTTTCATGTTTTTCCATTTTTTAACCATTTCACCGGCCTCTTTTTAACACTTTCCCTTTTCTTTGTTAGTTTCTCTCTTAACTGTGACAGTTTTGATACACTCAGTGTACCATTTGGTGGAGGATCAAATTCTTTTGTCCAGATTTTCAAGCATTCTACGCTCTCTGGACCATATTTGTGCATCATGATGTCCACTACAGGCCCTTCTGGGACCATTTCCTTACTGTTACTGTCCCCCATTTTGTGCACAAATGGGTTAACCCACCATGTGTTTGGAACCACGGTTTGTCCACAACACCTTAAAGTTCTGCCCTGCTACGGAACTGATACTTTCAGGTCGACTCGAATGCCTATAAAAGTATCCTTTACAGGAACAAAATTTACAATGGCCACACCCTCGGAGGCCTCTAACCTTTTAAAACAGAATTTACAGAGAAATAAAATTCTTTTTAAACTTAACTTATTTTAACTTTTTAAACAGTAATCTCCAGATGTTTTGTCAAATTAGGACATCATGGCAGTGATTAAACACCACCCTGCTAGGACCCAGAGTAGCAGTAGAACTCTGACATTTATTATTATTTTATTTTCTATTATTTATTTTTCTCTTCTTTTTTTCAAGTTGGTTGTTTAAATCCAATAGATAGAGGTCAGGCGTCCCTCCTGACATGGCCGCAGAGTAGCTGCAGACTTCCAGGCAATCCCACTTCTGACACCAAATTGTTGTGGGAATTTCGTGTGTTTCCGAGTGAGAGAGAAATAAAAAGTTACAGGTACAGATATGTTGAAAATACTGTTAGATATAGGATTTTCCATTACATGTAAGATGCAACAATTCCTGTGTTTTGCAAATTTCTACCGTAGGTTTATCCGGGGATATCGTACACGGACCCAGATCCCAGAACTGGACCTCTGTATGGTCCTCCAGTGGGAGCATTCCTTGAAGCTGGCCTGTCATCCTGGAGTGTCTAAGACCATCCGTTTCCTGCAGCAGAGGTTCTTGTGGCCCTCTATGACGATTCAGGAATTTGTCACTACCTGTATTACCGGCGCCAGACCTAATGGAAACCGGGCCAGTAGAAAAGGTTACAGAGGCAAGTGAGGACTGTGTAGCCATTAGGTACATGCGGGATCTGTGAATCATCAGGAGAGCGCACAAGATCACCGTCTTACTCATGCCAGAGCTTATTTTATTATGATATCCATTTCTCACATAACAACTCATAGCTGATCAACAACTAACACAACATTACATAAAACAGTAAACCTCATGGACAAGAAGTCCACATAAATTTAACAATTATTACACACACACAATTACCAGATATACAACACATTAAAACATATTACATTTTCCATTCTCTCACACCGACATATAGTACAGCAATAAAGTAACTCATATAACATGGAACATCTCATGGCTAACATATGACAATCAAACTACCATGCTAACAGTAAAAACACATTTCTCATTATCACATTCAACCAATGTCAATAAAAGACTGTTCTGCTATGTCCGTGACGCTCATAAAAACTACGGCTTACGGGGGGGGGGTGGTGGTGGTATGTTTACCTGCACCATCTGCGCCATAGGTAACGTGTCTCACCTTCTTTCATCTGGTCTTTTCCGTCCACACATCACCGACACATCACTGGACTTCCTCCCTCCAATGGCTAAACTGTTATCCTTACCGTGGTCGACCATTTCTACAAAAGTGTGCAGTTCATTCCACTACCCAAACTCCCATCTGCATTAGAGACTGCTGACCTCCTTGTTAATCATGTGTTCCATCTTCATGGCATCCCCATTAACACTGTTTCAGATCGTGGACCTCAATTTATTTCACTGGGCGCGACTCCCAGCCTCTCCTCTGGGTATCGCCCCCAGATGAATGGACAATCTGAGAGGGCCAACCAGGACCTTGAAGCCGCCCGCCACCCTGCATCCTGGAGTACACATCTACCCTGGATTGAATAAGTGCGCAACTCTCTCACCAACTCCTCCACTGGATTGACCCCCTTCATGGCCAGCTACGGGTTTCAACCCCCACTGTTTTCATCGCAGGAGGAAGAGGTCGTGGTTCCTTCCCTCCGGGCCCACCTTCGCCAATGCCGCACCGTGTGGAGGACTGGCACAGTGGCTCTCACTTGCTTCTCTGCGGAACCAACATCTGGCTGATCACCACCGGGTCCCTGCCCTCCACTGCCATCCCAGCGATAAGGTTTGGCTCTCCTCCCACTTCATTCAAGGTGGACCGGGTTATCAACCCTGCAGCGGTTCCACTTAAGCTTCCTCTTCACTCCAACTTCCATGTCTCCCTCCTGAATATTTGTAAATATTATGTTTATTAATTGTTGTTTTATAGGTTTGCTTGTTTCATATTTATATGTATATTGTTGTAAAAACACTGAATAACTGAACTTAACTGAACACAAAAGGGGTTTCAGTGTGGTTATATTTAATTTTATTATTATTTTCACATCAAACAATACAGATTTTGAAATAATGACATAATATTACTTACAAAGACAATATTTCTGCCATCACTATGTGAGAGGGAGAAAGAATGGCACATTTAGCAATATACACTACCAGTCAAAAGTTTGGACACACCCTCTCATTTAATGGTTTTTCTTTATTTTCATGACTGCTTACATTGTAGAATCTCACTGAAGCCATCAGAACTATGAATGAACATCTGAAATTATGAAGTAAACAAAAAAGTGTGACATAGCTCAAAACGCCACCCTTTGCTTTGATTACTGCTTTGCACACTCTTGACCTTTTTTTGATGAGTTTCATGAGGTACAGTAGTCACCTGAAATGGTTTTTCTAACAGTCTTGAAGGAGTTCCCAGAGATGCTGAGCACTTGTTGGCCCTTTTGTCTTCACTCTGTGGTTTATCTCATCCCAAACAATCTCGATTGGATTTAGGTCAGGTGACTATGGAGGCCAGGTCATCTGGCATAGCACTCCATCACTCTCCTTCTTGGTCAAATATCCCTTACACAGCCTGGAAGCGTGTTTTGAGTCATTGTCCTATTTAAAAATAAATGATGGTCCAACTAAACGCAAACCGGATGGAATGGCATGTTGCTGAAGGATGCTGTGGTAGCCATGCTGGTTCAGTGCGCCTTCAATTTTAAATAAATCCCCAACAGTGTCACCAGCAAAGCAACCCCACACCATCACACCTCCTCCTCCATGCTTCACAGTGGGCACCATGCATGTAGAGACCATCCGTTCACCTTTTCTGCATTGCACAAAGACATGGCGGGTGGAATCTCAAATTTGGACTCATCAGACCAAAGCACAGATTTCCACTGGTCTAATGTCCATTCCTTATGTTTCTTGGCCCAAACAAATCTCTGCTGCTTGTTGCTTTTCCTCAGTAGTGGTTTCTTAGCAGCTATTTGACCATAAATGTCACAGTTTAGAGTCTGAGAGGGCTGGACCCAGATGCAAGCACGGCTGAGGCGCCAGGAAGTTTCAACAGTTTTATTGACAGTGCAAAATAGAATGTGCTGGGGTGAGGGATTCCTCGGAGGAGGGAGAGGAGGCGGTGCAGGCGCTTGTCCGTGGAAGGAGGGTGCAGTGCGGGCAGTACACTGAGGGGATAACCGCTCCTGCGGCAGCGAGCTCGGTCCCGATCAGTGCGGCGGTGTGGCAAACAGCAAACAGCAGACAGTGAATCCAAGCAACGATGAACGACACAGGCAAAACGGGGGCAGCCAGGCTCCTAGTAAAAGGAGATGGGAGTTAGTGCAAAGCAGGCGAAGAGACAGGACTAGAACTGAGGCCAAGACGATACACGTTACCATACGGAGTGTAGACAACGAACTGGCGATGAGTCACGGGAAACCAGGAGTACAAGTAGGAGGGAGCCTGATGATGAAATCACCCGCAGGTGCGCTCCAGCGCAGGTGAGTGGAATGACAAATCACAGCGGAGGAGGGGAAGGCGAGGTAGAGCAGGACCATGACAATAAAGGTCTGATTCCCACAGTTTCCTCTGAACCGTTGATGTAGAAATATGTCTGCTACTAGAACTCTGTGTGGCATTTATCTGGGCTCTAATCTGAGGTGCTCTTGGCCTTCCTTTCCTGGGGCAGTCCTCATGTGAGCCAGTTTCGTTGTAGCGCTTGATGGTCTTGCGACTACACTGGGAGACATATTCAAAGTTTTTGCAATTTTCCAGACTGACTGACCTTCAGTTCATAAAGTAGTGATGACTGTCGTTTCTCTTTACTTAGCTGATTGGTTCTTGCCATAGTATGAATTCTAACACTTGTCAAATAGTGCTGTCAGCTGTGTACCAAACTGACTCCTGCACAACACAACTGATGGTCCCAACCCCATTAAGAAGGCAAGAAATTCCACAAATGAACTCTGACAAGGTACATCTATGAAGTGAAAATGATTTCAGGTGACTACATCATGAAGCTGATTGAGAGAAGGCCAAGGGTTTGCAGTGCTGTCAACAAAGCAAAGGGTGGCTACTTTGAGGAATCTAAAATATAAAACATATTTAGAGTTATTTCACACTTTTTTGTTTACTACATAATTCCATATGTGTTCATTCATAGTTTTGATGCCTTCAATAAATAGTCATGAAAATAAAGAAAAACCATTAAATGAGAAGGTGTGTCCAAACTTCTGGTAGTGTATATCAGTTGCATTTTTTAAGGTATCTCCTGTATTTCTTATCAAAACAATGTCACACTGAATGGCGTCACTGCACACACTGGCACCCTTAGTATGTCACTGGCCAAGTTTGAAGCCGGAAAAACAACCTGTTGGACAGATATGACAATTCAAGGAACATTAGGAGTTCCTTGAATTAAAAGAGAGATGAGTGGTTTGTGACATATCTGTAAAGTCAGTCACACCTGAGGAAGAACCACATCAGATCATAATGTTGCATCTGCAACCTGTTTTATTTGTGGCAATGGAGTTATTGTGCAGGCTATACACAACATGACTTGCTTGTCAATGAGCTTTGTGATTAGAGCAGGCATGACACAGGCATTTTAAAAAATAACATTCTCTTCTGGTTTGTAGCAAAAAATACCGTAAAAAAGATATCTATGCCCAGAGTTTGAATGTCTTCATCTGTCAAAATGTCTCACAAACACACTTTTATTCTGGTTAAAATAAATGCAATCATTAACCTAAGTCCACTATTCCAGTTACCCTCAGCCTTAACAAAAAGATCCATGGCTAATAGATGAGTACATTTGAAAATAATTATTACATGCAATTTTAAAGGCAAGCATTATACAGTATAAAGCATGGTAGCAGCTTCACAGTAGGGACACAGCAGAGATGACAGAAGTGTCCCAGCTCCATGGTCTGCATGGTAAATAAAGCAGAGGTTTCAAACTGGCCTTCCAATCGATTACATGCAGCCCATCACGTAATATCCTGTTATGATGATAATATTGAGGCTGCTGAGGTGCAGCTGTCAGCAAGGTGATAGTAGAGAGGCAATATGATAATATATTCTGCCAGTTCAGCACTGCTTTTTCCACACCACTAAATTGTGAATGTTGAAAAGGCACAGTGTCCAGGGTGTATACATTTTGCTCTATGTCATCTGGAATTGGATCCAGTTGTTATGACAAACATTTATAAAGAAAACACAATTAACATCCTCACATACTATAAAATGTGGTCATGGACTGTAGAAACTTAATTGATCTTTGGGGATCTTGTGTCTGTACTAAAAGAGAGGAGTGCAAAAATCTACCAGAGCCACTCAGTCTCCACATCCACATCACCACAAGAATTAAATATTATCTTCCTTGGGCCATATTCAATCTATATCAACAGAAAACTACCTAAATCCGCTACTTTTTGTGTTATACTGCTCATAAACTAACAAATACATTTATTTTCTTAAATGTATACTTGAATGCACCTTTTCTGCATTGTAAATTGTAAATTCTGCATTGTAGATGTCTTTGTGGACACATTTTGACACATATCAGCTGGTTTTATCAAATCATCAACACCATAACACCCACAGAAGATGTTGTACAATATGTGTCTGTCACTGACCTTGATCTGTGAAACTCTTTTTTAAAGTTCCCCTTAAAAAAATACAGTTTCCTTCCATAGTTTGTTTTTTGGCTTGGAGGATTTCATAATTCAGATCTACTGTATTTGTTTTCACATATGCATTGTGCTAATCACTGGAATTCTCTCTTACTCAATATGACACAGTAAACAGTGTAAGGTCAGATGCTTACCCATGTCCACCGCTTATTTGTGTCATAGTACTCTACTGCAGGAAGTGTGGGAGCCAAGGTTGAGCTGGGAAAGCAAACAAACAACAGTAGGAAGATACAAAACATCTGTCCAAGAATGTAATCTGACATTGTTGGAGGCAGATATAGAGTCATCCACCTCTTTTTATCAAGGACAGAGATCAGAAGACAAAATTTTTCAAAAATCCAACACAAGTAGAGGGGAGAACATGGCAAACTATATACCAAAACAGACAGTTTCACAATAACCATTGACAACTCTCCCATCCCCAGGCACGACAGCAAACTCTCCTTTACTTCCCACATCAACAATATCACACGGTCAGCTTATTTTCATCTGCGCAATATCAACCATCTCCGTCCAACTCTCACACCTCATAATGCTGTGATACTGGTTCACAGTCTTGTCACTACCCGCCTGGATTACTGCAATTCTCTCTTGTTTGGTCTCCCACAAAAAAACCTGGTGCAGAATTCAGCAGCACGCATCATCACTCGGACCCCCTCTATTCACCACATCACACCCATCCTGCAGCAGCTCCACTGGCTTCCCATCACACATCACATACGATAAAAAATATTACTTCTTACCTTTAAGGTCATCCACAACCTCACCCCTCCACAGCTGTCTGACCTCCTTTTTATTGCCACACCTGCCCGCACACTCAGATCATCATCTTCCACCCACCTTGTTGTCCCCTCTGCCCGCCTCACTATCATGGGGAGCAGGGCCTTCAGCCGCTCTGCTCCCCGGCTCTGGAATTCACTCCCTCTTTATCTCTGCAACACTGACTCCATTTCACTGTTTAAATCTAAACTCAAAACCCATCTGTTCCAACTTGTTTACTCCATCTGATCAACTGCATTATCTTTACTCTGTACTGTTGTCTCTTAATTTTTAACTGCTATGTATTTTATTCATTGTTGTACGGTGACCTTGGGTTCCTTGAAAGGCGCCACTAAATAAAATGTATTATTATTATTACAGAAAGGCTCTCCCTCAGACCAGGGCTTTTTACTGTAAGGCAAGACTGTTAGCCACTATTGTATGGTTGGAACACTGTAGTGCATTGGGCTTGTCCAGGATTTGTACCCAGACCTCTCACACCCAAAGTGAGAACCATATCCGTAGACCAACAAGCCACTTCCCTGGAACATACACTGCAACAGGAGAGGAAATTCTAAGGCCAGTGTGATGGTTTGCTAACAGGCATGTATGGACCCAAAAAGGAGCGGAAACAGGGTGTAAAAAGCAGGACTAGCTGGCTGGCTGGGCGAGGGTCTCCCAGAAAAAAACTGGAAAGGAAAAAAACGAGGAGTTAAAAACCAGAGGAAGGACATATAGCGAATAGCTGAGAGAAACGTGCTGTGCGGGTTAGTACCACATTGGTTGTGAGACGCGCTGACACCTGCAGCAGGAAAAGGCCCAGCTTAAGAAGGCAGAGAGGTAATCATGGGAATGAGTGGCAGGTGCAAAGGGAAAGACTCCACCCAGCCAACCAGTCGTCACCTGGGGAAAGAAAACACAGGACAGGTTGCACAATCATAGCAAAATAAAGGGCAGGAAGCCGGACCCTGACAGCCAGGTTCCAACCGTGTAACCCTATAATCACACTTCTCCCAGGACAGCCTTGAAGTTTTTTGTACATTCAAAGATATTACTGGAAGGATCTTACCTTATCCTGCCCGTAGATATTTGATATTTTAATTTCAATTAAATTTTATATATATCTCAATTCATAACAGACCTTATCAAGATAATGTTTTACCTACTAAAGTGGGTAAAACCCTGCACTGTTTGTAACACTGTAACACTGTAATACTGTTTGAATTACAGCCATCAAGCTCCAAAAACATGCAACGTCAGTGTCGGTTTAAAGCCCCAGAAATACTACAAACTTTTACTTTAAGCTGTCTTAAGATGTCTATGCTATTGTTTTATCTTATGACCGTTAATTAAAGCTTAAAGTAAGCTGTATTTTTTTTTTAAAAATCATGTTATTTTCCTAATGTAAACCTTGCTTGCCAAGATTTTTATTTTATTTTTAGGTAAAAATAAATACAATATCCCAGAAATTAGGCCTATTTTATTTTATTTTGAAAAACATATTTTGCAGTTTCCTAACATCTCATCCATCATACTCTACACCCATCATCTGATGGGTCACTTTAAGGCCTTATCCATACAGAAACAGAATTTTCGCTATACAATCTTTGTCTTATACTTTCTTAAAAGGGTTTCCATAAACGCAGCATAATTTTAGGAAATATCGTCATCAACATGCAGCCTCCCAACCTTACTCTAAACACTGTAGTACATATACCAGGCCTGTACATGGCACTGTAGTGCTTAAAATAAAGCTTTATTCAAATAAGTATATATAACATTGTATGCAATTACAGAATTTGAGACAGAATGAAGAAAGCCACGGTGACCCAATAAAGAAAACAAGAGATATCATAAAATGAACAGACCAAACAATCTCCAAACACAAGAAGAGGAAGATGATGACAAGGGCAAAGATAAGTGACAGCAAACGCAAGCGAAAGAGAGAGGTGAGACTATGACTATGAAAATCTTTGGGGACTATGACCCCAAAGATTTTCCCACTCTGGGACCCATTTTCAAAAAAAGTGTTTAACAATTCTGTGTGGATAAAAAGCCAATATGATAAAGAAAACCTTCAGATTGTTTTCAGATTTTTCTGAACTCATTTTCCGTATACAGCACTGCAATGTTTTTGCCCCACTTCAGTGTTCCTGAATTTTAAGCAGGTATGTGTCCACCTAACCACTGAAATCAGCAGGTTACTACTAAATCACAAAAGGGTGTGTGCCAAAATGAGGTCCGGCTTTTGTTATTTGATCCCGGCACACTGGAACTCTCTTCATTTTTTTTAAATGAGAGTTTTTGAGGATATGTGATTCAGTACACTCTGGTCTTATTTGTTTTTTATTTCTTTTAGTAGGTCTTATTATGTCTTATTCTCAGTATTTTATGTTTGATTACTCCTTTTTTTACTACCGTTTCAGCTTTTTCAGTTTTTGTTGATTTACCATTAAATCATGATAAAAATGTTCCCATGCAGCAAAGAAACCTTAACAAGAACAAAGAAGAAAAAAGGAAGAATCTAAAAAGAAATTTGACACCTTCTGCAATAAAATATGTTTCAGCATGTGTCTCATTTGAGCAGAGGAGCTCAGGAAAGAGAGCTGTGATCCTAAAAAATAATGTAAATATTTTAATCCCATGTGGATGAAACCCAACGTTTTTTTGCCAGTGATCCTGCCTATTGCAGCTTTCTGGAAGAAGGTTGTTTCTGTCCTCATCGTGCAAGCTGCTGGATCCAGATCCAGTTTTCAATGCTATTATTATTTTTACTAACAATAGTTATTATGGTATGATTAAAAGTTAACTGGTACACTTTCTCATTAATAATCTCTGCTGCTGCTTGTATAATTGACTCTGTAGTTCTATAAACATGACATAACTGATTCTAAACTTGATACAACTGTTGTATATTTGCTCCTGGTATCTCTCTTCTGTCTCTCCCTCACCTCCCTCTTTTTCTTTCTCTCCCTCCTTTTTGTACCCCACCTCTCCTCTGTTCCCCATTTTCCTCTCACCCCAACCGGTCGAGGCAGATGACCGCACATCTTTGAGTCTGGTTCTGTCAGAGATTTCTTCCTGTTAAAAGGGAGTTTTTATCACCACTGATGCCTAGTGTTTTGCTCATTGTGTGAATTGTTGGGTTTCTTTTCTCTCTGTAATATTGTAAAGGTTTTGGCCTTACTTTGTACAGTGCCTTGAGATAATGTATGTTGTGATTTGGCACTATAAATATACAATATACACACTATACAAATTGAATTAAATTGAATTGAATTATTTCTTTCAATGCACAGTTACTTACAATAACTCACTGGAGACATTTCTTTCTGTCACACATTAGTACAACACCTCAGTTCATCAGCAGGAGTTCATTATAATTCAATACTGCCATGTGGTGTCTACACCAGTGTCTCTCTCTCGCCCTCTTTGCATGTGTGTATACATGTTTTTGTTACCTCTTTAGGAGTTTGTCTGAACTAATTGTCCTCATAGAGATGCCTGTTCCCTTAAGGCAGATGTGGTATAAGGTTCTGATGACTACCAGTACTCCCAGTACCCACTGGATCCCAGTGTCATCGCAGGCTTACATCACTGGGGCACCGACATACCCAGTACATAAGACAAGAAGGAAAGCTGAAGTAACAGAAACACATCAGGGAAGCACTTAAAACCTGTGGTTACCCAAACTGGGTCTTCAACAAAACCTTGAGAACAACAACATCAGGCAGGAAAAAAAAAAAGCAATAAACGCAACTTAGCTGTCCACTTACGTTTGGAAGACACTGTATGTATGTACACATTCTGGCCAGGTAAAACAGATGGTTGAAAGAGGAGTGAAAGAATCATTCAAAGGAGAATCAGTCATCTAGTATGTTCTGAGCTCTCTTCCAAAAACAATCAACACTCACACAGAACAAGAAAAGTGAACTCCAACACTTACACAGCAGACTGAGTCCGGGGACAAATGACCTGCATTATTTTACATAACTCTCTTTCAACAGGTATCCAGCCTTCTGAGACTTAATTTACATTGTAATTTGCTGTGAATCAAACAAGACAGCCATTTCAAAGACAGCCATTTCAAAGAAGAAGAAGAAGAAGAAGCACCGTGGAGCAGTCAGTCAGCTGGTAGCAGGCCAATCACAAGCAAGTGGGAATGCACTCAGTGTTCTGGGGGCGGGCATTAGCTCAGAAACAGAGTGACTATTCAGAGGCTGGCAGAGAGCAGCAATAAACTGGCTTAATCTGAAGAGACTATGAGGTTGTTTTTTTACCATAAATATTATTTAATTTATCTAAGTAGACATCAGTAATCTCAATTTTTGGTTCAAAAGACCATTCTATGTGACCTTTAACATTAATAGTCCGCATTTCCTGTGTGGATTGGGAGCCAGCTTCTTGAAATCTTCCATTTGGGGTGGAACGCCCGGACATTCAGTGGCCTCACCAATCCCTGTTCGGCTCACCTGCAACTCCACCCACCCGGTCCAATGGCAGATGGGGAACCACACAGACTAACACTGACAGCAAATATATCTAGTCAGACATTACCACATGTAAAAGGAAAACTGAGCTATCCCTTTAACTAGTTACAGTTAAATGCTGACAGTGAAATGCCTTTGATCAAATCTATGTCAAATAACTATATTGTGACAGGTCTCTGTGTGGCTCCATTAGCGTCAAATGTGGCAACAAAGGAGCGAAACTCTGCAAGTCTCAACAGTCTGCAAGCACTGTTGAGTCAAGTCTGCTCACAGTAACACATCTAATGTGAATGCCCATTTATGCTGGCATCACCCCCCGCTCCTGCAGGCGAAGAGACAGAACTGAAACTGAGGCCAAGACGATACACGTTACCATACGGAGTGTAGACAACGAACTGGCGATGAGTCACGGGAAACCAGGAGTACAAGTAGGAGGGAGCCTGATGATGAAATCACCCGCAGATGCGCTCCAGCGCAGGTGAGTGGAATGACAAATCACAGCGGAGGAGGGGAAGGCGAGGTAGAGCAGGACCATGACAGTACCCCCCCCCTCAACGGGCGCACCCAGATAAGCGTACCAGGCTTATCTGGGTGGGCATTATAGAAGTCCTCTAGAAGGATGGGATCCAGAATAAGTCCACGGGAGATCCAGGAGCGTTCTTCTGGTCCATAACCCTCCCAGTCCACGAGATATTGAAAACCCCGGCCCTGGCGGCGTACGTCCAGAATCTGGCTGACGGTGTAGGCAGGGTGTCCGTCAATGAGCCGGGCGGGTGGTGGGGGTTCGGCTGGAGGGCACAGAGGGCTGGACGACACTGGCTTGAGCAGAGAAACATGGAATGTGGGGTGAACCTTAAGAGAAGAAGGGAGTTTGAGTCTTACCGCCGAAGGATTGATTATGCGGTCAACTTCGTAGGGTCCAATGTACCGGGGGACCAGCTTCCGCGACTCCACTTGAAGGGGGAGGTCCCGTGTGGAGAGCCAGACCCTCTGCCCTGGCGTGTAGGCGGGAGCCGGCATGCGGTGACGATCGGCAATGCGCTGATTCCTGGCGGCCGTACGCAAGAGAGCAGCACGGGCCTCCCTCCACACCTGACAACAGCGTCTGAGGTGGTGTTGTACAGAGGGAACCGCCATCTCATCCTCCTGTGAGGGAAATAGGGGGGGTTGGTAGCCACAACTGGCCATGAAAGGTGTCATACCTGTGGCGGAGGATGTGAGGGAGTTGTGGGCGTACTCCACCCAGGCCAGCTGTGACGACCAGGAGGATGGGTTACGGAGTGTCACACACCGAAGGGCCGCCTCCAAGTCCTGGTTTGCCCGCTCCGTCTGGCCGTTGGACTGAGGATGATACCCGGAGGAGAGGCTCGGGTTAGCTCCCAGAGCCTGACAGAATGCCTTCCAGACCTGAGATGCGAACTGCGGACCTCTGTCGGAGACGATGTCTAATGGAATGCCATGAGGTCTGAAAACATGGTTAACCAGTAGATCCGCAGTTTCTAGAGCAGAGGGAAGTTTGGGCAAAGCAACAAAGTGAACCGCTTTCGAGAACCTGTCAATGATGGTTAGAATGACTTGGTTACCTTCGGAGGGGGGAAGGCCGGTGACAAAATCCACTGCTATGTGGGACCAGGGTCTGGAAGGCGTCGGTAAGGGGTTTAGGAGTCCCGCTCGGGATAGATGGGACATCTTGCTGCGGGCGCAGACGGAGCAGGCGTTCACAAAGGTGCGGACATCACCCCCCATAGATGGCCACCAGAACCACCGTCGGATGGAGTCCAGGGTGCGCTGGACTCCTGGGTGACAGGAGAGCTTGGACGCGTGGCCCCACTGGAGAACCTGTGATCTGGCCTGGTCTGGGACGAATAGACGATTTGGAGGGCCACCACCGGGATCCGGCTGACCCTGCTGCGCTCGCAGAACTTGAGCCTCGATGTCCCAGGTGGCTGCTCCGAGGATGCAGGAAGGAGGCAGGATGGGATCGGGGGCGAAATCCGACCTCTCCGGGTCCGTTTGGCGGGAGAGGGCGTCTGGTTTCCCGTTACGTGAGCCCGGTCGGTAGGTGATGGTGAACGTGAATCGTCCTAGGAAGAGGGCCCATCTGGCCTGACGGGGGTTAAGGCGTTTGGCAGATCGTAGGTACTCCAGGTTCTTATGATCTGTCCATACAATAATAGGTTGGGGGGGCCCCTTCAAGCCAGTGCCGCCACTCTTGAAGGGCAGAGACCACCGCTAGCAGCTCCCGGTTGCCCACATCGCAGTTGCTCTCCGCAGAGGAGAGCCGCCTAGAGAAAAAGGCACAGGGGTGGAGCTTCTGACTATCAGGGGACCGCTGAGAGAGGACCGCCCCGAGCCCAGTGTTGGAGGCATCCACCTCCACGACAAACTGCAGAGCAGGGTTAGGGTGAAGCAGGACAGGGGCAGTGGTGAAGAGATGCTTTAATCGGGAGAAAGCCTCGTTAGCAGATAGTGACCAGAGGAAAGGGACTTTAGGTGAGGTTAGCTGAGTGAGGGGAGCCGCAACCTTGCTATAATTTCTAATAAAGCGCCGGTAGAAATTGGCAAAACCGAGGAAACGTTGGAGCTGTTTCCTAGTAGCGGGGGTAGGCCACTCTGCCACAGATTGAATTTTGGCCGGGTCGGCGCGGACCTGTCCTTTCTCAATAATAAACCCCAGAAAACTGACTGACTGGATGTGGAATTCGCATTTCTCGGCTTTAACAAATAACCAATTCTCCAAGAGGCGTTGAAGGACGGCGGGGACATGAAGTCGGTGTTGGTCAAGATTTCGAGAGAATATCAAAATATCGTCGAGGTATACGAAAATGAATTTGTTGAGCATATCGCGGAGGACGTCGTTAACTAGTGCCTGAAAGACGGCAGGGGCATTTGTGAGGCCCGAAGGGCATAACTAGATACTCAAAATGTCCTACGGGGGTCTTGAATGCGGTCTTCCACTCGTCCCCCTCCCTGATGCGGATGAGATGATAGGCGCTACGGAGATCTAATTTGGAAAAGATGGTTGCGTGATTAAGTGGTTCGAACGCGGGATCGATAAGAGGGAGTGGATACTTGTTTTTAATGGTAATATTGTTAAGGCCACGGTAGTCAATGCATGGGCGGAGAGACTGGTCTTTTTTTTTAACAAAAAAGAACCCGGCCCCAACGGGAGACGAGGAGGGACGAATGAGACCGGTGGCGAGTCAGTCATTAACATACGTTTCCATTCCCTCATATTCTGGGCGAGAGAGATTGTATAGACGACTGGAGGATAAGGGAGAGCCAGGGAGCAGGTCAATGGCGCAATCGTACGGACGGTGCGGGGGCAAGGAGAGGGCTTTACTTTTACTGAACACCTCGCTAAGATTGTAATACTCCTTGGGTACGGAGGAGAGGTCAGGTGGTTCCGGGGGTGTAGTGACAGGGGTTGACAGTGATTTACAGGCGGATTTGAGGCAATGAGAATGACAGTGAAGACTCCAGCTGGAAATGGAGCCGTTTGACCAATCTACGTGCGGGTTGTGAACGCGTAACCAAGGATAACCAAGAATTAGTGGGGTGCTAGGGGATGGAATAACAAAAAACTGAATGGATTCTTGGTGATTACCGGACAGTAAAAGGGGAAGTGGGACGGTTCGGTGTGTGACCTGGGCTAGGAGGTGACCATCTAAAGCATTTACATTCTGTGTTTTGGGTAGCGGAACGAGCGGGATGTTGTACTGGCTAACCAGGTTATCATCTAAAAAAATCTCATCCGCACCAGAATCAATGAGGGCTGAGAGGGGGATAGAGTGGTGCTCCCATATGATTGTGGCAGAGAGGGACATGCGCGGAGTACGATCAGAGGCGGAGGAGATTGCGTGACTCACCAGCGCCCTCTCTTTCACTGGTGAGCCCTGGCTTTTAACAGCGCAGGACAGGCAACGCGGAGGTGACCAGACTGACCGCAATACAAACAAAGACCCGACTGTAACCGGCGCTGGCGTTCTGCAGTGGTGAGGCGTGAACGACCCAGCTGCATGGGTTCTCCCGAATCGGAGGAGAGACCAGTGAACGGGAGTGACGGGGTGGCGAGCGTACGAGAGGGGGGGGCTTGTGATCGGCCCTGTCTTTCACGGACACGTTGACGGAGGCGGTTGTCTAGTTTAACGGAGAGAGTGATCAAAGCGTCAAGACCTGGAGGCTCATCTCTGGCTGCTAACTCATCTGTCACCTGTTCGTTTAGCCCGTGTGTGAACGCACCCTGTAGCGCGACGTCATCCCACCCACTCTCCGCGGCAAGAATGCGGAAGGCTAACGCGTATTCAGTGACTGATCTCGCGCCCTGCTTAATCGTCATGAGCTGTGCTGAAGCTACTTTGCCCTGGACCGGGTGGTCAAAAACTCTCCTTAATTCTGTGGTGAATAACTGATACGAGCGACAAATGGGAGAATCTCTTTCCCACAGAGCGGTGGCCCAGCGAGCAGCGTCACCGGTCAACAAGCTGATTATATATACTATATGGGATTGATCCGTAGAATAAGTGAGTGGTTGTGAGCTGAATATTAGAGAACACTGTAATAAAAACCGACCACAAGCCCCCATATCCCCAGCGTACCTCTCAGGAGTGGGAAGGAGTGGCTCCCTCGGAGCTGGACTCGAGGCGGTAGCAGCGGGCGGTGCCTGGCTGGGGGCAGCGATGATTGGCGGATAGGAGGAAGCAGAAAGCGCCGAAGACACCTGTTGGATCTGCACGCTGAGTTGTGCGACGGTTTGGTGCATGGCACCGACAGACTCCATAATGTCTTTTAAGTTGTGCTCGTGTTGTCCCAACAAAATGAGATCTTCAAATGAAGATGAAGGTCCATGCCAGAAGGCCATCAAATCTGGAGGAGCTTGGGAGATTTGCCAAAGAACGGGCTGGGATTCCTCTGCAGACGTTTCAGAAACTACAACAAACCACTGCATCCAGCAAAAGCATCAGGGAGCTAATCATTTTGATCATGGTAGTTTTTGGTTTTTGTGGAACAATTTCATTTCTGTGTGCAAAGTCATCTAATGGAAGCATCCAAAATAAAACTAGGATGTTTGAAAGAGCTGTGTTAAAAGTTCTTTGCTCTGTTTAAATGCACTTGGGAGATACTTTTAAAAAAATTAAGGAGGGGCAATAACTTCGTCATAAACTGGGCTTATTGAAAATAAATAAATACCACTCAAAGAATCAGTGCCAGCTGTGGCCAATGATATTTGATATACACTACATAGCCACTTTATGAGGTACACCTGTTTAGCTGCTTGCATATTCAGTACATGTACATTTATCTCAATCAGCTAATCACATGACAGCAACTAAGTGTATTTGAACATATAGCCATGATCAAGATGACAGGCTGAAGTTCAAACTATCAGAATGAGGAGGAAATGTGATTTAAGTGACTTTATATATGGCATGGTTGTACTCAGACAGGGTTAGACAATTAAAAGTTCCGATAGACAAAATGTATTCATGTCAAGTGGGTAGTGAGCAAGGAATTTAAATCAAAGTTTAGTACAATGAAATAATATAATCAATCCATCCATTTCAATATGAAGTAGATGGGTTAATTAAACAACTCTTAACTTTTCTTTAAAACGGTAGTGTCTGCATTTCTCCTCACAGATCACACCATAGGAAATTACTTATCTCAGTCTAATTTCTAACTTTATCTTTCCCTGGAGTGTGTGTATTTTCTCAGGGTTTCCCTTCAACAAGGGACCACACAGTTGGTGTAGTGGTTAGTACTCGTGCCTTTGTGGCAAGAAAACCTGGGTTCACAACCCAGTAGGAACAAGGGCCAGCTTCTTCCCACAGTCCAAAAACATGCAGATTTGGGGAGAAGGCCAACTGCACAGTTTACATTGCCCATAGGTTTGAATGTGAGAGTGGGTGGTAGTTCTTTTAGCACAGAAGTGAAAGAGTTTCCCACTGCAGATCAAAGTTCATCTTTTTCTAATAAATACCCTGGCAACAGATGCAGTGTTATTACTCAGCCATGTTTACTGACACAGAGGCAGGCATTTAACCTTGAATAAAAGTTGTTTGTGGTTAGCACTCTTGCCTTTGTGGTTAGCAAGAGGTCCCGGGTTCACAACCTGGTTGGAACAAGGGGCCCTCTGCAAGGAGTTTGCATGTTCTCCCCGTGGTGCGTGGGTTCTCACCGGGTACTCCAGCTTCCTCCCACAGTCCAAAAACATGCAGATTTGGGGATTAGGTTAATTGGACACTCTAAATTGCCAGCTGGAGTTAGGCACCAGCACCCCCCGCGACCCCTAGTGGACAAAGCGGTAGAAAATGAGTGAGTGAGTGAGTAAAAGTTGTTTGTAGCATTGAAATACCTGGTTGTTGTGTAGTTTTCAGAATTGCTATTCCACCAGTGGACTTAAGTTTACTGGATACCAATAGGATCCAACACTTTCAGAGCAACCGGTGGCATCTCTGGCTGCAAGCCATCAAACGTGTTGATCAAAAATGCTCGCATCTGCAGCACCCACTTCATATTGGGTAAGGTTATCTATCTACTGTTCAATTTCACTGAAAAGCCTAGTTTACAAAAGTGATTGTATGACACAGAATAATAATCCAATGCAGCTAGCATTGTTTACAAATTTGTCTTTATCTTATATTTGCAGGTGAGTAAAAAAGCATCACACTGCACAGGAAGTGGACACATCTAGACAACTCTGTCATGATAGGATCTGCATGGAATGAGTTATTGGTCGGTGGAAGAATAGCGCTAAAAGAATAATTCCAGTGTTGCAGGTGCACATATTGGATGATATTGTGACTATATGGTGCCCTCACAAACCTTTCCAAATAAGTGATTTACATTAGTGACACATGTATGAGTTGTGGCCCATTCATTAGTCTTCCTCTTCTACTGCATCTTCCTGAATTTCACTATGAAACCCATTTAACTGCTTAAATAAAACTTGATCAAATATAGATGTTGGAATGTGTGCTATGGCTTGTGGGTGTTTCTTGGTGACATATTGAATAAAATAGCTAAATATTTCCCAGAGGAAATGTATGGAGAGCACAGATCAAAGGCAGATTAAAATTTCATTGCCTCTGCAACTTGTATACAGATCAGAAATAATGTTCAACAATCAACAGGCAATTCAAATTTCCTCCTGGGAAATTTTCAAATCCATTTACAGTTTTCTACTACTGCAGCTTTCACACTACCTCACATATCTTAGTTAATCTGTTATCCACGCTGAACAACCCATTTTCATCGCCATGGGTTTATCTCTAAGTTTTTCTTCCATTTGGCAACTCTTGCTAGGTGATCAACCAAGTATGTTCCCATTAAACTTTCGTATATATATATATGTCAAAATTTGATATATGTATTCAGGATCAGACACTCTACATTCAGACTAGATCTCAGATCCCAGATCTCATCCACATTACAGATTTGACTCCTATGTAAATTTAACATATCTCAGCATATCGCTCTTAGCAGATCAGGATGAATATTAGCTATAAACAGGTAAAGTCTTGTAGAAGGTACAGGAAATGTTTTTGGTTAAAAACTGAAAGTAAGTGTTTTACAAAAGCTTTTCATACACAGCTAACAGTCAAGTCACAGCTGATTAAAACTAATCAAGTCAATTATTATTATTATTAGTAGTAAATCATTATTTCCAAAGGTCTCCATTTTTGTCAGGTTTTACTTAAAGCAGCCCGAAACTTTTCAAATAAAAACTGAGTCAGCAACATTTGGTAAATGTGTGGCGGGCACTGAGGGGCATGCCTCTCACCCAGGAGGGTTGTGGGTAAAGGCATCCTTCACGTGCCACAAATGTCTCAATTTTAGGGCCTCTATATCGCCATGGTAATGTAGGTGACAGGCATATTTGCAGCATGTATACATTTTTCAATGAAACAAACATGTATGGATATAGCCTAATGTCTAGATGCAGATTCATAAGATTGGAGATTACACGAGCATGTCAAGAACAGCATGTTTTCCCTAAAGTAAGTACTGATATATATATCCACTCGCTCTGCTCTGTTCACTTTGGAATCCTGCCTCAACTTTCCTTACCAGTTTCTTCTGTGTTTATTGTCAATTTGTCTTGTCTTTCTTCTCCTGTTAGGTTTCTCCATGAGCATTATTTTGTGTTTTACCCTGCCCCTTCCCTCTTGATTTCTTAAGTCATTTATTAATATAGTTGTTGCATTTTGGTTCACATATTCAATTCAATTCAATTCAATTTTATCTATATAGTGCCAAATCACAACATACATTATCTCAAGGCACTGTACATAGTAAGGCCAAAACCAATATTACAGAGAGAAAAGAAACCCAACAGTTCACACAATGAGCAAACACTAGGGGGCAGTGGAAGAACAGGAAGAAATCTCTGCCAGAAACAGACTCAAAGATGTGCGGCCATCTGCCTCGACCGGTTGGGGTGAGAGGAAAATGGGGGACAGAGGAGAGGTGGGGGACAGAAAGGGGGGAGAGAAAGAAAAAGAGGGAGAGACAGATCCTGCAGCCTGCAAAAAGAGGACAGAGTCACATTCATACCCTGAGTATGAGAGAGTGAGTGTGAGTGCACCAGAGGAAATCCCCCAGCAGTCTAGGTCTATAGCAGCATAACTAAGAGATGGTTCAGGTTTCCCTGAGCCAGCTCTAACTATACGCTTTATCAGAAAGGAAGGTTTTAAGTCTAACTTTAAATAAAGAGACAGTGTCCGCCTCCCGAACCAACAATGGCAGTTGGTTCCACAGGAGAGGAGGCTGGTAACTAAAGGCCCTGCCTCCCATTCTACTTTTATGGACTCTGGAAACTACAAGTAAACCTGCGTTTTGGGACCAAAGTGATCTGTTGGAATGATAAGGTGAAACTAGATCTTTAAGATATGATGGGGCCTGATCATTAAGTGCTTTGTACGTGAGGAGGATTTTAAATTGAATTCTAAACTGTACAGGGAGCCAGTGTAGAGAAGCTAACACTGGGGTGATGTGGTCTCTCTTACTAGTTCCTGTCAAAACTCATGCTGCAGCATTTTTAATTAAATGTAGTGTTTTAACAGAACTACTGGAACATCCAGATAGTCCTGAGTTACAGTAATCTAATCTTGATGTAACAAAAGCATGAACTAGTTTATTTGGAATCCTTTAAGGATAAAATGTTTCTAATTATCATTTACATTCTGCAGGTGGAAGAAGGCTGTTTTCGAAATGTGTTTAATATGTGAGTCAAATGATATATCCTGGTCAAAAATAACTCCAAGGTTCCTTACAATGGAACTGGACGCCATGGTGATGTCATCCAAAGTGACAAAGTGACAAGGAAGTCATTGGTAACTTTAACTAGGGCTGTTTCTGTCCTATGATGTAATCTATATAGTATTTCGACCTTCAAATAATGTCTCCATATTTTAAACTTTTTGTGACCTAAACATGTTTGAATAGCGCCCAGGTCAGAGCCTGAGAGGGTCTGCCTCACCCGTGCTGGCACTATGTAACTTTGGGTTTGGGTCACTGCACCAAGAGTGTAACACAATTCTACTTTACAGTATATGTCACCACGTCAACCACATCCGCTCAAAACACAGAGCGGGCAAAGCCCCAAAGTATGGTAGTTGTTCTTTCAGTGTAAATGGCAGAGGCAGCACAAAATGGAAGAAGGTGGAGATTTCATTGGATGAGTGAAAGAAAAGAAAGTCTAAGATGCCTGATAAGGCTGAACATTAGTCCTGTTTCCACTCACTGGCGTCAGCTGAGAGACGTTGACGGATGTCAGAGTGAAGGCAACTTGGTCTTTTTACTGTTGGACTAGTAAGAAGATATTGTTTACTTACAAATTAAACAATGTGTGTTGGAGCTGTTGTGTGTCAGGTGATGTCAATAAAATCATGTCATTCCCCTGTTTATGTTCAGAATTCACAGTTATTCATATGGTTCAACATTTTTTTTCCTAGCTGTTATTACTAACTTACTAACTAGTTTTCAATAGCTTGCATGATAGTTGTAGTAACCATTTATTTTATTTATTTCTTTATGGTTAATTTTTACAGGGACAGATACAAAGAAATAGGCAGTACTGCTAACAGATCACGCACCATAATGTTCTTAGCAGATGCTGCAAACACTTAGTTTGCAGGTTTGGTTCTGAATTGAGAAGAATAAAAAGCTAACAATGACTGCCAAACCACAAATACAAATGTATGAACATGTGTAGCTTGTACAAAGTAGCCAAGGTAGAAGATTACATTATTGTTATATTATATTGTTATATGATTATATTTTCAGTTGGCATGTACGATTCCGATCAAGGCTTTCTGAGGGCCATTCCCTTGCATGTTATTATTCTCTTTCAGTGCATGTAAATGGGGATGGAGTCTACTCGCTTCAAAATTCAGGATTACAACTGCATTGTTCCAGTTGATGAATTCTGGCATAAAATCTATTTTCACAGGGTATGTATAGTGCTTGAATGAACTTTTATCCCTCTCACAATATGACAGTGGAAGGACTATCCCGACAATGTACACATCATAGCAGGTGATTTTAACCAGGCATGTCTAAAGGATGATTCAGCATACAGGAATGAGGTTCACAGACTGTTAGCCTGGTGCTCAGACAATTACCTGTTTAACACTAGTAAAACCAAGTAGATGATTTTAGAGTTCAGGAGGAGGTGTGACCCAGAACCAGCCCTGCTCTACATCAACAGGGTGTGTGTAGAGAGAGTGGAGTCCTTCAAGTTCCTCGGTCTGACGACCTCTCCTGGTCAATTAACACCACAGCCACAGTGAAGAGGCTTTGTCAGAGACTCCACTTCCTCAGGGTACTCAGGCGGTCCAACATGAAGAAGAGGATGTTGGTGTCTTTCTACACCAGCATCCTCTTCTTCATCTACACAGTTGAGTCTGTCCTCACATACGGCCTGACAGTATGGTAGTCAGGGTGCTCTGCTGCAGGTAAGAAGTGTATCCAGTGAGTGGTAAGGACCGCGGAGAAGATCATCGGCTGCCAGCTGCCACCTCAGAGGACATTGCCATCACACGCTACCTCAGCAGAGCAAGGACAATTTTATCGGACCCTGGTCACCACCTTTTTGAACTGCTGCCCTCTGCAAGAGGTACAGAGCAGCCAAGGCTCACACCAAAAGAATGACAAACAGTTTCTTTCCCACAGCCATAAGCATCCTCAACAGACACAGCCAATAATCATACTGACAGACACTGAATGGCTCAGACACTCCTGCACTTTTTTATCTGCACCTTATGTTATCTGTATTTATTGTACATATATTTCTGAGTTTTGTTTTTATTTTTATTCATATTATGTTTATACTTTTCCTTTAATTTATGATCCAACAGAATTGCTGTCAGCAATTTTGTTGTATGCTCTTTTTACACTAAAGCTATCTAATCTAATCTAATGATGTCACCAGGCACTTGTATCCATTAGTGTTGTTTGAAGGACAATTTTAGCAATACACTTTATCTTTTTTCAATACTAGTTTCTGTGTCTATTACAAAGCAAACATTAATGAAATGACTACATTTGATGAAAAGGTGGACTTACTGAAGCTCTATTTACTGAAAATATCAGTGCTGTACAGAATAATGAATAAAAGACATAATAAATAAAAGGCACAGAATGTCATGCCATTGACGGCAGCTCCTTAATCACTAACCCATCAGACTCAGCCCTTAGCATTAACTATTTCAGGGAACCTCCACAAATTAATTTCCTTTTTAGTTATTTCCTCACCTTCCTCCCCCGTGGTGTTTCACAACCCTCACCTCAACTGGATGTCAGCTTCAGTGATTAATTGGAGCACTTTTTGTCATTCTCACTGTTTACATTCGGCTAGGCCAGTCACCCACCCAACACTCACCCCCGACACTCCTCCAGATCTCTCCTCTCTTGTTCCTCCCACTTACCGTGACTTAGGCAAAGTATTTAATAAGACTAAGGCCCTTTCACTACCCCCACATTGTCCCCATGACTGCCCTATTGACCTCCTTCCCAGTGCTACACTTCCCTCCAGTAAACCCTATAATATTTCCCGCCCTGAGAGGGAGGCGATGGATGGAGTCCCTAGCAGCAGGTTTAATTAGGCCTTCATCCTCTCCTCTCGGGGCGGGTTTCTTCTTTGTAGCCAAAAAGCTCAGACCTGACCCTACGAAAATTGAAGCTGTGATCAATTGGCCCACTCCTGTTTCACACAAACAGTTACGACTATATTTAGGCTTTGATAATTTCTACTGTAGGTTTATCTGGGAGATATAGCAAGGTGGCCTCTCCCTTGACCAGATTAACCTCTTCCTCTCTACCTTTCATGTGGACTCCGGAGGCAGAATCTGCCTTCACCGCCAATACATCATGGAGGTCGATGCTTCGGACTCCGGTATTGGAGCTGTATTATCTCAACAAGACCCCAAGGACCAGAAGCTACGCCCTTGTGCCTTTTATTTGCCTAAGTTAACTCTTGTCGAAGCAAATTATGACATTGGAAATAAGGAACTGTTGGCTTTGTTGGCTGCTGTACAGGAGGCACTGGCTAGAGGGAGTTGAGCATCCTTTTATCATGTGGACTGATCATAAGAACTTCACTTACCTCTGTACCGCCAGACGTCTGAACTCTCTTTAGGCACATTGGTCGTTGTTCCTGGGGAGGTTCAGGTTCACCCTATCCTACCTCCTGGGTTCCCAAAACCTCAAGCCTGATGCCCTTTCTCACCTTCACAACCCAGTCCACCTGGGGATGGAGGATGCGCCCATCTTACTTACTTCCTGTGTCATTGGCGCCACTTCCTGGGACACCGAGAGGGTCGTTCAGGAGGCCCAGGACGCAGAACCGGAATTCTTTGTTCCCTACTCCGTGCACTCCCAGGTTCTCCAGTGGGGGCATTCTTCTAAGCTGGCCTGTCCCCAGAGTTTCTAGGACAATCAATTTTTTGCAGCAGAGGTTCTGGTGGCCCTCCATGGCTGGTGATGTTCGGGAGTCGTTCGCCGCCTGCTCTGTTTGCTCCAGGGGAAAGTCTTCACTGCCCTCCATCTGGTCTTCTCCACTCCCTTCCCATCCCCAGCCATCCATATACCCATAGACTTTATTACTGGACTTCCTCCTTCCAACGGACTCACTGTAATCCTCACTGTGGTTGACCACTTCGTTAAGACTGTGCATTTTATTCCTCTTCCGAAACTTCCTTCGCACTAGAGACTGCAGACCTACTGTTCGACCATGTGTTTCGCCTACATGGCATACCATTGGACATTATTTCAGAATGGGGACCCCAATTCAGTTCCCAGGTTTGGCAATAGGTGCAACTCCCAGCCTCTTCTGGATATCATTCCCAGACCAACAGTCAATCAGAGAGGGCCAACCAGCACCTCGAAGCTGCCCTCCGCTGCGTTGCTGCTTGCCACCCTGTCTCTTGTAACACACATCTACCCTAGATAGAAAATCTGCATAACTCTCTCACAAACTCCTCCACCGGGATGACCCCCTTTATGGCCAGCTACAGATTTCAGCCCCCACTGTTCACAAAAGGAGGAGATTGTGGTCCCATCTCACTGGGCCCACCTTCGCCGGTGCTAAGCCATTTGGAGGACAGTTAGAGCACTCCTCCACAAGAGTCTGGCTGACCGTCACCGGGTTCCAGCTCCCAACTACCACCCTGGTGACAAGGTCTGCCTCTCTCCCTTCAAGTGGAATCCAGGAAGTTGGTGCCACGTTTCATCGGGCCGTTCGAGTTGGACCGGGTCATCAACCCCGTCGCGGTTCGGCTCAAGCTTCCTCCTTCCATGAGGATCCATCCTACTTTCCACGTCTCCCTCCTGAAGCCACCACCAGCGACCTGGCTGCATACACCGTCCGTAAAATCCTGGATGTCCAGCGTAGAAGTAGGAGTTACCAATATCTGGTTGATTGGGAGGGGTCCGGTCCTGAGGAGGGATCCTGGGTTTCCAGGGTCCAGATTCTGGACCCGGCTCTCCTCAGGGACTTGAATTTCCAGATAAACCCGGTAGACGCCAGGTGGCATTCATTGAGGAGGGGTAGTGTCACGTCTTGTCTGATCTGGGTTGTCCTCCCTCCTTTTTTGTGATATTTTATTTCCTGTCTTATTTTGTTGTTTTTCTTTACTTCCTGGGAGAGTTCTCTGTTCTGTTTTCACAGGAGGTTGGTTGACAGGTGAGGCGGGGATCTCATCAGTGATTGAAAAACACTTATTTTTGTCTTCCAATTTCAAACTGTGTACACATGCATGACACTCCCTCTAATTTCGATCTGCACAACAGTAGTTTTATCTGTTCTGCTCACCTTTGGACCTGCCAATGAAAAAGGAGTAATTGTCAATAAAGTGAAAGTTCACAGATCGTGATGCATCAACAAGGTTGTCAGATCACCTTTCAATAAACACCACTATTACAATGACTTTTTAAAATGTACCCACAAAAAGTGTTTTCAAAGAGCTCTACAAAAAAAAGGAGTCTAATCACAGGAAAATATAATGTAACCTTACTTTTTATGTATATTCAGTTGAGCACAAGAGTTGACCACCAAAAATGTAAGAATCAAATTTAAGTTTAGAAATGCCACTGGATAAATGTGTAACATTTTATAGATTGTGAAGTGAGTGAAAAAGGGGAAAACTTGAAGACTAAATATTAAAGAAATTAAAATCTAAGACACTTATTTGTCAAAATCCCCCTCATGTCCTTGTTGCCAGGATATGTATTGTCATGTTCTGTCTCCTGGCTGGGGGAATGTTTGAGTTAGTTTATTTCCTGGTTTATTTTGTCTACTTCTTTTGCTCCCAAGTTTGTGTTTTCTCTGGTTTTTCTGTTAAAGGAGGCTGGCTGCTTGGCTGGGTGGGGAGCTTAATCACCACAGTCTTCTCCGCAGTCTTCAATTGTCTCATCAGTGTCTACCTATATATACCTGGATTTCCTGTTCCTCCTTGTCAATGCGTCACATTTCTCTAGTCTGGCAATTCTGTGACTCAGCTCAGATTGTTTATTGCCTTACTCTTTCTTCACATGTTTTTTTCGTCCCTTGATTTTGTGTTCTCCGTTTTTATAGAAACATGTTCTTGAGCTCCGCCTGTATCACATGTTTAAGATGTTACTGCATAGGACTTATCTAGAATTGGAAGATGGAACCTGAGAATTGTATCCTCTAGACCAACAAGTCATGAAATACAATAATGAAGTATATGGTATAAACAGTGTGTTAACAGGTTTCAAGTAAGAAGCAAACTTTATACCCTATGTTATACAATACATCATAAGCAAATGAGTGAGACAATTCATACTTTAATGTTGATTGCAGAAGTATACAGATTTTTGGTGACTAAGCTCCCTACAGATATATTTACATAGACATACTGGGGAGTGATGAGTAAATATCTTGAACTTCCTGGTTAGAGCTTGCAGGAGTTGACTGCTTGAACTATCTTGCATCACTAATGAATTCAACAGACTCACCATGAGAATCATAGAAAATGCCTGAAAGTAATCTTGACAAGGGACAATTTGAGTCCATTCAAAATGTTACGTTAGAGAGATTAGTGAGATACTTGATTAAGGTGATGGTATAAAAATTGACATTTGTTCATACAAAAAGATTCTCCAACCCTGGCAAGTATGAGATTGTTGTTAGGGTTTAAATAAGCCTTTGGCTAAGGTTAGGATAAGATTGACATTATCACAAAATAAAATGTGACTCTTAGGGCACAAAAGGGGTTTAGGGTTAGGGTTTATCATATTGGCTTTTAATCCACATAGAACCTGCGTTTTGGAGCACTAAAACATTTTTGGAAAACAGGACCCAGAGTGGGAAAATCTCTAAACCCTTGCAATATCTTTTAGACAACAATGCACTACTTTAGAAAACAATGATGCCATAAATTTTAAATAATATGTAACATAACTTTATACTGAAATAATACAAACAATGAAGACAAGCTTGCAATAACATGCTAAAAATATAAAAGGGTTGTATTAAAATATGTTACTGATTCTATTCTTTTAGAACTCTGACCACAAAAGATCAGTCAGCCTCTTTCACCTTAAGGCTGTACTCAGGAATCCCCTGCAAAGCACTATCCAGGGACCTGAGGCTAGTCATGTGGGAGGAACAAGTCAGCGGTGTAGATTGGAGCTAAGCCTTTAAACATTTAAGCGCTTTAAATGCAATCAGTATCAAAATCAATTCTTAATTTAAGAAGTAACCAGTGAAGTTGGGTTAAAAAAGAGGATATGCCTTTGTGTCTCCATGTGGTACTTAAAAGCCATACAGCTACATTTTGAACAAGCTGGAGACATGACTGTCATGGATATAGCAAAGTCCAAAACCAGTGAAATAAAAGCATGGACACACTTCTCTACACCTGACTGGGAAAAACTGATTTGTTGTTTAACTGTCAACACAAAGGTCATTGTCAAAAATTCTTACTGGGGCCATAATTTACAAACTGGACATCATGCTGTATTGATGGAGAACTGAAACTTGTCATCGAGACATTAACTCTTTGGGAAAATGTTGTGCCTTGCTATAGAGCACAATACTTCGATCAGTGGTACTGTACATTAATCTTCAGATTTGTTATCTTCCAAGTGGATTTAACTCAGAATCAAAATTCTGGAGGTTTATGATGAAAAACTTTAAAACAATTGAGCTTTGGAACAGATTTGAAGCTATGAGCTTGATCTGTTTATTTCCAGCATACCAAACCACTTATGCGAATAATGTTGGTTGAAAAACACACATGAACGTGTGCATTGCTGTTACAATAACAGACAAATCCCTTTCCTCTAGAGCAGCATTCTTCTGTAATCACAGCACACACCAGGTTTATCCCGGCTCATCTTTAAACTGAAGTAAAAAATAATGTTTGACACTCACACTTTGTGTACTGGCTGCCACTCTTCTGACTCAGACATGTGATGGTGAAGGGATGGATGGGTGGGAGTTGTGTTGAGCAGGGCAGAGACAGGGCAGACATCGCCACAGGGGCCTTCAGAGGGAACGAATGAGTGGAATGGCAATGCTGCTAAATACCAAGGTTGTTGTTTTATTGATCCACAAATGCATGCGTTTTTGGGTGTTTGGCAGTGATGGGCAGTAGTCAGAGGCATGTGAGACACAACAGGCTCTTTCTTTTAAAAAGAACTGACAGAGACTCTATACACAAAACATGATGAGTGGCTTCATACTGAAGAGTCCTCCTGGTATATACTATATAATAATATATACTAATACTGTATACTATATTAATATATAATATATACTATGTAATAGTTCAGTAATACTATATATTATACTATATAATACTTCAGTACAGAGGAGTAGTAAGTTTTTTTGAAAGGTATAGTCCACACATTTCAGAGGCAAACTCTATATGTCACACATAGCAGAAGCTGCACTCCAGATACACACCCTGTGTAAACAACAAAGCTGAGACACAGAAGATCAGCACTGCAGCCATCACACACTGTACACACATTCACTGTGAACTCAACAAAAGTGCAAACTGAGTCACACTGCAAATAAAACTCCAGAGCCAAAATCTCCTGAACAGCTTTCTTTTAAGCTCACCTCCTTTACCTAGGACACACATTTGTTACCAATAGCGACACTCATTGCCAGCACAAGGAGGTGTCTACTTTATGAAACAAAGTTGGAGAAAATTATATGGAGTTGGGCTTTTGGATGAAGGTGAACATCTTTTATAGTATAGTATTTTTCCCACATATTTACCACTACTTTTCTCACAGCTAGTTAAACCATTGCTGTATTTGTCTTCAGCAACATCACATGTTTTAATTTTATTTTAAAAACCATAAATTCTGATGTGGATATGCCTGTCATTCACGCTACCCTAGTGACTTCAAACCCTGAAGGTGATTCTTGAAATGCTGCTTGCTCAAATTTATGTTGGACATCTTCATGGGTTTAGCATGAATGTTCACAATGTAGCTACTTAAAAATTCTGTTCACTGGCCATCTTATATTTCTGAATCGCTCTGACAGAATCATCATGAGCCACATTCAAACATTCATACTTGGTACAATGTCCTAGCACTACTATCTGCAAATACTAATGCAAAAGGGAACACAAACAGGTTTCTAGCCCAACCAGTGAGGGTGAAACCGGTACAATCACTTCAGGGATTGGATGTCTTTGGTACGATGCTGGATGACGAGAGCATGGGTGTTGTTGTTGTTAGGACTCCAATGGAGTCAAGCTGTGGTTGTTCCATGTAGGCCGCTAATGGAGACACTTTAACATGGTAAGCTCAAGACCTTTTGGCAGCATGGTTTCTTGGAGCAGGGAAATTGACTTGTCATCATCAGCTGCTGCATTTGGAACATGAGCGATTCACAGGTTTCATACCTGGCCTCTAAATTTCCTTCCAAGTCTGACAGTTTCACACAATGCCACAAGTATTCATACATCTCTGTCATGTCTGGTCTGGGTTGCTCCTGTGTTTTTTACTTTTACTTCCTGTTTTATGTTCATGTACCTTTTTGTTACTTCCTGGGAGTATGCTCTACATTTGTTTTAGGAGTCTGGGTGACAGGTGAGGCGGGACTCCAATCAGCACAGCTGCTCCTCATTCCCAATCAGTACCTGCCTTATTTAAACCCGGATTTCCTGTTCCTCCTCGTCAGCGTGTCTTCTCTGTTCAGTCGGGTAACCACGGCACTCTGCCTCGAGTACTCGTACTGCTTTCTGTGTTAGTTTCTTTGATTTCTTTGGCGTTTTTCCTAATGATCATTTTTGTTTCCTTTTTTTCTAGTCCTACCTGATTCCTGAGCTTCGCCTCACCAGCCGGCCAGACTCAGCGCTTTTTGTTATACATGGACTGGTTCTATTTTTGTTTTATTTATTATTAAAGAGACTCTGCTATCCCTTTTTATTCAGTCTCCGCTTCCAGTCCTTTTCTTAGTTTAGGTGATATTTTATAATCGTGACAAACTTAGTGTTCATATCAGGGCATCAATCTTTAATTTCATACATGGATACGTATGATATGTATTATGGATAGTAAATGTGGCCCTAGACATACTACAAACTGCACATTCGACACCAGTAGTAAACACACAAACTAGGAGATGGAATTTCATGCAAACTATTGTTTTAGCTTGTTCCTGGTAAATAAAAGTAAGCTGTAATATCGTAACAGTGAGTTAGACAAATAAGATTCTTTTTCTTGTGCAAAACCTGCTTGCCAAAGAATTTATATGTTTGTGCATGTATATATGTAAAATTTTGTCTTTATAGCTGAAAATTAGACGTTGTTAAAATAAGTTGTTAAAAATAAAAACTTGTTTGCCAAGAATATGTTTCTTTATAGGCAAAATATGAGGTCAATTTCCCAGAAATTTAACTTATTTTAATTTCTTGAAACTCAAATTCTGCTGTTGACTACAACTGGTGCTACCTTATTAGGTATGCATAATACCTAAATAAGTGTTCAATGATAACATGATTGAGATTTTTAACAAAGACAGAAACTTGCACATCCAAAGAACAAAATGCCCCTAGAACATATGCCAGGCCTGTAGGTCATGCTGTACAGAAATACAAAAAAATGTTTCTACAAATAAATGTATCGTACAATATAATCACAGAAATAGAGACAGAATGAAGAATTCCAGGGCAGCTAAGGACAGAAAATAAAATATAACTTAAAGGAAATATACTGAACAATCTCCAAACACAAGAACAGATGAAGATAGCCACTGTGAATGCAAACCCAAGAGGGAGGTGGGACTGACATCATCATCGTCCCAAAGTAGCATATTTTTATTGCATATTTATTGCATTCACCAGAAAAAAAAAACAAGGATGGTGTTTTGAGATTTTCATACTCATGTTCACACTCATATCAATGCTTTCATAAGCTGTCCCATGTGGACAAACAGCGAACAGAAAAGTAAATAAAAAGTTAAAGCAGATTCTCCCGCATTCGTTTTCATGTGTATAGCCCAACGCAGTGTGCAGTGTATGATCATCTCAGTGAGACAGATCTCACAAATATTCAGGTTTTAGAACAAGCATGGAAGCATGCATGAAAGCAAATAAAAGAGTTTCATGGGGAAAAAGCTTATGGTAGAGATAAATGAATGTCATTCTGCACCACATATGAGCAGTGTGATGCTAACATAGTGAGTATGCTTCCAAGTGTTTTTATGTGAAGCTAGATGTTACATCACAGACCGTAATATCTTTGGTAGCATGTCAAGCACCCTCGTTACCATCCATTAACTTCAAAACATTTAATAATTTAAGCTAACAGAGCAGGAAAACTAGTCTCCTTGTCACTCCAGAAATGCACCACTCTGGAGTTCTCCATGTTTTATTTCTTCTGTGCACCAACTTCTTTTATTTTCAGGTCCAAAGGCAGGAATTGTGGTAAATGTGGAGACTCCTTAGGACAATTTGGGTCCAGCTAAATGTACATATGCAGTGGTAATTCAACTCCCAACCATATTATCAGAGTGTGTTAATCTGAATTTGAGAAATTCAGTACTCTACTTTTTAGACAGACATGTTAACATGGAATTTAAAAGTTTTAAGTGAGGCTAACTGAATAACTATTGTTTTTTATTTGTATTTTTTTTTGTTTGGAATATCAAATAAACATATTGAGTGAGAATCAGGGTAAAACAAAGAGCAGAGTAAATGCTCAGAAATGGCCCAGTGAAGCTCATACTGCGGTCATGGGTGCCAGGCAGCTGCAGGCCTGTGGAATTGTATTTCATTGCTGGCACGGGAACTAACATCTGCTGAAAAACACTGCCATGTTTTCATTCAAATGCAGACACCACAATAAGTATATGTGTGTGTGTTCAGGCCTGTTCATAAGCTGTAAAGTCTGTGGCCCTGAGCAGCACATTCCCAAACACACTCCCTTGCATAAACACTGTTTTCCCTACAGAACCACTGCATCTCTGTATCTTTCCCAAATTGTATTTAATCTCCACAGCTTAACTGTACCTTGTAGAGGCAAGAATGACTTTTGATTTAAACAGGATGAGGACATTGTAAATCACTACTGAATGGAAGGGGATAAACAATGAATGAATTATCACTCTATATTTAAATAACCTTATCTGGGAAAAAGAAAAAAAAATCTAATGTGAAAAAAGATGCATCAGGACATCACAGCCTTTATGTCAGGGGCTGTGTAGCAGCTCTGACACTAATGTTGGATTACACTTACATTGGAATTTGAAATTGGGAGTGATGTCATCACCAAATTCACCAAATCAAGTCAAAATATTGATTTGGTGATATATTGTGCAATACGATAATAGATAATCTAGGGCATCATTGACATTTTAATTAAAAAATGTCAGTGCTGCTCAAATTAATGAGGGATACTTGGGCAGAAGGTACCTGGCTGAAGAAGAGTTAGTTTACTGCGGGATAATGGTGCAGAAAGCTATGTTAAGAGATGCCCTATCTGTGTTCAATACATGCAGTAGACTTTATGCACGTGTTATGGTTTGTGGTTAACTGAACTGAACCCTAAAAAGTGGAGGTTTGAATGGCGGGAAATGGTGAGTACAAATGTATTAACAAAAAGATCAAGCCAATGAAGGAAACAAACAAAAGGAGCCAGCTGGCTGGCCAGCTTGCTGGGCTGAGTCCTGAGAGTCTGTGGGAATAACTAGGGGAGGAGGGGAGTTAGAAAAAGTCAGTGCATAAAAAATAGCAAATGTATTCCGTGACTGTGAGAAGATCAAAGATTGTATCGACTTAATGTGCTGGAGACTGTGGAACCAGGAACTGGGGAAGAACTGGGAGACCATCATGCCATCTACAAACAGTAACAGATGCACTTTTTTCCAGTTCACCCTAGCAGACAGAATGTTAAATTTATTATTTTTTTTAAATACCAAAAATGTCAATGTCTCTTGGTTTTTACTAAAAACAAGGACATTGTCTTCGAATCAGATAAAACAATATTTCACTAAAACCAGTTAAAATCAGAAACTGCACTGTAGCTTATGTTGCACTTTGCATGGACAATGCTTGGGAGCATTAGTGAATACATTTTATTTACTAAGTGGCAAGGTCTCACACAGAACTCCTGTCAACTGTTGAGGCGGAGTGCCCAGCAACAGCAAGTTCATTTATCCTGAATTAGGGCAGACTAATTACCTCGTTTGAGTGCTTTATTTTCTAAGCAAAATGGAAGATGAAAATCCTCAGCTGAGGACCTGTCCGATACAAAAACTTGCAGAGAACAAGAATACTCTACAGTCTCCTTTGCCAGTGAGTGTGTAGATTAAAGGAAACAATCTATAGCAATATAAACTAACATGATTGGATAAGACTAGGTGGGGTTGGGTCCCTCCTTGGTACCTTCCTAAGCTAACTGGTGATAACTAGTCTGGAGCAGCTGCTCCATATGTCTTTCCTGAGACAGAATGGATGATGTACCCTGATATCACTTAAGCTGTGTTCATCTTATCTGTACTTTCTGTACCTATTGTACTGTGCAAGCATTAGCGCATGTGAGTATAAGTGTGTGTGTAAGCAGTGTATCCTTTTGTGTTTGAATGACTGTAACAGTGTGTGTGTGTGATGTACACTACCAGTCAAAGGTTTGGACACACCTTTGGACTGCATTAAGTGAGAAGGTGTGTCCAACATTTTGACTGGTAGTGGATATGGCCAGTGAAGCTATATATTGCCAATATAATACTTGAGTCAAGCATAAGTAAGAATGGAGGCGCAGACCTTCTGCGAAGCGCACACCCACTATACCTCTATTTGGATGACGGACTGTTCAAAGTTTAGAGTACATATACAATTCAAATGTTTATGTGCTGTTTGTATAATTAGGAAGTGTGCCATTATTACGTTCAACCAGTAATAATTGTGGACAAATTGATGTTTGTATGTGGTTCTTGGGTGTGTAAGTCAAATTCCTTGTGTGTGTTTTCACATACCTGGCGAATAAATTCTGATTCTGATTCTGATTCTGAAAACTGTCACACAACTGAAACGGAGATGAGGCAGCCACTTTGCATGGGGAACACTTTGGGAGCGTTAGTGAATAAAATGTATTCACTGAATGGCTCCCTGGGGACTCTCCCCACTGCTCTCCCACAGCCAGGCCAGGGGCCGGCCTCCCAGGTCGGACACAGGTCTGGCATCTCTCCCTTGGCTCCCTGGAGCGCCACTTTGTTCCAGGGGGGCACAATGCTCTCCCACAACCTTTGTCAGATGTTTAAACTGAGTTAAAATGCAAGTATGTGATTTTAGTTGAAATATTCTAAATAAAAACATCACATAAAACCAAAGAGTGATCAGTAAAACCAGCAGGCATGTTTTTACAAGACCTAAAATCATTAAAATGATGTTTTAAAACAATAAAAATAGTAAAGTCTGGCTAAGAGATCATATCCTCTCTTAGGTTGGACCATGTATACCTTGTGGATCCCTCTCCACACATCCACAAGGCCATGACGATAGACAAGCTATATCAGAGTGTGTGGGGAGGCTGGGTGAGGCTCAGCATGATTATGATCTAAAAACTCGGTATAGTAAAACCCCTACCCAAGAATTAAAATTTCCTCCAAGCCGCAGCAATTCAGTCTGTCAGGTATGTGATTGCATGAGATCCCCCACTTGAACGGGATTGATCTTCTACTCAAAGAACAATCCTTACCCTTAATGCGAACAAAATCTACTTTTCAATACTCAAAATATGTACAGCAACATTGATTTAATCATTGATTTTGGTCATACATTTTTATTTGTTAAAAACAAATGACTCATGAATTATTAATTAAACTTTTTTTGCCCACTCCTGGAGCCACCACCTTAACGTGGTAGAGGGGTTTGCATGGTTTGCATGATGCCAGGAGCTTAACCTGCTAGGGTTACCCAAGATAAACAGGTCCTGGGTGAGGGACCATTCAAAGAGCAGTTCACAAAGGCCTCCAATGATGATGAACATAAATTGATGACACTCTCCCTCGCCTGGATGCGGGTCAACAGGCCCCCCCGCTGGAGCCAGGCCTGGGGGTGGGGCACGATTGCGAGAGCCTGGTGGCTGGGCCTACACCCATGGGGCCCAGCCGGGCACAGCCCGAAGAGGCAATGTTGGTCCCCCTTCTCATGGGCTCACCACCTATGGAAGGTGCAAAGGGGGTCAGGTGCTATGTGAGCTGGGTGGTCGCTGGAGGCGGATACCTTTTTGGGAGTCCGACCCTCAGTTGCAGAGGTCCCTGGGGTGGATGAGATCTGCCCAGAGTAACTCAAAAGCTCTGGATGTTGTAGGGCTGTCTTGGCTGAGGGGGACCAGAGGGTGTGTTCCAACTACAGGGGGAATCATGGGAGTTCTCTCAACCAATCTACGTGTTCTTTGTGGACCTGGAGAAGGCGTTCAACCGTGTCCCTCGAGGAGTCCGGTGGGGAGTGCTCCAGGAATATGGGGTACCAGACCGTTTGACGACGGTCATTTGTTCCTTGTACGACCGGTGTCAGAGTCTGGTCCGCATTGCCAGCACGTGGTCCTGTTTGTTTCATTGGGTTGTGATCTTTAGCTCTCACTGGAGCGGTTTGCAGCCAGATGTGAATCGGCTGGGATGAGAATCAGTACCTCCAAATCCGAGACAATGGTCCTAATCCAAAAAAGGGTGGAGTGCCCTCTCTGGGTCGGGGATGAGATCCTGCCCCAAGCAGAGGAGTTTAAGTATCTAAGGGTCTTGTTAACAGATGAGGGAAGAATGGAGCTGGGGATAGGCAGATTGGTGCGGCATCTGCAGTAATGTGGGCTCTGCATCGGTCTGTCATGGTGAAGAATTTACCGGTTACAAGCGGCTGAAATGAGTTTCCTCCGCAGGGTGCCTGGGCTCTCCCTTAGAGATAGGGTGAGAAGCTCGGCCATCCGGGAGGGGGAGTTAAGTTAGGATGGCTCCTGGACACCTCCCTGGTGAGGTGTTTGGGCCTGTTCCACTGGGAGGAAGTCCCGGGGATGACCCAGGATTCGCTGGAGAGACTATGTCTCTCGGCTGGCCTGGGAAGGCCTCGGGATTCCCCCAGAAGAGCTAGACGAAGTGGCCGGGGAGAGGGAAGTCTCTCTAATTAAGCTGCTGCCCTCACGACCCGACCTCAGATAAGCTGCAGAAGATGGATGGACTTTTTTTGTTTAATATTCTTGACATTAGGCATTTGCTTTTTGTCAAAGAAAATTCTTTTACCAAATACATGACTTTTAAGTAAATGATTTTTAAACTATTTATTGTTCAAATAATATTTTAAATCCTATAATCCACCACAACCTAATGTGCAAAAATCCTAACATAACATTTAGGTGTATAACAATTAATCCCACTTGTGACTATTTAATCCCAGTTTAAATAACTTTCCCTCACTAGACATTGTTATTTTTACATAATGGGCAATATATAACGTGTATCATAATAAAAAGTGTTCGCTGCAGTAGCAGTGCACCAATGGAAATTTGTGGCAACAGTCACTTTACATATGTCAAGATTATGTCTTATGGTCTGCCTCTTTTGATTCATAGAGAACCAACCTTACACAGACTTGTGGGTAGCTGGGATCTCCTCACTGTGAGTGCTGTGGTTTGTATCAAGGTTTAGAGATGCCATGCATTTTTTTAGCATGCAGGTGCACTCACACACACACATCAGTGATTGCTGAAGCCAAGTCCTTCCTGTTTAGTTTTTCCTCTGGCATTAACCACTCACTCGCTTACTCATCTTCTACTGCTTTATCCTCCACCTGAGGGTCACAGGGGGTGCTGGTGCCGAACCTCATAGGGTGCTAGGGTACACCCTGGACAGGTTGCCAGTCCATTGTAGGGCCACACAGTGAGACAGACAACTATTCACTCTCACATTCACACCTATGGGCAATTTAGAGTGTCCAATTTGCCTAGTTTCCAAATCTGCATGTTGTTGGACTGTGGGAGTAGTGTTTATTTATTTGCTTAAATACCAATGTTCATTGAAAATAAATATTATTAAGTTTTAAATTAGCTGGAAAAGATATAAATCAATTTTTACTTATTTATTTTTATTTTGATGGCCAAACTGGCCTGTCTGTCTTCAGCTCTAAAAGCTCTTCCTCTCTGCACCATTAGTTGAAGCATAAATATTGATAAAAGGGGGTACTGATTCTCATCCCATCACATCCAGCTGCGAACCATTCTAGTGAGAGCTAAAGATCACAGCCCAATGAAGCAAACAGGTCCATGTCATCTGCAAAAAAGCAGAGACCCAATCCTATACGTTAGGGTCTACCAGGCCTGACCAGCATCCTCTCCCACCATCGGAGCCAACTCATCACCAGGTGGTGATCAGTTGACAGCTCTCCCCCTCATCCGAGATGTGGCTGTAGATACAACTACAAAATGTTCATGATGGGTGACCCCGCCACTTGTTGCACTGACCATGGAACATCGCAGAGTTTTCTATAGATTTCAGGATTTTGACCGTGGAGAGCAGCTGGAATCAGCCTCCTTTAAAAACCACTTGAGCCCTGATCCCCCCCCGGTACCGGGGGCAACGCAGCTCATGGCCATGTAAATGTACATGGAGAAAGTGCATCTAGTGGAATTGTTGAAAATGGTCACAGTATTTTTCCACTGTCTTATCTGAGACACAAGGTGTGTAAATGAATGAATTATTTTAAGTAAATGTATTTTACCCCAGTTCCACTGTATAAATATTTTTATGTATTTGTTTCAACTGTGACAATGAGGATTATGAGCCACAAAGGCCTTTACCTCTGCTTAACCCCCTCAGTCCCATGGATGACCCTCTTGTCGTGCCTCTGCTTCCCCTCCTCCTCCCCAGCTATTGTCTACAGAGACTCACAAAGCCACTCACCTGCACAAAGCCAGCCATGAAAGAAAGCTACAGCTAAGCAACAACAAAGTGTTTCTTCAACTGTAACAGTGGAAGTGGAAGAAGAAAGGGGGGAGGAGGATGAAAAGAGGGGGAGGAGGATGAAAAATCAGACCCCCTCAGTTTCACACCAGCCCAGAGTCCCAGTCCCACGTTTGATAGGACAGCAGCCTGGTCTCTTCTATTACTCTTCCAACTGTTTTTCAGCACATCTGTTGTACAGACCGTAATTGACAACACAAATGCCAGTGCTGCCAAAAGAATTGAGGTTGGTAAAAAGTTTTAATGGAAGCCTCTAACTGTCATGGCCATTATTATCTTCTCGGGCCTCGTCCAAGTCCACAACAGAGCCAATTACTGGAAGAAACAATGGCCGTACAATTTTCCCCACGAGAAGATGTCCCGGGACCGGTTTGAAGTAACCTTGTGGTCGTTGCACCTCAACAACCCTAAAGATGATGTGGAGAACAACCAAACAAAAAAACACAAAGTGAGGCTACAAGTGCTTTGTACTCACTGATTCTTCCACAGGCTACACCAGAAACACTGTCTCTGTTTGCAAGGGAAAGAGTGAAAAAAGCTAAATTCACGGTCAGAGCTACATATCTGTACTTGATCTTCTGTCACTTTCTGTGCTTGGTGTGAGCTACACATTGTATGTGGACAATTTTTATACCAGTCCTTTTCAGAGATCTGTACAGAAAATGTATTGGGTGCTGTGGGACCATAAGAAAAAAACATTTTGGTTTCCCACAGACAAGCAGCAACGACTTTCCCAAAATGCCTGAGGGGAGACATTTGCTGGATAAGGAAAGATGAATTGCTGTGAAATTGATGGATGCTCGTAAGGTTACGGTGTGCTCAACAGCCTTCAGGAGGAAGACTGTGCAGTACAAGGTGAAGGAGGTTGGGGTGTGGACCACAAAGGCAGTGTCTGTTCCTGATGCTGTAAGTAAGAGTATAACAAGAACATGGGTGGTGTTGATTTGCTCTTATTGGATATTACAATGTCCACCACAAAACCATGAAGTGGTATAAAACTTTTTTTTTATCACTTTGTGGATATTGCTGCTGTGAACAGTTTCCTTCTGCACAAGGAGCTGTTTAGGATTTAGGATAATTGCAGAGATATACTCTATTTATTTAGTTAATAACTGCTTTGGACAATAACAATTAGACATTCCCTTGACTTCTGTTGATAGCCCCAGACCTGTATGAGCTTACTTACAGTAACCCAGCATATGAAGTCTGAACCCATATTTTTGACTCTGTCTTTTTTTGGTTATGTCCCTACTGTCCTCACCCATGGTGCTACATCTCCTATGGTTAAAGCTTCTCAACCCTCACAGTGACTTGTCCATCTCTTCTATTGGAGCACCTTTTGTCATTCACACTGTTTATGTTCAGCCAAACCTGTGTCTCACCCTTTGTCTTCGGTTGATTTACCTCCTGATTTGTCGCTAGTACCCCGTTATCATTATTTGGATGACGTGTTCAGTAAACACAAGGCACTTTCTTTACCGCAACACAGCCCATAGATTCACTTCCCGATGCCACTCCTACCTACTGACAAATTTTACAACATCTCCTGCCCCGCGTGGGAGGCTATGGAGAATTATAATTCATGCTCATCCCCATCGCTGCCATGCTGTGTGGAGGACAGCCAGGGCAGCACTAATCAGGTCCCCTCAACGAAATCAGCACTTAGCTGACAGACACCAGACTCCAGCCCCTGGCTACAAGCCCGGGGACAAGGTGTGGCTATCGTCCTGCAACTTCCCCCTCCAGGTGACTTCCAAGAAGCTGGCACCACATTACATTGGCCCCTTTGAGGTGTACTGGGTCATCAACCCCATGGCTATGTGGCTCAAGCTCCCTCCTTCCCTGAACATTCACCCACCTTCCACGTCTCTCTTCCGAAACCGGTCGCCACCAGTTACCAAGCCCCTCCTCTGGATTGCCCTCCACCTGCCCAACTCATTGACAGCCTCCCTTGACTCCGCCGGGGCAGAAGGTTCAAATACCTGGTCAACTGGGAGGGGTATGGCCCTGTGAAGAAGTCCTGGCCCAGATTCTTGACCTTTCTTCCCTCAGGGACTTCTACCTTGAGTACCTGGATGAACCCAGCAGGGCACCAGGTGGTGCCCATTAGAGAGGGGCTACTGTCAGGGTCTGGTTTCCTGTCTTTTATTTTAGAAATTTGCTTATTTCCTGTGGAGTGTCTTTTTGTGTTTTGTTTTACAGGAAGCTGGCTGGGCAGCTGGGCAGAGTTACGCACCTGCAACCCATCTACTCATCACTCATCTCTTTCTTACACCTCAGCTTCAGGTTCCACAGTCGCCAGCACGTCTCGTTAACTAAGTGGTAACGATCCCTGCTCTTTGTCGTTACCTGTTTGGTGTGATCTATGGAATGTATTTTTTTAATGATTTTTTTCTAACTTTTTATTTCTTCTTGCTGACCAGTCTCCACTCTTTTGGTTTTGTACTTTTGTTCTTTGGTTGTCTTGATATTGTCATGTCGGGTCTGGGTTGCTCCTGTGTTTGTTGGTTTTAGTCATTTCCTGTTTTATTTTGAATGTCTGTGTTACTTCCTGGAGAGTGTCTTTTGTTTAGGAGGCTGAATGACAGGTGTGGCGGGGACTTCAAATCAACACGGCTGCCTCTCATCTGCAATCAGCTCTTCCCCTACTTAAACCCGGATTTCCTGCTCCTCTACGTCAGTGTTTCATCTCTGTTCAGTCTAGTAACCTAGTCACGCCTCAGGCTTATGTGCCTTTTAGTAGTGATTTTTGGATTCAGTTCTTTTGCTTATGCTTGTTTTTGTTCTCTTCCAGTCTTCCTGATCCCTGACCAGCCGGCCAGCCTCAGCGCTTTTCGTTTGTTTGGACAGGTTAATCTTTTGTTCCTTTTTTGTAACAAACTCAGTTTTCCCCTTTTTACTCTGTCTCCGTACCCGATCCTTTTTCTCTTTAATGATTATTATTATAATCATGACAGATATAGTTTCCTTTCAATCCTTTCCTTTCAATAAATTATCTTTATATACCTATATATATATATATATATATATTGTGTGTATGAAATATGCAGAAATTCAAACACCTTCCCACCAGAGACAATAACATACTGGATCAGGTTTATTGCAACATCCCAGGAGAATATAAGGCTGTTGTGGCTCCTCTTCTGGGCATGTCAGATCACATCTCTGTGGAGCTGATTCCAGCATATAAACCTTTGATCTGCAGGACAAGACCATCTACCAAAACAGTTCAGGTATTGACTGAGGAGGCTTCTTCAGCACTGCAGAACTGTTTTGAACTTACTGGCTGGAAGGTGTTTAAAGATGGCTCAGACCTGGAGGCCTACACATCATCAGTCCTGGACTATGTGCAGTTCTGCACTGATGCTGTTCTACCCAAAAAGACCATCAAGGTGTTTCCAAACCAGAAACCATGGTGTAACAGCACAGTGGCCTACAGCAGGGCCCAGATAGAACTGAGGAAGGGCATCCAGCAGGCCAAACACAGGTACAGACACTTTGGAGCACTTTGCTGACAACAACCCATGGGAAATGTGGAGAGGTATAAAAACAATAACAGACTACAGGATTACTGGCAACCAGTAAATCAGTCAAGAACCCACCCTGCCTGAAACCTTAAACAGTTTCTTTGCATGCTATGATACACCTGGCAGCAGAGAGACTGTTCGTATTCATCTTCCACAGTTGGAGGAGCAGCCCCAGCCTCTCATCCTGTAGTATCACCAGGTGAGCTCCACCCTGAGGAGGATCAACACCAACAAGGCTGCAGGACCAGATAAGGTGTCAGGTTCTGAAGCTGTGTGCGTATCAGTTGGCTGGAGTTTTTCTGGACATTTTCAATCTGTCCCTGCAGCTTGCTTCAGTTCCTGTGTGCCTCAAGTCTTCCATCATTGTACCTGTGCCAAAAAAATCTGCTGCCACCTGCCTCAATGACTACCGCTCTGTTGCTCTGACACCGGTTATCATGAAGTGCTTTGAGAGGATCGTCACACATAAGTCACATCAAGGACGTCATCCCTGCTACTCTGGACAGATATCATTTCACATACAGGGAGAACCAATCGACAGACAATGCAGTCTCACTAGCATTGCACACAGCCCTGACCTATCTGGAACATCCAAACACCTATGACAGGATGTTATTTGTAGACTTCAGTTCAAGTTGAAACTACACAACCTGGGACTGACTGCCTCTCTGTGCTCCTGGATCAGAGATTTTCTCACCAACATGCTTCAGGTGAGAATTTGGCATTGCACGTCATCCACACTGATCCTCAGCACAGGCAATATTAAGTTTCTAGGCATCCACATTACATCTGACCTCACTTGGTCTATGCACACATTCTACCTGGTGAAGAAGGCCCAAGAAAGACTCTTCTTCCTCAGGAAGCTTAAAAGGACTGAACTCTCCCGTCAGCTTCTGACGAACTTCTACAGAGCAACAATTGAGAGCATCCTCTGAGTGCAACAGTGTGGTACGGGAGCTGCACTACGCAAGACAGAAAGGACTTGGCCCGGGTGGTGAAAACAGCCCTGTCCCACACCTGGACTTGATATACGACAGCCGGGTCCAAAGGAGTGCCGGTCGTATAGCTGCAGACCCCACTCACCCGGGACACAAACTGTTTGTGCCTCTTCCCTCTGGAAAGAGGTACAGGAACATAAAAACCCACACCTGCAGACTGAGCTCTCAGCCCAACCTCGTCATCTGGACCGGTAACCTCCACCACACTTCCTCTTCCTCACAGTCGCCACTGACTCTCTTGTGCACCTGCACACTCGCCCCTTTTTCCCCCCGACTGTGAGTGCCCCTTCCAACCCAACTCCCACACCTCCTTTTCCTACACCTTTCACTGCCTCTCCGGTTTGTTAGATAGTTTTGTATATAGATTGTAAATAAATCGTTAAAATGTTTCTCAGCCTCCATATTCGCCTGCTTCTGGGTCCAGCCTACCTTCATTTGTGACACTTGCTTCTCCTCAGTTATTTGACAGTGACTGAACTTATTTCCTATTCACCTGACATACTTCCAATTTAATTTCATGCAGTATTTTATTTGGTTTGTTGAACAAGTCTTTAAAAGGTCATTATCAGCTGTAACCTGTCTTTGATTTTAAAAATTACAGGGTCAGGGTCCGGTTTCCCCTGCTTCCTGTTCTTTTATTTTGACAGTTATTTTCCTGTGGTAACCTGTCCCGGTTCCTCCGCCTGGCCACCGTCTGCCGTCACCTTCCTCCGCTGTCTCACCTGTGCTTCGGGAGGCTCCCATTCCCACGCCGGACCAGCCTGCAAGCGTTTTCTCCGTCAGTGTAAATGTTTTTGAACAGCAGCCTAGCTCATACTTATCTGATAGCTCCCGTATTGCTTATGTATTTAATTTAGCCCGCGGACGGGCAACTGACTGGATAAACTCTCTGTGGGGAATCTAACTCTCCTGTCCTAGACACTTTTGACTCTTTTTCCGAAGAGATGATCAGGGTTTTTGACACCCCATTCAGAGACAGTCACTCTGCAGCCAGGCTGCTGAACGTTAAGCAGGGAAGTCGCCCCGCTGCTGAATACTCCATTGACTTCCACATTCTCGCAGCGGAGAGTGGCTGGAATGAGCCGGCGTTAACCACCACTTTCTTTTGGGGGCTAAATAATTAGCTTGGCTGTGAGAATTGATAATCTGCTCAGAGAGAGACGTAGAGAGACTAGGGGTTCCAGTTAATATTCCCCCCAGATCTCTCTCCCTAGGCCTCCTCTTAACGCACCCCATGTGTCCTGCCTGCCTGCTGCTTCGTCTCCTGTTCCAAGCACCGCCTCACCGTCTCCTGCACCTTCCGAGCCCATGCAGCTGGGCAACACCCGGCTGTCCCCCGATGAACAACCCGCACCTCGATTGGCTCACCTCCTCCGTAGTAAGCTGGAGCACTTTTTGTCATTCACTCTGTCTTTGTTCCGCCAAGCAAACTGTATAGCATTTCCCGCCCCGAGAGAGAGGCCATGGAGAAGTATATTTTTGAGTCCCTGGCCTCTGGGCTGATAAGACCCTCCTCCTCTCCTCTCAGGGCGGGATTCTTCTTCGTAGCTAAGAAGGACAAATCCCTGAGACCGTGTATAGACTTCCGTGGACTAAATGACATAACTATAAAAAACATATATCCTCTGCCGCTAATCGATCCCTCCTATGAGCCCCTATCACAAGCCATCGTCTTCACAAAATTGGACCTAAGGAACGCATACCATTTGATTCGCATAAGGGAGGGGGACGAGTGGAAGACGGCTTTTAACACACCTATTGGACATTTCGAGTATCTAGTGATGCCCTTCGGACTGACAAATGCCCCCACAGTATTTCAGGGCATGATAAATGATGTGCTCAGGGACATGCTCAACCAGTTCATCCTTGTCTATTTGGATGACATTTTAATTTTCTCCCGGAACGAGTCTGAGCACAGACAACATGTACGACTAGCACTAGACTGTTAGAAAGTGGTTACTCTAAGGTGGCCTCTCCTCTCACCAGACTGACCTCTGCTTCGCTGCCATTCCGCTGGACTCCAGAAGCAGATGCTGCCTTCAATTCACTGAAGACCCTCTTCACCGAGGCCCCTGTTCTTGCTCTCCCGGATCCGTCACGCCAGTTCGTCATGGAGGTCGTCGCCTCAGATTGTGGGATTGGGCGGTTCTTTCTCAACGGCACCCTGAGGATCAGAGGCTCCACCCATGCGCCTACTTCTCCCGCAAGCTCTCTTTGGCGGGAACCGGGAACTGCTTGCCGTGGTAGCGGCCCTTCAGAAGTGGAGGCATTGGTTGGAGGGAGCTGAGCAGCCCTTTTTGGTCTGGACTGATCACAAGAACTTGGCCTATCTTCGCTCCGCCCGAAGGCTGAATGCTCGCCAGGCCCGCTGGTCGCTGTTCTTGGGGCGCTTCAATTTCATCTTGTCCTACCGACCCGGCTCCAAGAACGCCAAACCCGACGCTCTCTCTAGAGTACACGACCCTGTCCACCAGGAGGACATCGACCAGCCCATCCTGCCCGCCTCCTGTCTCATCGGTGCCACTTCCTGGGACATTGAACGGGTGGTCCAAGAGGCTCAGCGGACCAAACCGGACCCTGGAACTGGTCCTCCCAACCGCCTCTTCGTCCCATCGGCTGTTCGTTCTGAGGTACTCCAATGGGGGCACTCCAATGGGGGCGGTAAACCGCACAATCCATTTCCACCAGAGGTTCTGGTGGCCGTCTATGACTGCGGACGTCAGGGAGTTTATTGCCGCCTGCACCATCTGCGCCCGGGGGAAGACGTCTCACCTCCCTCCTGCCGGCTTGCTGCGACCCCTGCCAATCCCCAGCCGCCCCTGGTCACACATCGCCATCGACTTCGTCACCGGCCTGCCACCCTCCAATGGGCATACAGTGGTTCTAACCATTGTGGACCGGTTCTCAAAGTATGTACACTATCTCCCTCTGGTCAAGCTGCCTTCAGCCCTGGAAACGGCAGACCTCCTTGTCCAACATGTCTTCCGGCTACATGGCATCCCGGTCGACATTGTCTCCAATCGTGGACCCCAGTTCACCTCCCAGGTGTGGCAGGCCTTTTGCAGGGCCCTAGGAGCTACTCCAAGCCTCTCCTCCGGATATCACCCTCAGACGAACTGCCAAGCAGAACGTGCCAACCAGGACTTGGAGTCTGCCCTCCGGTGCGTGGCAGCCCAGCACCCCGCCTCCTGGAGCACACACTTACCTTGGGTAGAATATGCACACAACACCCTCTCCAACACCTCCACCGGGATGTCACCGTTCATGGTTTGCTTTGGTTACCAGCCTCCTTTGTTCCCCGCCCAGGAGGAGGAGGTGGCTGTTCCCTCTGTCCGAGTCCACCTTCAACGCTGCCGCGCCATTTGGAGGGCAACCCGTTCCGCCCTCACCAGGTCCGCTGCCCAGAACCAATGGCTGGCAGACAAACACCGGGTCCCGGCTCCGGAGTACAGACCTGGAGACAAGGTCTGGCTATCCACTCGGGACCTTCCCCTCCAAGTCAAGTCCAGGAAGTTGGCACCCAGGTTTATTGGCCCCTTCGAGGTGGACAGGGTCATAAACCCGACTGCGGTGCAACTCAGCCTCCCTCCCTCCGTGAATATCGATCCCACATTTCATGTCTCCCTCCTGAAGCCTGTGACCTCTAGTGACCTGGCCCCACCTCCAGAGCCACCTCCACCCCCCCTTCTGGTCGATGGCCTCCCGGCGTACACGGTAAGGGAGATTCTGGACGTCCGGCGTCAAGGCAGAGGTTTTCAGTTTCTGGTGGATTGGGAGGGGTACGGTCCTGAGGAGCGGTCCTGGGTTTCTCGAGCCCAGATTTTGGATCCGACCCTCCTCAGAGACTTCTACCGAAGGTACCCAGATAAACCTGGTAGGTCCCCAGGAGGTGCCCGTTAGAGGGGGGGTACTGTCAGGGTCCGGTTTCCCCTGCTTCCTGTTCTTTTATTTTGTCATTTTCCTGTGCAACCTTCTTCTTTGTTTTGTAATTTCAGGAGACTTGACCAGGCTGCTGGGCGTAGCTCCTCCTCACACACCTGCTGCACATCTCCCTGATTGCCACCCTGGTCTTTATCTACCGGTTTCTCCTTGCAGCAGGTGTCAGCGCGTCACACATGTAACCCGGTACTCTCCCGTACTAGTCACTACTCGGTTCTGCTCGTCTTCCTACATTTTTGTTCACCTTTTCTAATTCGTCATTTTTTTCTCTTTTTCTAGTACCCCCGGGAGATGCTCGCCCAGCCAGCCTGTCAGTCCCCTCGCCTTTTGTTTGTCTTTAGTTGGCTCATCTCCGTTCTGTTTTTGTGGTTTTTTTTCCTGGTAAATAAATTCACGGACCTTGCTTTTTGCAACCTGGCTTCCGTTTTCATTTTGGATTTTTCTTTGGCCACAACCAGAACTGGCCTGTCTGAGGGAGATGCTGGCATGAAAATTAGAACTGAAATTTTTATGAGGTTCATTGCTTGCTGATGTTCAGGGAAGGAAGAAAAGGTAGCGCTCACTTTGTGGTACTGCAAACTACATTCCCAATTCCAAAAATGGGAAACTGTGTAAAATGTAAATAAAACAGAATGTATTGATTTGCAAATCTCATAAACTCAGTTCAACCAGTTTACCACCTGGAATCTTCTCCTGCAAAGCCATGCTGTTGTGATGGACACAGTATGTGGTTTAGCATTGTCTTGCTGAAATATGCAAGGCCTTCCCTGAGAGACATTGTCTAGATGGGAACACATGCTGCTCTAAAACCTCTATGTACTTTTCAGCATTGATGGTGCCTTTCCAGATATGTAAGTTGCCCATGCCATGAATGCTTTTGATAAATATATAAAAAGAGTGACACAATATTTTTTGCTATCCAGAGCCTCAATTAAATCATAAAGACCTTCAGCACAGTTGTAACCAGATTTTAGGAATTTCATTGCTGGTAAGACTCAGATTAAAAATATGTTATAGCAGCTCAGCAATAAAATCAGCAGCCAACTATAAGAAAAAGGGTTCAATTTTATCAGGCCCTGCTGATTTACTTGTACCTAGCCTCTTTAATGAAATGTTTATATTAACTGGACCTCTGAATGGTCCTCCAGTGGGGGCATTCCTTGAAGCTGGCCTGTCATCCCGGAGTGTCTGGGACCATCCGTTTCCTGCAGCAGAGGTTCTTGTGGCCCTCTATGACGATTCAGGAATTTGTCACTGCCTGTATTACCGGCACCAGACCTAGGGGAAACCTGGGCTGGTAGTAAAGGTTACACAGGCGAGTGAGCACTGTGCAGCCACTAGGTACATGCGGGATCTGTGAATCATCAGGAGAGAGCACAAGATCACCGTCTTGCTCATGCCAGAGCTTATTTTATTATGATCTCCATTTCTCACATAACAACTCATAGCTGATCAACAACTAACAACATTACATAAAACAGTAAACCTCATGGACAAGAAGTCCACATAAATTTAACAATTATTACACACACACACAATTACCAGATATACAACACATTAAAACATATTACATTTTCCATTCTCTCACACCGACATCAATAAAGCAATAAAGTAACTCATATAACATGGAACATCTCATGGCTAACATATGACAATCAAACTAACATGCTAACAGTAAAAACACATTTCTCATTATCACATTCAACCAATGTCAATAAAAGACATCTGCTATGTCCGTGACGCTCATAAAAACTACGGCTTGCCCGACGAAGCTAACACGGCAACAAGCTAGCTTGCTTACAAACCTCTCACACATTTTCTCCTTAAACAACAACAATTCAATCACCCATTAATTCAATTCAATTCAATTCAATTCAATTCAATTCAATTCAATTCAATTCAATTCAATTTTATTTGCATAGCGCCAAATCACAACATGCTTTATCTCAAGGCACTGTACATAATAAGGCCAAAACCTTTACAATATTACAGAGAGAAAAGAAACCCAACAGTTCACACAATGAGCAAACACTAGGGGGCAGTGGAGAGAAACTCCCTTTTAACAGGAAGAAACCTCTGACAGAACCAGACTTAAAGATGTGCGACCGGTTGGGGTGAGAGGAAAATGGGGGACAGAGGAGAGGTGGGGGACAGAAAGGGGGGAGAGAAAGAAAAAGAGGGAGGTGAGGGAGAGACAGAAGAGAGAGACCAGGAGCAAATATACAACTGTTGTATCAAGTTTAGAATCAGTTATGTCATGTTTATAGAACTACAGTGTCATTTATACAAGCAGCAGCAAACATTATTGATAAGAAACTATACTGATGAACTTTTAATCAGAGCATAGTAATAATGACAGCAGTATTATTGTTACTGATAACAATAATGATAATAATATCATCAAAACTGGATCTTGATCCTGCAGCCTGCAAGATGTGGACAGAGGGAGAGAGAATGGAAGGAAGGAAGGAAGGAAGGAAGGAAGGAAGGAAGGAAGACATAGACTTGGGAAGGAAGAACAAAAATAAGGTTAATGACACATAATTAAGTCACATTCATACCCTGAGTGTGAGAGAGTGAGTGTGAAAGAGTGAGTGTGAGTGTACCACAGAAAATCCCCCAGCAGTCTAGGTCTATAGCAGCATAACTAAGAGGTGGTTCAGGTTTTCCTGAGCCATGTTTAAATCAAACTACATGCAGCACTTTCAACCTGCTACATTTACCTCAGAGACGGATGTAGACGTAAACTCAAACCGACTAGTGATAGGTCCATTTTCAACCTGCAGAGTAAGGGGTGTAGTTACACTGGTACAATCAGCAATTGTCAGTTCAGGATGTAACGACTCGAATAAGGATCCAGCAGCAACCAAATGATCATTAAAACAATTATAGAAAGTTTAGAAATCTTATCAGATAATGTACCAGATGGAGTAAAGGAATGGAGTTAAGGAACTTGGCAAGTCATTAGTTGTCACGTGGTTTGAAGAAGATTTTATGATTTTTCCAGAATTTATTGGGATCATTCATATTTTTCAAGGATTCATTTAAAAAAAAGTCAGACTTAGCGCATTTAATAAGGGAAGTACATTTATTTCTAAGTTGGCAAAAACTGAGCCAGTCTACCTCAAACTTTGATTTCCGAGCCCTGGCCCAGGCAATGTCTCTCTCTTTGAGCAGGTTTCCAATTTCCGTGGAAAACCAAGGATCTTTTCGACCTTTCACTCTAAATTTTCGAAAAGGAGCATGTACATTGATTAAATGTCGAAATTCATCATAAAAATATTTCAGAGTGAACTCTACATCATCAAATAAGGCAACTCCATTCCACTCAGACGCAGATAGGTCGTGCATAAAAGCTGAGATGCTAAAATTTTTAACATCTCTTTTGCATATAATATTGGGCCTTGACTTTGGAAGCTTGGAGTTTCTAACAGCTGTAATGGTACAATGATCAGTTAGGTCATTGGCAAACACACCTATATCTGTGTACTTGTGGGGAGCATTTGTCAAAATAATATCAAGTAAAGAGGATTTGAATAGATTTTTAGTATTGGGCCAAGTTGAGGCATGTAATGGAAAATCCACATATCTAATATAATTTCATAATATCAACCATGTTTTTACCATGTGCTCCATTATATCTTCTACTGAGGAGGCCTGTACTATCAGCAGTGCCAGTCACCACCAGTCTCCACTTTCTCCAAAGGAGTGCGTAATGCTTACCTCCTTCACTTTCACCATTCGACCACCCATTTGATTTATTTTGGGTTTAACTACTTCTGCCTTTTATGGACATATAGCCTCCTATTGTGTAGCCTTTTGCCTATAAGAAGCTGTGACTCTCTCCACTATTCTGAACTCCTTCACAGGGCACAAGGTGGTCTATGAACCTGTTCCTTCTGCAGAATAAAACACAAGACAATCTGGTGGACTCAAAACTCTTTATTTCTCTCTCACCCAGGAACACACAACATTTCCACAACAGGCATTAATCAACTGAGTCAAATTTAGTAAGTCACAGACAATTTTAAGATTATCAGAAGAGGCAGTCAACCAATCAATATTTAAATCACCAACCAAAAGAAGCTCACTGGAATTAAACCCAGTCACACAAGATGCAAGAGAGGTGAGGGCTTCGGGGGAGGCAGAGGGAGGTCTATAACAACCTAAAATTGTGAAAGATTGACCATAGGAGAAATCTAACTTCAGAGCAAGGAGTTCAATTTGTTTGATGATGGAGAGGGATGATAACTGGGTAACATTAAATAAATTTTTTATATATATAGCCACTCCTCCACCTTTTCAAAGACAATCACACCGGAAGACATTATACCCATTGATTGCAATGTCCTTATCAGAAACAGTTTTACTTAGCCAGGTTTCAGATAAAATAAGGATGTCTGCTTTGGTTGAAAGAATCCAGATTTTGACAGCATCTAATTTTTGGGAGCTTATGAACTTCTAATATTTATATGAATTAATCCCAGGCCTGTCCTAGCTCTAAATTCATCAGGAGTACTAATGTTATTTAATGCAGGGCCTGGGTTAGGCTCTACACTGATAGCAGAAGTAAAAGCAAAATAAAAAATTTCCATTTCATATTGTGAGAAAAACCTAAAACAGCATTTTTTGATTTCACAGTGTCAATAAATGAATTTTCAGATAAGGTAAAACATCTTATTAAGACAGAATTGCACCATAAACACAGATGAATAAAGTTATGTAAGAATGTTCCAAAGGGGGATAACAACACTATTAGTTCATAGATTCTGTGAACCAGGTAACTGTTATAGTGTTAGGCAGAGTCAAATGGTGGTGGGGCACTTTGTTGGATGCACCCCCACAAATGTGAAAAACTGGTCCAGGAAGAAGCAAAAAAAACAGAGATAGTGCGAATGTTAAAATCATTTTAAAATTATTTCACCAGCTATTTAAAAAAAAAAAATAGATAAGAGACAGGGGCGAATGAAAGTCACCTGCAGGACCACGCTGATTTAATTACCATCCAGCTAGTTTAGCATAGACCTAAACTGGAGCGGTGGAAAGCCAGGCTAAGCTAGCAGAGATCCAGGCTATAACCGGTGGAAGGCCAGGCCAAGCTGGAGAGGGTCAGGCTGTAACCAGTGAAGAGCCAGGAAGCTAGCAGAGGGTCCAGGCTGTAGCCGGTCGAAGATCAGGCTAAGTTTAGCAGAGGTCCAAGCTGTAGCTGGTCGAAGGCCTGGCTAGGCTATCAAAAGTCCAGGCTGTAGCTGGTAGAAGGCCAGGCTAGAGATAGCAGAGGTCCAGTCTAGCTATCAAAGGTCCAGGCTGTAGTCGGTCGAAGGCCAGGCTAAAGCTAACAGGGTTCCAGGCTGCAGCCGGTCGAAAATCAGGCTAAATCTAGCAAAGGTCAAGGCTGTAGCCGGTCGAAGGCCAGGCTAAAGCTAGTTGTGGTCCAAGCTGTAGCAGATGGAAGATCGGTAGAATTTTTAAATCCATAGCGCAGTCAGGAAACCTCCTTGTTGGAAGGTGTTCAGAGTGAACTTTCCTCAATAAGCTATTTGTCATGGTCCGGCTTCTCATTTCCTGCCCTTTTATTTGTTCTTAACCTGCACTTCCTGTGCAGCTCTCTATGTTCTTTCTTCAGGAGATTGACTGGCCAGTCGGGCGGAGCCTCCGTTCCCTCCTGCACCTGCTCCCCATCTTCCTAATTGTTCCTCCACGGATATAAGGTCTGGTCTTTGCTGCAGCAGGTGTCAGCGTGTCGCATTATGCTCAGTGGTAACGATCGTCACATACCGAAACGCTTGTAGCTCTACACTCATGCCGTTTTTGTTTTCAGTGTTTAGTAATTCTCGTTTCCCTTTTTTTCCTAGTTTCCTCTCTTGGAGGTCTCCCGTCCAGCTGCCTGTCCATCTCCTCGCCTTTTGTTCACTCCTAGTTATTCGCTCATTGGTTCATTCACTAGACACAGACACAAACATTACACTATTTACTTTAAAATAAGTAAAAGCACACTAATACTGATGTGGAATCTGAACACATTATCGGGCACACTGACAAGTAAACAACCAAAAGTCCTCCATGCTTTACCATGCTAAAGATCTCTCATTTGCATGAAGCTAACATAAGCATAGTTTGTGTCCATTGTGTAGATGCCGAGAAATGCTGACCCTCACCACTTCATTTCCCATCTGTAAAAAGAATAGAGGAGAGACACACACAGAGGCATATTTTTTTAAGGAGCAAATGCTGTGGGAGTGGAGAGGAGAATAGAAATACTTGTGTTTTTTTCACTGATCTGTTACATTTGTTCCTCTCACCATTGTTTCTGAGGTTTGTTGTTTTCTATGGCATGAACTTTTTGTCTTTATTGCGCAAGCAATCAGAATGGATTTGAAAACAAAGAAATTATTTGCAAACAAAACTGTGATCACATTTTAATTTTACCTCCACAGTCTCTCTGGATCTGTAGATCTAGATTTGTTAAAATGTTCCTGTTAGCCTGTCTCTGACTTTTTTGGCACAATATCTCTCCATCATCTTCAATTTTAAGATGAAAACAGCCAATGAACAGCCCAGTACATGTCACTAACCTGACTCAGGTTCAGCAGTTGCATCCCCAGTGCAATAGATCTTCATTGTTCATTGAAAAGGGTGTAATGTGTTTGAATGGATGTGTGGGCAGTGGGTACATGCTGTTACATCACTGTTTTGTATTCACTGTCTCCAAGTTTTCATGTACTTGTGCATGCTTCTTGTGGCTGTATGGAAAGTGAATAAAATTTTCCTGTAAAGGACAATAAATGTGGATCGTGTCTCAGCAAATTTAGTGAATAAACTAACCAGCCTGTAAAGGATTAGTGCAGTCGCAATCTGTGCTGAAACGGAACTACCAGCCCAAATGCCTCCGAAACCAAAAAACTCAGAAATCACCTAAAGCAGAAGCTATGTGTTGTTTGGGAATGGTGGGTTTGAATGCTAGCAATGGAGACACAGATGTGGTGGCTTGCTTGAGTCAAATCCTCGATGCCATTAACACAATGAAAGGACTTTGTATTGAGATTTGATGGCCTGTTTATTGCTATTCAAGGACTACAGAGTGAACTGAAGGCAGTGTCTGTGCATCTTACTGAAGCAGAGGACAATATTAGAAACAATGTAAACACAGACCAGCACCGTGAAAATGGCCATCGAAGAGCTAGTCTCTAAAGTGGACGACTTGGAAAACTAAGCCTGCTGCTCGAATCTTCGCATGGTCGATCTTCCAGAGAGGGAAGAAGGCATGTGTACCTTTTTGGAAAGGTGGATTCCTGAATTGGTTTGTGAGCATAATGTCCCATGACCCATGTCGATAGAGAGGGCGCCTAGAGTGGTAATCATGAAGTTCCTTTGAGGAAAGAACTGGCTTCCCTCTACTGACTCTGCGCTACTAGATAATTCATGCTGCTAAACTTCTACTGACTGTTGAGGGGACATTTTTGATTCCACAGCAGGAGCCACAGATTTTGTACGTGGCTTTGTGTCAGTTCACATTCACGCGGGGTAATTACACTGGTACACACTTCTGGTACACGCATCTAACTGAGATGCATCAAGAGTCCTTAGATAGTGGGTCCTTTCCTCCTTCTCTCAATACAGTAATTATTACTCTGTTGTTGAAGCCTGGGAAAACATCTACTCTTTGTGGATCTTGCAGACCAATTTCACTTATTAGTAATGATCTCAAAATTCTTTGTAAAGTTTTAGTTAGATGGCTTGAGGTGCTCTTGTTGGAAATGGTTCACTCTGACCAGAATGGCTTTGGGCAGGGAAGGCAGGGCTTTTATAATATCTGAAGAGTACTACAGATATTATGTATATGTATATATATATATATATATGTATAATTTCTTATTAATATTATTTTGAACGTTGACTGTATGTAGGTTGATGCTTGATGTTGATGATGATGTGCTGCGGTAACGTATTGTGTCACTTCGTGTTTCACTTTTGCGGTGTAGCGTACACTTCTCCTGCTCGATCGACTATCTCTACCGCTTATTACCTGCTGTGGCTCATAATCCATTGGACACACTTCTGTGTTGCATAACAAAGCATCACTTTCACTTTAATCGCTCACATATCACTAAGTCACCGTCTCACATTTTCACCCGGTGATTTTTGCAGCTTAGCAAGCTAGCTCCTAGGCAATGGCTTCTCTCTCTCCTTCTCACTCTCCCGCTCTCTCTTAGTAGTTCACTAGCAGCTATGGAGGAGAGGCTAGGGTGTTTAGAAGCTTGGCTCCGCACCATAGAAGCTAAGTCGATAGCTGTAGCTGCTAGCCAGTCCCCTGTAGTCGGTGCGGGCTGTAGTCCTACTGTAGCTCCCTTAGCTCCCCCAGCAGCTCCCGAGCTGCCGGGAGACCAGTGGGTGACTGTTCGCGGCAAGAAGCGTAGTCCTAAGCTAAAGACACCGGTTCATCACCAAATTAACGTTTCCAACAGATTTTCCCCACTCGGCGACACACCCGCCGAGAAACAAACTCTGATAATCGGAGATTCCATTTTAAGGAATGTTAAGCTAGCGACACCAGCGACCATAGTTAAATGTATTCCTGGGGCCAGAGCGGGCGACATAGAATCGTACCTGAAACTGCTGGCTAAAGATAAACGTAAATATGGTAAGATTGTAATTCACGTCGGCAGTAATGACACCCGGTTACGCCAATCGGAGGTCACTAAAGTTAACGTTGAGTCGGTGTGTTCTTATGCAAAGACAATGTCGGACTCCGTAGTTTTCTCTGGGCCCCTGCCTAATGTGACCACCGACGACATGTATAGCCGCATGTCGTCATTTAGTCGCTGGTTGTCGAGGTGATGTCCAGAAAACAACGTCTCTTTTGTAGATAACTGGAAAACCTTTTGGGGAAAACCTGGTCTTATGAGGAGGGACGGCGTCCATCCCACTTTGGATGGAGCAGCCCTCTTAGCTAGAAACATAGCTCACAATCCAGAGTTGAGACCAGGAAACAGAGGTGCAGTCCTACATGCTCCTCTGTGCTTTTGCTGCAGCAGTCACCTTCCCAGCACCATATAAATTCCGTGTCTATCCCCCAGCCTCTTAAAATACTTAGCCAGAGAAAAACTACTAGAGGAGTGACTCACACAAACCTAATAAAAATAAAAACCATCACTCAAAGTGAATTTAAAAATACTTTAATAAAATGCGGGCTATTAAATATCAGGTCACTTTCCTCAAAATCACTCTTAGTCAATGATTTAATTGTAGATAATCATATTGATCTTCTCTGCTTAACTGAAACATGGTTACAAGAAAGGGAATATGTAAGTTTAAATGAATCCACTCCCCCTACTCATATTAACACACATTGTCCACGAAGCACAGGCCGAGGAGGAGGGGTTGCAGCAATTTATAACTCAAGTCTGCTAATTAACCAAAACTTAAACACAATTATAAGTCCTTTGAAATTCTTACTTTTAGTCTTGCTCATCCAAACTGGAAACTACAACAACCTGTCCTGCTAGTTATTGTCTACCGTCCACCTGGCCCTTATTCAGAATTTTTGTATGAGTTCTCTGACTTTCTACCTGAATTAGTTCTCAGCACAGATAAAGTAATTATTATGGGTGATTTCAATATTCACGTAGATATTGACAATGACAGTCTCAGCTCTGCTTTTATGTCTATAGTGAACTCAATTGGTTTTATTCAACATGTTAATAGACCCACTCATAGCTTTAACCGCACTCTCGACCTTGTGCTGACTTACGGCATAAATGTCGAAAATCTAGTGGTTTTTCCACTATATTTTCTAGTGGACCATTTTCTAATCACATTTAGTTTTCCGATGCTCATTAACAGTGGCCATAGAGATAACTATTACTACAGTCGAAATCTGTCTGAGATGACTGTATCTAAATTTAAGGAACGAGTTCCGCTGGCACTGACAACTCCGCACAATATAAGTGTCATTATAAGTGAGGATCCCTGTGCAAACTTAACTCCCACTGAAATTGACGATCTTGTCAATAGTACAGTAATTGCACTACGTGAAACACTAGACTCTGTTGCCCTTCTAAAAAGGAAGGTATTGAGTCAGAGAAGGTTGGCCCCTTGGTATAACTGCACACTACGCGCTTTGAAACAAACAACACGCAAGCTAGAAAGGAAGTGGCGCTCCACTAATCAAGAGGAGTCCTTCTTAGCCTGGAGGGATAGTCTGTTAACATACAAGAAAGTCCTCCGTAATACCAGAACATCCTATTATTCATCTTTGATAGAGGAAAACAAGAATAATCATAAGTTTCTCTTCAGCACCGTGGCCAGACTAACACAGAGTCATAGCTCTGTTGAACCAACCATCCCACTAACTCTAGGTAGTAACGACTTTATGATATTCTTCACTAATAAGATAACAACCATTAGAGAAAAAGTTAATCTCATCCTGCCAACTAATAATACAGATCTGTTGTCCTTGCAACTGCCTGTCGCATCTCATTTAGATAACTTCTTACCTATAGATCTCTCTGAGTTAAACGCATTAGTAGCAGGATCTAAACCCTCATCTTGCCTACTCGACCCCATCCCCACAACTATATTCAAGGAAGTTTTACCATTAATTAATAAATCCATATTGTATCAAATAAATCTCTCTCTACTTACAGGCTATGTACCACGCTCTTTTAAAGTTGCTGTAATTAAACCCTTACTTAAAAAACCTACTCTTGACCCAGATGTTCTCACTAATTATCGTCCAATATCTAACCTTCCGTTTATCTCTAAAATGCTCGAAAAAGCTGCAGCAAGCCAATTGTGTGATTATCTGCTCAGCAACAACTTGTTTGAGGACTTTCAGTCAGGGTTTAGAAAACACCATAGCACGGAAACAGCACTACTAAAAGTCACAAACTTGTATCAAATAAATCTCTCTCTACTTACAGGCTATGTACCACGCTCTTTTAAAGTTGCTGTAATTAAACCCCTACTTAAAAAACCTACTCTTGACCCAGATGTTCTCACTAATTATCGTCCAATATCTAACCTTCCGTTTATCTCTAAAATGCTCGAAAAAGCTGTAGCAAGCCAATTGTGTGATTATCTGCTCAGCAACAACTTGTTTGAGGACTTTCAGTCAGGGTTTAGAAAACACCATAGCACGGAAACAGCACTACTAAAAGTCACAGACGACCTTTTGATGGCCTCAGATAATGGCCTTGTATCTATACTATTACTGTTGGACCTGAGTGCTGCATTCGACACTGTTGACCATAACATTCTATTACAGAGGTTGGAGCATGTTATTGGTATCAAAGGAACCGCATTAAACTGGTTTAAATCCTACTTATCAGAGAGATCTCAGTTTGTTCATGTTAATAATGAGTTTTCTCTCCCTACTGGAGTTAATCATGGAGTTCCACAGGGTTCAGTTCTAGGACCACTTCTTTTTACTTTATACATGCTCCCCCTAGGCAGCATTATTATAAAACACAAGCTAAATTTCCACTTTTATGCAGATGACACACAGTTATACATATCCATGAAGTCATATGACAGTAATCAAGTTATAAAGCTCCAGGAATGTCTCACAGACATTAAGACCTGGATGACACATAACTTCTTACTTCTTAACACTGATAAAAACGGAAATTATGTTGCTCGGCCCCAAACACCTTAGGGAAACTATACCTGAGCATTTAGTCACCCTGGACGGCATTACCATGGCCTCCAGTTCTACTGTAAAGAACCTTGGAGTTACCTTTGACCCAGATTTATCATTCGACTCACACATACAACAAGTTTGTAAGTCATCCTACTTCCACCTGCACAACATAACTAAAATAAGAGACATCCTGTCATTAAAGGATGCTGAAAAGCTTGTTCATGCTTTTGTTACATCTAGACTAGATTACTGTAATTCACTATTATCTGGATGCTCAAATAAGTCTCTAAAGAGTCTTCAGTTGGTCCAGAATGCAGCAGCACGGGTATTAATGGGAACTAGGAAAAGAGAGCACATCACTCCAGTGCTGAGCTCTTTACACTGGCTCCCTATTAAATTTAGAATAGAATTTAAAATCCTCCTCCTCACATATAAAGCACTCAGAGGTCAGGCCCCGTCTCACCTAAAATGTGAATATGATTATTTCTTACCACCCAAATAGACCACTGCGCTCAGAAAATAGAGGCCTGCTTGTAGTTCCCAGAATCTCTAAGAGTAGAATGGGAGGCAGAGCTTTCAGCCACCAAGCTCCTCTCCTGTGGAACCAGCTTCCACTGTGGGTCCGGGAGGCAGATACTGTCCCTACATTTAAAGTTAGACTTAAGACTTTCCTTTTTAATAAAGCTTACAGTTAGGGCTGGTTCAAGTCAACACTGAGCCATTGCTTAATTATGCTGCCATAGGCCCAGACTGCTGGGGGAACAGCCATTATGCAGCGAGCACTCTCTTTCTTCGCTGTCTCCTTCTCCCTCCTCTTCTCCCCAAACGCTCATACTTTTATCATGTCAATAACATTGTTTTCTCTCCCGTCCCCTAGTTTGTGCTCTTCCTCCTTCCCTCTCTCTCTGTCTTATTTCACAGATATCCCTGATTCCAGAGCTTCAACACCACAGCTCAAATATTATAACTATAACCATTACCATATATCGTATAGCTACTTGTTACTGCTAAGGTTAATTATTCTCATCCACCCATCATCAACGGCTTGTCCTCTTCTGAGGGTCTCACGAGGAGTTGGAACCAACCCCAGATGGTGGCAGCGTATGTCACACCCTGAATGAGATGATGATGATGATAATTGTTCTTAATGTTACTGATTCTTGAATCATCCTGGTCTCTGTCTTTCTTGTCTTTTCTCTCTGTGAATTTTTGATGCTTTCTTTGTAACTTGTATCTGCTGAACTTGTCTCTGTACATGTGACACCTACTGCACCTCTATCCGTCCTGGAAGAGGGATCCCTCCTCTGTGGCTCTTTCTGAGGTTTCTCCCATTTTTTCCTTAAAAGGGTTTTTTGTGGAGTTTTTCCTCACTCGATGTGAGGGTCTAAGGATAGAGGGTGTCACATGCTGTACAGACTGTAAAGCCCTTCGTGGCAAATTGTGTTGGTGATGTTGGGCTATATAAATAAAATTGACTTGACTTATGTGTATGGGCATGTATAAATATGTATATTTACTATGTATACATCCTCATATTTCTTTTACTTAATAGTTATAAAGTGTTAAAAGTAATAAATCTGGCTGCAAAGATACTGCTATTTTGTCATTCAGTGCTGAGAAGGTTTGGTATGAGGGAAATTTTTTGCCTGGTCCAAAGGCAGTAGTTTTAACAAATGGGTTATTTTCCATAACCTTTCTGCACTAATTTGCCCATTTGTTGTTGGTTTTTTTTGTATCTTCATCGCTAGCTGGTGAGACTGTGAGTAAAGTAATTTGTTAGTCTATAAGGAAATGACTGTGTAACTGTACTTTCTGCACTCCACGGTCTCACTGTGTCTTCTGAGGTAACTGCATATCATTGCACATAGAGAAGGGAAACATCTGCTGCAGTAGTACTAACTGAAAGTGTGTTCAGAAAAAAATTACTAACTTTTAAGTTTGTTTTTTTCTTCAGGTTGCCTAGTTCTGTTGGAAACATTCACATAATTTAATACAAAATTTACAGTATTTAGTCTGTAAGTGGTTTTGAATTAAGCCAGTCCTCTCAATTTGGTCAATTCCGGACATTCTTGAATTGAACAGTCAGACCACTCTGTGTATGATGCAAAACACTTACCAAATCTTCCATGCAGACTATGGGCCTTTGAGGGGCAGAATATTACACAAGTACATTTTAATCACATTAAATGAAGAACCTGAGTGTTACATGAACATTAGAGGCGTATTAAATCATCCCATATGGACCAAAGAATTAATAAAAGAATGACAACATTTTGTTTCCCAGAACCGTTTCATTTCAAAATATTTTTAAAAATATACACTGCAAGAATAGCATTTTAACTTCTCAGGTGTTATAGACATCTAGTTTATCACATCTTTGTCAGCAGCAACTACATGAAGATGCAGATCAATGAGCCAGTACTTTATTTGGTTCTAAAGGTTATGATGCCACATAAGAGTTTTTCTTGCCATATTTTCCTCAGCTCTTATATTCTGTATTTATATATTTTTTATTGTTTTGCACGGTAAAAGGCATGGTCACAGTCACAGTCACAGATGAAAAAATCATTACAATGTATGTGACAATGAGTCTTGAATCTTGAGTATGAGGTGCATCAATAAATGCATAATGCATAAATGTTCCACTGTAGGAGAAAACCTTGTTCCTGAGGAGTTAAACGCAGGACCAAGCTGTGGAGGCCTTCACTAATGTCTGGTAATGGAGAAAAAAGACATAAAAAGTCATGATAAAATATTCCAGCAACACATGAAACATTTGATTCGTTGAAATAAATACATAATTGTTCTACTGTATCTTCAATCTTAATTAATCGATAATCAATCAATAATTTCATCATTTTGTGTATGACAATGGAAACTGTTTACATGAGACAGAATTAGGGCACTGATAATTACTTCAGAAACGAAATATACTGGACTCGCTGTTCATGAACTCTCTGAAACCTGCACCAATTTTACTTTTTTTAATTTTTAGAGCAGAGACACACACACATAGCAAACACACACACTTCCCCAGTCCTGTTGCAATTAGCTGTTAGTTGGCATTAGCCCATGCTACATGGGAGAACAAACACACATTTTTAATGAGTGAAATACTTATTTCTGTCATCAGGAAATCATCACGGAAAGTTGACAGTGCTCCTTCCTTCAGGTTAAGCTTGGTGCTGAGTTTCCAAGAAGCTGTTGAGATGGAGACACGCCTTCATTTGCTTCATTCCCTTATAAAGCTCTTCTCCTCCTTCAATTGAAACAACAGGCATCCCAGGCTCAGTTATAGCTACCATTTAATAGAGGTAGATTGCAGCTACCAAATCTTATTTGGTATTATTGGGCAGCTCAAATCAGAACAGAAATGCTCTATTTCGTGAAGGACCGCCCCCCAACTTGGGTTTCAGTAGTATCTCATTAATTTAATATTCCTAAATTATTTATGCCTTCAGGCCACATATAGAATATAATCAAACCATTTCTTTAAAAATCACCAATTGAGAAGCTTTGTACTGGCCAGGCAGTATAATCATTTGGAATTTCCCCACTGTCTGTCCTTGAGGACTTTACAATATGATTTTCAGACTCAGATTTTCAGATATGATTAGGTTTGTAAGTAAAACCAAAGAGTCATCACAAAACATAGTACAATCTCGGAGATCAAATCTGCAGGGAAATTCAACAGAGGAAGATTGGTCCAAAGCATGTTCTATAACACAAATTCAAACTGTGAACACCAATCCAAAGTGTTGAACCTGGCCAGTCAAATCACTTATAAAGAACCTCTCAAAACAGTTATGTTACAACTTACAAAAGTTATGTCCACTAAATATTTACCCGGAAGACTTTGTCACCTTCAAAAATGAAACATTCTTACTCAATATTAGTTTTCTGGAAGCTAATGGATGTATAGTCTGTGCATGTAAAAACGTTTTGTCACTTCACGATGGTTAACAGGGATGTCTTTTTACTTTGCTTTAGAAAAGATAAGCTACACATCGAAATACAAGCTTCACAGGTTTTGGTAAATTTGGAAATTTTTCTGCAATTTCCTTGACAAATTTCCTCTGAAAATTTATTTATGTTTATTTTGAATTACTATACTTTATTTCTTTCAATCATAGCAATATATATGTGTGCATACAAGCAAATATTATAATATTGCCCTTTTTTTCAAAATTGTATTTATCAATTTATGTAAATATATATAAAAAAATACAATGTTTATTATTTATTATTATTACTATTTTTTTCTCATATTTCTTTTACTTTTTATCATCATTACAATTATTTTTTTTTAAATATTTTATTATATATATTTTTTTAAATGTACTTGTGTAATTATTTTGTACTTTATTTTACTTTTACTTTTTACTTTTTTTATTTTTAGTGTTGTTTTCGTCCTGGTCGTGGAACAGTGGACCAGCTGGGTCTTAGAGGGTGCATGGGAGTTCGCCCAACCAGTCTACATGTGCTTTGTGGACTTGGAGAAGGCGTTCAACCGTGTCCCTCGGGGAGTCCTGTGGGGAGTGCTCCGGGTGTATGGGGTACCGGACCCTTTGATAAGGGCCATTCGGTCCCTCTACGACCGGTGTCAGAGCCTGGTCCGCAAGTCGGATCCTTTCCCGGTGAGGGTTGGACTTCGCCAGGGCTGCCCTTTGTCACCGATCCTGTACATAACTTTTATGGACAGGATTTCTAGACGCAGCCAGGGCATTGAAGGGGTCCGATTCAGTGGGCTGCTTTTTGCAGACGACCTGGTCCTGTTTGCTTCATCGGGTCGTGATCTTCAGCTCTCACTGGAGTGGTTTGCAACCGGATGTGAAGCGGCCGGGATGAGAATCAGCACCTCCAAATCCGAGACCATGGTCTTGAGCCGGAGACGGGTGGAGTGCCCTCTCCGGGTTGGGGATGAGATCCTTCCTCAAGTGGAGGAGTTTATCTCGGGGTCTTGTTCACGAGGGAGGGAAGAATGGAGCGGGAGATCGACAGGTGGATCAGTGCGGCATCCGTAGTAATGCGGGCTCTGCATCGGTCGGTCGTGGTGATGAAAGAGCTGAGCCGAGAGGCGAAGCTCTCAATTTACCGGTCGATCTACGTTCCTACCCTCACCTATGGTCATGAGCTGTGGGTAATGACCGAAAGAACGAGATCGCGAATACAAGCGGCCGAAATAAGTTTCCTCCGCAGGGTGTCTGGGCTGTCCCTTAGAGATAGGGTGAGAAGCGTGGTCATCCGGGAAGGGCTCAGAGTAGAACCGCTGCTCCTCCGCATTGAGAGGAGCCAGATGAGGTGGCTCGGGCATCTGGTTAGGATGCCTCCTGGACGCCTCCCTGGTGAGGTGTTCCGGGCACATCCCACTGGAAGGAGGCCCTGGGGATGACCCAGGACTCGCTGAAGAGGCTATGTCTCTCGGCTGGCCTGAGAACGCCTCGGGATTCCCCCAGAAGAGCTAGAAGAAGTGGCCGGGGAGAGAGAAGTCTGGGCTTCTCTGCTTAAGCTGCTGCCCCCGCGACCCGACCTCGGATAAGCGACAGAAAATGGATGGATGGATGGACGGTCGTATAAATGACTAAACAAGATGGACCCAAAAAAAGGCAGAAGTCAGGGTTGCCAAAAGTAACAAAAGGATTTATTAAAAAAAAAGTATCAGGAGTAGCCAAACCAAGGTGCTGTGTAGTGAGACATGTACCGAATGACTTGATATAACACTCTGGCGACGGTGGATCCTCGAGCAGGAGTTTAAGAAGGCAGCGGCTAATGATGATGATTTTCAGGTGCGTACCTCAGAGACTCCGCCCGGTCAACCATCCAACCTCCTGAAACAAAAGGTAAGAACACTTCAGCAGGAAGGAAAACATTCAGCAAAATAAAAGACAGGAACCAGAAGCAAATGTTGTTCTTGTATATACCTTGCCATTCTGTGCTGTTCATTGTAAGGCAAACAAAATGTGCAATAAATAAATGTTTAAAAAACATGTTCCTGTTCCTGTTCTTTATTTTGACAGTCCTTTTCCTGTGCAACCTTCGTCTTTGTTTTGTGATTTCAGGAGACTTGACTAGGCTGCTGGGCGTAGCTCCTCCTCACACACCTGCTGCACATCTCCCTGATTGCCACCCTGGTCTTTATCTACTGGTTTCTCCCTGCAGCAGGTGTCAGCGCGTCACACATGTAACCCGGTACTCACATGTACTAGTCACTACTCTGCTCTGCTCGTCTTCCTGCATTTTTGTTCACCTTTTCTAAATCATAATTTTTAACTCTTCTTCTAGTTACCCCGGGAGAGGCTCGCCCAGCCAGCCTGTCAGTCTCCTCGCTTTTTGTTTTTTTTGTTTTTCTTAGTTGGCTCGTTTCCGTTCAGTTTTTTGGCCACCCTGGTCTTTATCTACTGGTTTCTCCCTGCAGCAGGTGTCAGCGCGTCACACATGTAACCCGGTACTCACACGTACTAGTCACTACTCTGCTCTGCTCGTCTTCCTGCATTTTTGTTCACCTTTTCTAAATCATAATTTTTTACTCTTCTTCTAGTTACCCCGGGAGAGGCTCGCCCAGCCAGCCTGTCAGTCTCCTCGCTTTTTGTTTTTTTTGTTTTTCTTAGTTGGCTCGTTTCCGTTCAGTTTTTTGTATTTTTTCTTGTAAATAAATTCACGCACCTTGCCTTTTGCAACCTCCACTGGTCCATACATGCCCAGTGTAAAACGTAAGATGAATAGCATCATTGTCTGCCAGAGGGGCATTACCTTGGTTGCGTGACATCAGCTACTAGAGCTTTATATTGTATCTTTGCCCATATAAAAAGCTACACTCTGGATATTTCATGACTTCCATGACTTCTGATACGTCATGTAACCAGATCTTTGACCTAACCTCTGTCAGTGATCCCATCTGTTCAGAGCAGCAAGTCAGTTGATCCCAGCTTTCCTCACTTTAACAAACAAATGAAAGATGGACTGAATTTATTTTCCATTTCCATTTCCGATGGTCTTCATGGACCGCATATGAATTCTGTTGATCCTCTCTTTGTTGTCAGTGCTGCAGTGTTGTAGGCACTTCTCTTTTTTTTCCTCAGTGAGTCAGCACATTTTATGTTCTCATTCCCTCATTGCTTCTCTGGCCACAAATTGCGGCTTGTGGGTTGAGACTGAGGAAAGTTAATAGGGTTCACTTTACCTCGACTGTCTCACTGGCTGTCTGCCTGACACCACTTCAATCTATGTGCCACATACAGTCCACTTACAGTTCAATAATAATAGTAATGTTCAATGCACAGATTATTTCCTGCTGGTTGAATGTCAGTACCATCACAAAACTGGAGGCACAGGCATGTGCACTCTCACTCAAGAAACCACTAGTTACAGAGAACTACAGGATAATATCTATCAAATATTACATTGGATTCATGCTTCAAAAAAAAAAAAAAAAAAAAAACACTGGTTAAGCTAAAGCCCACTTGTTTCACTCTCTGCTGTCCTTCTATTTAATGAAGAACATGAGTGTAACATGAACATTAGAGGCGTATTAATTTGATTGATTTTCATCTGAAGGCCACTGGAGCTGAAAAAAAGAAAAAAAAAAAAACAGGTCTATCAGGTTTTTACACTGGGCATGTATGGATCGAAGAAAAAACGGAAGCCAGGTTGAAAAAAGCAAGGTGCGAGGGATTTATTTACCAAACTACAGTGAAACCAAAAGAGTCGAGCCAACTAAAAGGAAGGAACAAAAGGCGAGGAGACTGACAGGCTGGCTGGGCGTGCATCTCCCGGGGTAACTAGAAAAAAGTGGAAAAAGTCATGAATTAGAAAATGCAAACAAAACAAAGCGCAAGGAGATTAGCAGAGCAGAATAGTAACTGGGGCGTGCGAGTACCAGGGTACATGTGTGACGCGCTGACACCTGCTGCAAGGAGAAACCGGTAGATAAGGACCCGGGTGGCAATCAAGGAGATGTGCAGCAGGTGTGTGGGGAGGAGCTACGCCCAGCAGCCTGGTCAAGTCTCCTGAAATTACAAAGCAAAGAAAAGGGTTGCACAGGAAAATGACCGTCAAAATAAAAGGACAGGAAGCAGGGGAAACCGGACCCTGACAAGGTCCTGCTGACAAACTTCATTAACTTGGCTCCATGATCATTAACTACCTAAAGTCTCACTCAAGGCAGCTTTGACCCTCCACTTGCAATCAATCCAACCTCTATACTCAAAGTGGTGGTTTACATAATGCTGTTCAATCCTAAACACATGACTGTTTATAGCTGTGTCTTAGCTGTAGTCTGGATCCTACCAATGGAGTCATCTCCTCCTGAGTGCCCAACCAATGGAGGAGACGTAAGTCATGCACTATGTGAAATGAGACAGTCCAGCTGGGAGAGAATGCAGTCGGGTGTTTGTATGTTCTTGTACTTATTGCCGAGTGAGGAAAAATCATATAAACCTCACAGAATGACAACACTTTGAATAAGTGAGGACATTTGAGCAAGTGAGGATATTTTGGCTGATCCTCACTTTTTTCACCACTTAAAAGGGCTTTTTCAGGGTTAAGACCTGGTTTTAGGGTTAGGGTTAGAATTGGGTTTAGGGTTAGGGTAAGGGTTAAATATCTAGTTGTGATGGTTAAGGTTAGGGTAAGGGGCTAGGGAATGTGTTATGTCTATGAGGGTCCTCACTTTGATAGAAGCGCAAACGTGTGTGTGTGGGGGACCACGTGGCAAGTTCTGTAAGAACAATATGGGCCCACCTACGTTGTGGAGCCCTAAATGGAGGGCCCCAGACCATTTATTAATTTAAACAGGCTCAAGAGTACCCCCTGATGTTCCTCTTGCTTTATTTTCAATTACCCCACAAGGTAATAAAAACTGAAAATGTGTGGATGTGGATGTTGCGTCTGCTCAGTTGAGCACCCCCCTGGACTGCAGTACTTCCAGGATACACACTTCCAGAAATATGTATTAATTCGTCCAATGAGAGACTGCCTTAGGCTATTGCTGGGTGGATTAATGCAAATTATGAAAAAAACCTTTACTACACGATCACTTACGTTTACATCAGACGCCTGATATGAGGTAGACACATGGAAGAAGCAGAAAGTTCTGGGATTCTGGTAACCAAAAAGTGGTACCTTTGAACAGGTAGGTTTGTTTGATTTGGGGTTCACTGTATTATTCTGAAACTCATACTTTGAACATTAGTCTAACATTATTACCATTATTTATACAGCGTTAGCTGTTGATGCTAGCCTTAGCTGCTAACTTTTACACAGTTCGCTAGCGGCTAATCATAACTATGTTCAGTATTATCAGTTGCAGTGCTACATGTCACTAGCGTAGAGTGTTACATGTCAGTTGTCGCTAGCTTTAAATGGTGTTAGCCGCTAACTGCGAGTTACCATTGAATGTCAATACTCGAGTGTTAGCTTTAAAATGATGTTAGCCACTAGCCGTAAGTTAGCATTAAATGTCTGTAGTGACTAGTAAATAGTCAGCTCTTTATTAAGAAATGTTCACATATCCATGTCCAATCTTATTTTTATTTATTTCTGTAAAAGAAAGTGATTTAATAGCAATTTAACAAAAAAAATTAACATTGTTTTACTCATAGAACAAAAGATATGAACAAAAATGCATATTTTAAGGGAGGAAAAGTGTGAGGTTTTAACACTGGGCATGTATGGAACAAACGGAAAACGGAAGCCAGGTTGCAAACAGCAAGGTGAGAGGGATTTATTACAAAAGTGCAGCAAACAAAAAGGTCGAGCCAACTAAGGAGGAACAAAAAGCGAGGAGACTGACAGGCTGGCTGGGCGAGCGTCTCCCGGGGTAACTAGGAAAAAGGGGAAAAATCATAAATTAGAAAATGAGAGCAAAACGCATGGAAGTAAGCAAAGCAGAGTAGCGACTTGTACTGAGAGTACCGGGTTGCAAAAGAGACGCGCTGACACCTGCTGCAAGGAGAAACCAGTAGATAAGGACCAGGGTGGCAATCAGGGAGATGTGCAGCAGGTGTGTGAGGAGGAGCTACGCCCAGCAGCCTGGTCAAGTCTCCTGAAATTACAAAACAAAGAGGAAGGTTGCGCAGAAAAATGACTGTCAAAATAAAAGGCAGGAAGCAATGGAAACCGGACCCTGACAAAAAGTTAGCACACCCTACCCCCTAATAGCTAGTGTTGCCCCCTTTGGTTGAAATAACTTCAGTGAGACACTTCTTGTAGCTGTCTACCAGTCTCTGACATCGATCTGCCCCACTCCTCAACACAGAATTCTTTCAGCTGAGAGATATTTGAGGGGTTTCTTGCATGTACCGCCCGTTTAAAGTCACCCCACAGCATCTCAATGGGATTGAGATCCGGGCTTTGACTTGGCCATTCCAGGACTCTCAGCTTCTTATTTTTGAGCCAGTCCTTGGTGGATTTGCTGGTATGCTTTGGGTCATTGTCATGTTGCAGGGTCCAGTTCCGCTTCAGCTTTAATTTTTTTACAGATGGTTTCATATGTTCCTCAAGTACCCTCTGATACACAGTTAGAATTCATGGTGGATTCTATGATGGTGAGCTGGCCAGGTCCTGCTGCAGCAAAGCACCCCCAAACCATGACACCTACATGCTTCACAGTTGGTATGAGTTTCTTTTCTTGGAATGCTGTATTTGGTTTACGCCAAACATGTCTTCTGTTCTGGTGTCCAAATAATTCAATTTTAGAGTCATCTGTCCAAAGAACATTATTCCAGAAGTCATGGTCTTGTCTATGTTCTCTCTGGCAACCTTCAGTCTGGCCTTAATATTTTTCTTAGAGAGCAAAGGTTTCCTCCTTGCACACCTCCCATGAAAGTCAAACTTGTGTAGTCTCTTTCTAATAGTAGACTCATACACCTTCACATTAACAGTAGCAAGAGCCTGCTGTAGGTCCCGTGATGACATTTTAGGATGTTTGGTGACTTCTTTTAGCATCTTGCGGTCTGCTCTGGCGGTGAACTTGCTTGGACGGCCGGACCTGGGCATGGTGGCAAATGTTTTGAATGTCCTCCACTTGTAAACAATTTTCCGGATGGTGGAATGGCTGATGTTAAATTCTTTTGAGAGCTTTTTAAATCCCTTACCAGACTCATAAGCAGCCACAATCTTCTTTCTGAGGGCCTCAGACAGCTCTTTGGATCTCACCATTGTGCTCACTCTCACTTCAACAGTTAGGGGCACCCCAAACTAAATGTCTGAAGTTTAAATAGGGCAAGGCTCCTTCAAAATGCTGTGTAACGATGGTCTGATCATGTGCACCTGATGTGATACACCTGTGTATGATTTTAACCATTTTAAATGGGAAAATATGTGAGGTGTCCTAATTTATTCCTAACCAGAAATTGCATTCTTTTTAAATTACATTTCACAGAAAGTTTTAAAAAGGCTTTTCTTAATTTTTAATTGTTAAGTTATATTATTTGGATCCCTCAGTATTGTTAAAATTGATATTAAATATCCATATGTCCAAATATATTAAAAAATATACAGGCTTTCATAGGGTGTCTTAATTTTTTTAACTGTATGTATGTATGAATTTGTGTAAATAAATGCTGTTAAAGAAGAGTTTTAAATGTACAATGGACTTGAGACTATTACATCCATCCAGTTTTTATCTTAACACTTTAGGCTCTAATTTTGTAGACCAGGCCAGGTGCAGCGCAGTGCAGTGCAGGGTGTGCAGCTGTGTGCAGCCAGACGCAAGTACTCCTCTGTCCCGCCTCAGTCTCTCCTACCAGCAAGTAGCAAAGAGAGGGAGAGAAGGCGTGACTGGATTTAACACAGTGTTCACCAATCAAATGAGCTCCTCTTCGCAGTGCAAATGCAGCCAGTCTAGTCGTAATTTGGCTGACTGGCACACAGTGCAAACACGTCACCAAAACCTCACAGGCAGGTTTACAGAATGTCAGGCACATTTCAATATAATTAATAATTACAACAACCACTATTTAATGTAACTATCTGAATCACATACATTTATATCTATATTGATTGTCCCGTCACATCTGATGTCAGATCAAAGGCGGTTGGCACATGTAATGGAATTTCATTATGCAGCTGAACTGTGAACTGTGATGCAAACTAACGACTTCACAATTCTCTCAGCTAACCACAAACAGCCTTGGCATCGACTTCTCTCATCTCATAAAATTCAATGCATTCTTTGTGGCATGTTGCTTACTACACAACACACAGCACACAGGTAGAGCAGCAGAGCGCATGGGGGGAGGAAAGATCACCTGGCTGCACAGCTCTGTCCTTAAATGTTTCTGTTTGTACATTTTGGCTACAATTTACTCAGTCACATTAAACATTTTTTACACTGGGCAACGGTTCTCAGTATGTCAGGGCAAACCAGATTAATAATACTGGTAACCTCCTTTTAGCCCATAGAGGTCTGTTCATGTGATCATATATTCAGCCACTGTGAGCCAGACCAGAACATCAGTTTTCATCCATCTGATGCTGCAGCTGTCTCCTTCGTCCATGGCGAAACGAAACTTACACTGCGCCCCGCTGCAGGACATTTAAAGGTGAGGAGAGGAGCTCATTTGATTGGTGAAGACTGTGTTAAGACGTCATGCCTTCTCTCCCTTTCTTTGCTACTTGCTGGTAGGAGAGACTGAGGCGGGGCAGAGGAGTACTTACACCTGGCTGCGCCCGGCTGCGCACCCTGCGCTATGCACGAAACTTGGAAAATGCGCCTGGACACACCCCCCTTGGTGTGGCGCACCTGCACAGCATCTGGCCTGGTCTACAAAATTAGAGCCTGACCAGGTTGGAGCTGGCGAAAATGCACCAAAAACGCACCGAAAACGCCAATTTGGCGCAGCCGCGCCCATCTCGGCTTGCCTCGGTCTACCAAATTGCTAAATTCGCTGCACACTTTTACCACAGCTTGGGTTGCGCCACTTTGCGCTGCGCCATGAAATTAGAGCCCTTTAACTGCAAATCCCTATTATTTAGGTGATACTTGGTCAGACTATTCTGCAAATTAGACTCTTATTGCTGCTGCTTTTATTTTTTTTAGGGATATATGTACATCACCATAGCTGTTGCCATTAAATGGAGGCTATGCTATTTACTGTATTTACTTAAGTAGTGTAGGAGCTCTGCTAATGTTTATATTTTTTATTCAACATGCTCAAGCTTAAATCAGAATGAAAGTTCTCAGAAATGACTTGAGTAATTCTCATCAGCTGTTCTGACACTGACAACGTACAATATGTTGTAATACAATATGAGTTATCAAGGAAGAGGGTTTTTAATGTAAAACGTAAAAAAAAAACGTATAAAAACATGTTAAAAAAAACATGTCCAAGAGGAATGAAAGAATATGACCTGGTGTTGATGCAGTGTCACACATTCTGTCTTCACAAGTCAAGCCAGCATTCATCAAAAGATATATCAATAGTTACAAAGGTATGGGACAATACAATCACAGTCTAACACAATTGCAGTTTTCAGTAGTGGTCATTTAAATATATGTACAGACAAAACAAATATTTATGCTAGGTATCTATTGGCAAAGAAGGTGTCAACTGCTGAGGCCTGCAATATGAACAGAATTAAAGATTACAAAGGTATAGCCCAGGTTAAAGCAGTCCTACTATGGTAGCCAAGGATTTTTGTACTTTGGAAGGTTGTGGTGGCATTTCTTAAAGAGCTGTACAAGGAGCAATGTTTAGATATTACACTGAAACACAAATTCTTATTCATTTTGCAGTAGCTTGTAATATAATTTTGTAATGATGGTGCTTCATTTAATTGTTAAGTTTGGCTCATGCTGTTTATTTAACGTAAAGACTGCTCATGTTTCCACTCATTCTCACTCACTCTCACTCATTTTCTACTGCTTTATCCACTGGGGGTCACGGGGGGGCACTGGTGCCTATCTCCAGCTAACATAGGGCGAGAGGCAGGGTACACCCTGGACAGGTCGCCAGTCCATCACAGGGCCACATAGAGACAGACAATCATTCACTCTCACATTCATACCTACGGGCAATTTTAGAGTGTCCAATTAACCTAGTCCTCAAATCTGCATGTTTTTGGACTGTGGGAGGAAGCTGGAGTACCCGGTGAGAACCCACGCACCACGGGGAGAACATGCAAACTGTTTCCACTCATTCTAATAATTAAATGTATCATTATATGCCCCTCTAGGAGGAGGAGTTTGTGCTACCCAGTGCATTGAACCAGGTGATTTTTTTCTTGGAGTACAGAGGTGAGCTGCTATCATTGGAATAATGCAGGTCAAGACAGTATACAGAAAGAGAGAATACATTTCTGTATGAGTGTGAATGGCAAAAACGTCACTGGTGGTGAGTATTAAAGATAGATACAGTGAAGTTTTTATTAAAAACTGTGACTAAAACCTGAAAACATTTTTCAATCTGTGAATAAAATCTTTGAATCACATATGCTTGATGGATTAGAACAATTAATTCCATTTTGATTTGTAACTCTAAATATCACTGCTGAATAACGAATGGAAATTCAGAAAAAAATTGTTAGGTAGTAAAAAGGTAAAAAGTTTAAATTGTGATTTTTGTCATCTTTATTTTTAGTATTGATGCATCTGTCATGTCTGGTTTGAGTTGCTCCTATGTCACTTCCTGTTTTATTTTCTTACCCCTTCCTGTGTTCTTCCTGGAGTTTTGTCTCTGCCTTTGATTTAGGAGTCTGGCTGACAGGTGAGGCGGGACTTCAATCAGCTCAGCTGTTCCTCATCGCCAATCAGTTGCAGCCTTACTTAAGCCTGGGTTTCCTGTTTCTCCTCGTCAGCGCGTCTTCTCGTTTTGTCCAGTAACCACGTGTCGCTACTCAGCTGCTAACTAGCTTCGTTGCTCTGTGTTTGCTCTTTTGTTTCTTGGGCCTTTTTTCCTAATGATCATTTTTTGTTTCAGTTTTTCCCCTAGTTTCCTTCGACTCCTGAGCTTCGCCTCACCAGCCGGCCAGACTCAGCGCTTTTTGTTTATACATGGACTGGTTAACTCGTGTTTTTGTGTTCATTAAAGACCTTTTGTTACTCCTTTTATTCAGTCTCCGCTCTCGGTCCTTTTTAGTTTTTTTTACGGTTCTCGCAACCGTGACAGCATCAAAAGGATCCCTTGGAAGATTAGCAAATGACAACCATAAAGCTCCAAACTGCATCATAAAAAAATAGCCATGCGTAAAAAAAGGTACGTTGGTTAGATAAGTCATGACAATATTACACTTGTAAACATAACAACAGTAATTTTTTTTAAATTATATTAATCAGACTGTCTGTCTGATGCCAGTATGCAGGTAGTCTCAGAAACTGTTATGAGATAAGCTTAGTTTTGTAACTCATGAAAAATCTCCTCTTATTGTATGTGATTTGTGTTCATTTCTAATGTGCTGCTGTGTAATTTATTTGTATTGCAGGTGACAAACAATGACGGCCCTGTCTGAAGACGGCACTTCTAAAGACTCAGAGGGAAATGCAGGCAGTGTGCAGGTAATGGAACAAAGCAGACACTGTTAAAATACTGACTTGTCAGTGTCTAAACTCAAGTTGTCACAGTTTTAATTCTACACTTGCCAAACCATCACGTCATCCATCAAACGGGTATTTAAGTATGATTTATTATGCCCCTATTGGTGTTTGCTGTCCAAAGGTTTTCCCTTGCAGATTATTCAGAAAGTGATGTAACAGATGAGGATTGTATGAAAGGCAAACCTCCCACTCCAAAACATGATAAAGTATGTGTAAAGAGGACAATCGACAACATTTGGGTATGCCTTATATACTTTTAATGTCAGTCAAATATTCAGGCAAGTGGCTCACAAATCTTCCCACTTTGATTGTTTTCATTAAAATGTGGATAAAAAAATGAATTTTTTTTTTGTCTTTTGTTTTTTTCTTTTTTATTTACATCAACACCTTTTAATAGCTGGCTCAAGGACCGGATGTGCCTGATCCTCTTCCTGGTTCAGGATCAAGTGTAGTGTGTGAAACTGATAAGGAGTCTGTAAAAGACCATACCAGTGTCCAATCAGATGAAGACATTGTTCCAAAACTGAGGAGGGCAAAAAAGCATTCTGGTAGGGAACTGACTCATAATACCAATAAAAACTTGATGAGCCATTTCTTCCCTAATACCATGTATTCTATGTTAATACAGTGTGAAGACAAATAGAAAGTCATATCTTAGCAAAATGCCAGATTTTTCAGATTTTCTGTTTGATTCAAATGACGACAGCACAGCGGGCAGTTCCAACTTCCAAGTTAGAAATTGCTTCACCAAGGACAGCTTGTCGTTGAACCATAAGCCCTCTCCTCCATGTTATTACTTTTTTACCCATCCACATTTAGCACCACATTTATCAATTGAAGATGCACATAGATGATAATTAAATATGTGTAAAAAATTTTGAAATTTACTGCACTTTTACTTAAACCCCCCACACCCCCACACAAAATGTGCATGGTTTATTTCATTCAGCAGCAGTAGATGGTTATATTTTGTATACATAACACAATAATTTGAAGGTCATAACATATTTGTTTTCATTTCAAAGATTCAAGAGTCTTGTGGAATCTGATGACTCCAGTGAACCAAGTGGAGAGTATATCCCCAGTTACAAAGAAAGCACAGACGGTGACTTGGATGTATCAGAGGAAGATACTGCTCCTATTGATTACAGCAAAAGCAACCTCCTTAGTCGGCATGGATGCACATCCTCTACCCAGAGCTAACTTTAGCCCAGTCAGAGCGCATACAAGTCTTCCTGTAAGAGCCACTTTGAGTTCACTGATGATGGAATTGGAAAGAAAATCGCACTAAATAATTGTAACAAGCGATTAAGTGTTTATGTGCCCCTTGATGAGTAGATATTTGTCTATGTTTATCAAGTTTTGAAAAGGCAGATGGTTCAAGAAGATACAACAAGAAACATCATTGCTTTAATTGTGGACAACTAGTTCAGAAAATGCCACATCACTTGGTGTGGAAACACAGTGATAAGGTTGATGTAGCAATAGCATTTAGTCTGCCAAAGAACTCAGCAGAGAGGCAACAGCAGTTGGATTATATCCAGAATAAGGGGAACTTTGAGCATAATGTAGATGTTTTGGGAAAAGTAGAGAGGTGGACTTGTCCCATACAAGCAACCAAAGAATAAAACTGGTGGGGCCAAATTTGCTCATTGTCTGTATTGCTATGGCCTGTTCACAAAACAAGTTCTGTGGCAACACTTTAAGGTTTGCAAATTTAAGCCTCACAATGAAAAAAGGTAAAAAAGAGTGGAAGCATTATGTGCTATTGCAGAACCTGCTTCACCTGAATTTAGCGATGCATACTGGAAGTTCTTAAGCAACATGAATCAAGACAACATTGCACTTGCTGTTAAATGAGATGAATACATTTTAGCATAAGGCTACAGACTATTCAACAAAAACAAGAAGGTAATCAGCCAACACCAGTATATCAGACAAAAACTTTGAGAGCTTGGTAGACTGGTAATGGAAGTGAAAAAACTCACACCCGTGAAGACTATCAAAGAACTCATAAAACCTGAGAACTAGAGTCATGCTATCACTGCTACAAAATGTGTAGCTGGATACAGTGATGAAACTGGAAAATATCAATGTCCATCTCTTGCTCACAAGGTTGGAAACAGCTTGCATTCTTTGGCCATGTTTACGAAGACTGAAGGTTTAAAAAAAAAGAGATAAACAAAGTCCACAAGATGCTGAAGAATTTGGACAGTTATACCAGGAAAGTTAGAAGTTTGGCTTTCAACTTGACCAGAGCAAATGGAATTTACCTCAACTCCTGCCAATGATTATCTGTCTGAAAAACAACAACACTTGGATGCCCTGAGAGAAGATCTCTCACCCTCCAACTGGAAAGACCTTGCTAAAGTTACCCTGATAAATTATCCTCTTCAACCACAGGAGAGCAGGAGAGGTATCCAGAATGCCATTGACTGTGTATTTATCAAAGGACATATCAGAGACACATGAATATGTTAACATGGCTCTTACAGCAGGTAACCATAGTTGGAAAGAGAGGAAGGAAAGTTCCTGTTCTCCTCACCCCACTCATGAGGGAATCACTTGATGCACTGACAGACATGCGAGAACTATGTGGGTTCAAAATGAAAATGGATACTTGTTGCCCTTGCCACATTCTGCCCATTGCCTGAGGGATTCAGACTGTATAAGGCAGTTTGTGAGAAAATGTGATGACATCGAAAATCCTGAAGCACTAACCTCAAAGAAACTAAGAATTTTGCTACCCTGTCAACCATTCTGAATCTCAAGACTACATAACTTGACCAGTTGACGGATTTCCTTGGGAATAATATTGCAGTCCACAGGGAGCACTACCACCTTTCAGAGGGCACCTTACAGCTAGGTAAGATAAGCAAGGTTCTCCTGGCATTAGAACCGGGATGACTTGGAGGATACAGGCTTGGAGAATTTAAACTAAAACACGCATGCACACACAACACACAGCCACACTCATGGACATAAAGTGTATACAGACATCAACAAAGAAATAAATATACAGACATCAACAATAAATAGACATAAAACATAGAGGTAGACATATACGCTTCTGACAAGAAGGAAGTCTGAAGTAGCTCTTCTTGGTAGCTGGTGAAGGTGAAAAGTGAAATGTGCAGTAAGTAAGGTGCAGTAGCTGAAAGGTGCCATATGTAAAGTGCAAGAGTGTTGAAAGCATCATGGACATCAGTGTGTATAAGATTGTTTCATGGAATTTTCTTCAGTGTGTTGATTAGCCTGATGGCTTGTGGAAAGAAGCTGTTTCTCAGTCTATTTGTGTGGCACTGCATCCTGCGGTAGTGCTTTCCAGATGGTAAGAGGGAAAAGAGTTTGTGTGCTGGGTGGGTGGTGTCCTTGATGATATTGATGGCTCTCTTGGAACAGTGTGATGGGTATAAGTCCTGAATGGCTGGTTGAGGCGATCTGATGATCTTTTCTGCAGTCCTCACCACCCTCTATAGTGCCTTCTTGTCTGCAGCTGAGCAGCTGCCATGCCAGACAGAGAGGTTGCTGGTAAGGATGCTTTCAATAGCACCCCTGTAGAAGGTGGTGAGTGCAGAAGTGGGGAGGTCTGCTCTCCTCATCCTGCGCAACACCACCACCAGGGAGGTGCTGTTGGTGGTCCATGTGAGGTCATCTGTGATGTGCATTCCCAGGAACTTTGTGCTTTTCACAGACTCCACAGCACTGCCACCGATGATGAGTGGGTGTGTGTGGGGTGTTTTTTCTCCACAGTTATTTCTTTTGTTTTGTTGATGTTGTGTAGTAGGTTGTTCCTGTCACACCAGTTGATGAGTTGATGTACCTCCTCTTTGTGTGCTGAGTCATCGTCATCACTGATGACGCCCACCACTGTTGTATCATCAGCTTGATGATGTGGTTTGATGTGAATCTGGCACAGCAGTCATGGGTCATCAGTGTGAATCACAATGGAGACAGCACACATCCCTGGGGAACCCCGGTGTTTATAATGGTGGTCTCTGAGGAGTTTTTGCCAACTCTTACTGTCTGTGGTCTGTTAGTGAAAAAGTCCAGTAGCCAGTTACATAATGAAGTGCTGATTCCTACTGCACTCAGTTTGTTTACCGGGTGTTGGGGGATGACTGTGTTGAAAGTGGAGCTGAAGTCAATGAACAGCATCCGTACATGACTGTTTCTGTTTTCCAGATGAGCCAGGCATAGGTGGAGTGCTGTTGCTATGGCGTCATCAGTGGAGCGCTTGGGGTGGTAAGCAAACTGGTATGGGTCGTCATAAGTGCTTTGAAGCAAGAGTAAGTGCTATGGGTCTGTAGTCATTTAGTGATGAGGCTGGGGATTTCTTTGGTAATGTAGGATGGTGGTGGTTTTGAAGCTTTCTGGTATAATGGCTTGTATAATGGATCTGTGAGGACATCTGTGAGTGAGTCTGCACAGTCTCTGAGCACACGCCCGGGTATGTTGTGCGGACCTGCAGTTTTCCTGGGGTTCACTTTGAGTAGAGTCTTCAGTACATCCGCTGTGTGCAGTTTGAGTGTTGTGTTGTCTGGACCTGTAGGGGCTTTTGTTGCTGTGGTGGTGTTGTTTTCTTCAAACCGGATGAAGAAGGTGTTAGGAGAGTTGAAGAAGTCGGCACAGGGGTTGGCCTGTAGTCTGTGACTGGCTGGATGCTTTGCCACAGGCGTCTGGGGTCTTTTGTGTCGTTGAAGTGTGAGTGGATTTTCTGTCCATAGGCCCGCTTGGCTACTCTCACGCCCCAGTGCAGGTTGGCCCTGGATGATCTAAGGGGGTCTTTGTCCCCGGACTTGAAAGCAGTGCTCATGTACCTCCCTGGTGACCCAAGGTTTGTCGTTTGCTCGTACAGTAACGTTCTTGGTAACTGTAACCTCATCCATGCATTTGGTTATGTATCCAGTCACAGACTCTGTGTACTCGGTGAGGTTGATGTGCTGGTTGATAGTGGCAGCCTCCCTGAAAACAGACTACCGTATTTTCACGACCAAAAGGCGCACCGTACCAAAAGGCGCAGTCTCAGTTTTGTGTGACATTTCTGTATTTAACAGACACATAGGGCGCTCCGGACGAAAGGGCGTGGGTTTTACATACATATCCTCTACTACGTACGTCCGCCTGACAACACACACACAGAGAGAGAGATCGGGAGCAAAACTGAGTTTGGTTGTGCTTTATTTAAGTATTAATTACAACAATTACAATTACAACCGCTCTTAGCCGGATGGTGACCGTTGAAACACTCCTCACACCCGCTCTTTGCTCGACGATCCACTGCTCCAGTCTTTCCTCCAGCTCGGGCCACCTCGCCTTGTGTCCGCGGAAACTCAGCTGTGTCTTCTTCACCTGTCGCAGCTCGTTCTCCAGCTTCCTCCACTTGCGAACCATTGACTCATTAATTTTAAATTCTCTGGCGGCGGCTCGATTCCCGTGTAACTCGGCGTAGATCGCCTTCAGTTTAAACTGAGCTTCATAAGCGTGTCTCTTTGCCATTTTCAGGGTTGTTAAGACAGCAATGTTCTGCATAAAGCACATACCTGTTCTTTTATACACAATCCACGCCCACACGTACCGGTACCCCTTTAACGCTCCCGTGTTCTCAATCACGTCCGCCGCCTCTTGGTTCTCAAATACGTCCGCACACAGAAAGGGCGCACTGGACGAAAGGGCGCGCCGCACATTTTGAAGAAAATCTAAGACGTTTATATGCGCCTTATGGTCGTGAAAATATGGTAGTCTGTGCAGTCAAAGCAGTCCTGGAGAGCTGAAGTGGCTCCCTCTGGCCATGCCCTGATCTGCTTCACAGCTGACTTGCTCCTAGTTAACAGTGGTCTAGAGGCTGGAATTAGCATAACAGAGAGATGGTCTGAGCTCCCCAGGTGGAGGTGGGGATCAGCTCTGTATGACTGTTTGATGTTTGTGTAGACCTGGTCGAGCGTGTTCTCTCCCCTGGTCGCAAAGTTCACATGTTTATGGTAGTGTGGAAGTACAGTCTTTAGTTTGGCCTGGTTGAAATCACCGGCGATTATCCAGACCGAGTCCGGATTTGAGTCCTGTAGTGAACTCACAGACTGATACAATGTAGACAGTGCGTTCTTTGTGTTTGCACTAGGCGGAATGTAAACAGCTGTGATGTTGACAGCAGTGAATTCTCTTGGCATGTAAAATGGATGGCATTTAAGCATTCAATGTCCTCAGAGCAGTGGCTTGAGATAACTATAGCATTTGTGCACCAGTTGTTAACTCCTGAAAGATCCTTTGTGGAGTTGTTGTTTCATAGTCCAAGTAATGAGCTCCTATTGTAAGTAATTCTTGTGGAAGACTGCAACAATACAGACGACATATTTAACATAAAACGCACATCGCTATCGAGAGCTGGTGTGGCCGCTGCCGTACAGGGTGCCACCATCTTTATTGTAATATATACTGAACTAGAATTTGGCTTGTGTTTTAAGTGTGTCAAATGCAGTACTGTGCTAAAGTCTTAGGGCATTGCTAGCTTTGTTTATTGGAATGATGTGACTGAAAGTCTCATATTTTAGCCAACTTTACGTCTGTCAAACTTATACAACATGTACGGTCAGGTCCATAAATATTGAGACATTGACACAATTCTAATCTTTTTGGCTCTATACACCACCACAATGGATTTGAAATAAAATGAACAAGATGTGCTTTAACTGCAGACTTTCAGCTTTAATTTGAGGGTATTTACATCCAAATCAGGTGAACGGTGTGGAAATTACAACAGTTTGTATGTGTGCCTCCCACTTTTTAAGGGGCCAAAAGTAATGGGACAAATTAACAATCATAAATCAAACTTTCACTTTTTTAATACTTGGTTGCAAATTTTGCAGTTTACAGCCTGAAGTCTGGAACACATAGACATCACCAGACACTGGGTTTCATCCCTGGTGATGCTCTGCCAGGCCTCTACTGCAACTGTCTTAATTTCCTGCTTGTTCTTGGGACATTTTCCCTTCAGTTTTGTCTTCAGCAAGTGAAATCCATGCTCAATCGGATTCAGGTCAGGTGATTGACTTGGCCATTGCATAACATTCTACTTCTTTGCCATAAAAAACTCATTGGTTGCTTTCGCAGTATGCTTCAGGTCGTTGTCCATCTGCACTGTGAAGTGCCGTTCAATGAGTTCTGAAGCATTTGGCTGAATATGAGGAGATAATATTGCCCGAAACACTTCATCCTGCTGCTTTTGTCAGCAGTCACATCATCAATAAATACAAGGGAACCAGTTCCATTGGCACGCCATGACACTCCCACCACTATGCTTCACTGATGAGGTGGTATGCTTTGGATCATGAGCCGTTCCTTTCCTTCTTCATACTCTTCTCTTCCCATCACTCTGGTACAAGTTGATCTTTGTCTCATCTGTTCATAGGATGTTGTTCCAGAACTGTGAATGCTTTTTTTATCTCTGCGTTGTTGATCATGTTGTTACTATGGCTTCTTTGACAGTATGTTAACATTCAGCCCAGTAATGCATACACATTAATTTATTAATCATAATATGTTACTCTTGTCTACTAAGGTAAACAAGCTGTCAAGAAGCTGGTCACCACAAGAATGTGCTGCAGTCAAAAGACACTTAAGAAGGTTTCTTGTAATGTGTGAAGTTCCAGGGAAGGAGGAATGTGAAAGGTGCCTTAGTGCCGAACCTGAAGCCCTTGGAAACAGAGACTGGAGAACAGTGAAATACTACATAAAAAAATCGAATAGCTACCATAATAAAAAAAAAAAGTGACTTGTTATCTACTTGCCACCACAGTGCTCACACACGTGAATGTACACACAGTTCATTTTGTTTTTAATATGTTTCTGTTCTTCATTCTTTATCATCCTGGTCAGTTTTTTTCAGTGCTCTGGTAGGATAAAGTTATAAAAATAACATTGAATGTAAGTCACATTATAATAAGTCTGTCCCAATAATGGTCAATTTTAGTCAGTAATCAACAAGTCATAATAATCAAGGTCAATTTCAGTTAAAAAAAACAGCGAGTTATTATAAAGGTTGTAGTGATTGTCATTAATTGTTAGTCACAGTTTTAGTCACTTTGGCAGTCTTAATGAAAGAATTGTTTAATTTCTTGCAGCTGTGAGTATGTTAAGGTCATAAATTGCAAATATGTTTTAACACATTCGAAATGTCTTACCATCCACATGCATTATATAAAATAAATACATTTTCTGTGGAGACAGATTTTGTTGTCTTAATGCCATGTTTTATGAAAAAATGTAGGTATGGTCAGCTGAAGAGAGAACATCATCAAAATGACACCAGGAGAGCAAGTGATTCTGAAGGACCCGCAGTTTCTTTCTGTCCCCACATATGACCAAAAAACTGAAAAAGTTGGGAATTCATTTAAATTGGAGTGAATTTCTTTTTGGAGATTTTTGTTGCTTGATTTTTTTATAGAGCTGTAGAACAACAGGAAAGGGTGGATCCCACAAAGATACATGTAAGGCCCTATTAAAATAGTAGCCTTGTGCTTTTACTAAGGTCTTTACAATTCTAAGGTTATATCTAATTTCATTTCATTATTGAAAATGACTACAAGTACCATAATGCAATGTTTGTTTGTTTGTTTTTTCTTTTCTTTTCTTGGACACTGTATATGCTTCCCTCTTAAATGTTGATGTTGTAACCAATCCTGTGTAAGTTCACTTGTAATGTTATGCAGTTCGGGCCAATCAGATTTTGGGGGAAAGAAAAAAACGAGTGAATGGAGGCGAAGCAGAGAGCGGGGAGAGAAAAGCTTGGAAGAGAGATTGTATTGACATTAAATGAACAGAGAAGAAGCTAGATTTGGAAGAAAGTTTTCGCTCTACGAAGACTTTGTTTTTTTTTGATGTTCGCGGGACTGTATACTGTTACACGGAGAAGTCCCCTCGGCCACGGTCTGCTCACCACATATCCTGGAACTGTCGTGAGTAGCAGACAGAGAACAAAACTGTCTTTTTCATCCATGTAGGCTACCACTGTAGCAGTGTGGGTGAGTGAACATTATTTTTTTTCTTCTTTCTTACGACGGATCTCATTCCTCATCGGAGGCTGCGTTGTGGAATATATATTTTTTATGGATATGTTCATTAAGGTATCAAAGGTGACAGAGTGACTTTGCCAGAGTTTATTTTATTTCATGTTATCACACATTTGCATACATTTGACACACACACACACATACATACACCAATTTCAATTCACTTATTTTTCAGATTTCATTTCATTTAATTACCGCACAAAATAAATGTCACCTGTTTGTTATGCTTCATGCAAGAGTGGTGTTGCAATTATTTTCATTATATTTCATTTCTGAAGATTTACATAGTGTATGTCAAGGCTACTGATACAGTATTTCTTCAGTGGAGGCACTGCGCAAGTTGTTAATTTAAGGCATAGGCCCACGGTTGTAAGTTTCAATGGCTAATTCCCTACCTGTAAATGGTAAACAGGAAAAACCAGTAAATTCATCATCTATAACTGGGAATCCATTTGGGTGGTCATCACAAAAATAATGCTGCTATGGCTTCCTGGGAGCCTATACTTTATGCTGTTTAAGTTTCAGCAAAAGTCCTCACAACAATAACAATTATGGAAAATGTGTGAGTGGACACACTCATGTATGACAACAGGGCAAGCAACTGATTCTTTCTGAATTGGCTGGAGGAGGGATTTTTGTGATTGGTCACTACACTGGTGGAAGGAGGTGGAAGGGAGAGGAGGAAGTTGCAGTGACTCACAGAAGGCTATGACCAGCTACATTTAAAGCAATTAAAACCTGCAAATTTAATTACAAATTGAGTGATAATAAATGAACACAATTCATGACACAAAATTCATACAGAGCTTACATTCATTAGCTAATAAACTATATGTTAAATAATTTTTAATGGGGCTTATTAATGTAAACCATGTATTGACTTAAGAGATTATATTGATAGTAAAAAAATAATAGTAAAATTATACTGTAAAATATATTAAATATATTAAATATACTGTAGAATATTAACTTTATTATTTCTTTCTTTCTTTGTTCTTTGTTTTATTAAATTTTTTGCTTTAAACTATCTTTTTTCAGTGGTTCATTATTATTATGACTTGTTTTTAATATTTCATATCACCATTAACTATCACAGACTCGGTGATTAGTGGAGAGAACTCGAAGGAGAAGAATTGAAAAGTCAAAACAGAGTCAAAGGACATATGCCATAAATTACGTCCATTTTCCAGGTCTGTGAGGCACCACCTCTTCCTTCTACTCAGGTAAGCTAGCCTATTTAGCCCAGCATTATTAGCCCAGAACAGCACTTAACTGTTAACTTGCCGCTGTTACTATTTGCTGTTACAAGACTATTTGCCTTGTAATCATTGTTTTGGATTTTTTTTTTAAAGTGAGCTTTGGAAAAAACTGATACTTCTGGACAAAAATCTGGAAAAAGAAATAGAGTTCAGGCAGTACCTTCTTGTCTCCTTCCAGCAAAAGGAAATACAGGTGAGATTTGTTCAGCAATCATTGGTAGGATGCTGCATGATGATGTGTCACGTGAGGTTAAAGCAGATCCACTTATTTGTGAGTACGGTGACAGATTGTTGGAGAAGCATGGCAAAAAGGCATCTGGCTACACTCAAGTATCGCTGTGTTCGACCATCTCTTGCCGTCTAATTTGGACACACTCTTAAAACAGTGAGTGATATTCTGATCGGAAAATATGTGAAAGATGAAGATGAGGCATCTGCTAAAAGGGTGAGAAGCTTCCTTGACTTAGTGCAGTCAGAATGGAACCACTATGTCTCACATCGTGCAAGAACGAACTTAGAAGAAATGATCCCTCTAACTGAAGAAATTTTCAAAACTCAGGAGCAGAGTGCTGATCCATATGGGCCGAGTGACTCTGATCAGGACTCTGATAGTATGTAGTATATTCTTTGTTACATATAATGCACAGAAGGTTATAATCGACTTTGGGTAAAGTGAAAAGGGAGCAAGTGATATAATAACATGCCCAGAAGCTTCCTTGACTTAGTGCAGTCAGAATGGAACCACTATGTCTCACATCGTGCAAGAACGAACTTAGAAGAAATGATCCCTCTAACTGAAGATGTGATTTTCTCAAGTCAGTGGAACATGATGCCTGACATTAAATATGTCAACAACAAACTGTAGATGTAATACTTAATGTCTAATTCATGTTGCAGAAATTTTCAAAACTCAGGAGCAGAGTGCTGATCCATATGGGCCGAGTGACTCTGATCAGGACTCTGAGAGTATGTAGTATATTCTTTGTTACATATAATGCACAGAAGGTTATAATCGACTTTGGGTAAAGTGAAAAGGGAGCAAGTGATATAATAACATGCCCCTGGTCCAAACACCAAGAACAAAGTCAAGAAATCTGGGACTAAAAGAAAAGCTGAGCTTTAGAGTCTTTTGCCTCTGTATCTGTCATGTCTGGTCTGGTCTGTCATTTATGGTTTTTACTTCCTGCTTTTATTGTTGTGACTATGTGACGTCCTGTAGAGTCTATGCTCATGATTTTGTAGGAGGCTGGTTGACAGGTGAGGCGGGGACATCTTCTGCGCAGCTGCCTCCAATCTTCTCATCAGCTAGATCCTATTTATACCCGGATTTCCTGTTCCTCCTTGTCAGCGCGTCTCTCCAGTTCGGTTGGTAACGTTGTGACGCCGCATTTTCTCCAGAGCCTGTCTTTTTAAATCTTGTTTTTTTTCTGAACAGCTTCTAATGCTTGCTTTTTATTCTTTCTTAGTTTCTCCTGGTTCCTGAACTCCGCCTCACCAGCCGGCCAACTTCGGCGTCCTTTGTTTAGTTTTAAGACTGGTGTTTTTTGTTGTCTGGACCTCCCACTCCAGGTGGAATCCTGGAAGTTGGCACCACAATTTCGAGGTGGATCGGGTCATCAACGCAGCGGAGGGCAGCTTCGAGGTCCTGGTCTCCCTCAAGATCCATCCCACCTTCCATGTCTCCCTTCTGAAGCCAGTCACCACCAGTGACCTAGTGATCTGCAGTGTTGACAGCCTCTAAAGATGATACATACACAGTACTGTATAAGGATTTCATAAGGTTTAATGAAATTAGTAATACTGTTAATGAATAACATTTAAAATTGATCTTGATCTTAAAATTGATCAGAACACAAAATTCACCAATTGTGTGAACATTTGAAATCTGCCTAGCAACCGTCTGGTCCTCACAAGGCACACCAAATTCATCAGTTTATTAACCTTGTGTTTGTCAACATTTGAAGAGATTTTGTGGTTCCTTACCCCCACCTAGTGGTAAAAAATATGTATATACTGTGTGTGTGCGTTTTTTTTTTTTTTTCTTTTTTCCTTCTTCTCCTTATAAATTCTGGCAGGCTGCACATCAAGAGGTTAAATTCTGCCATCTGCAGTTCAAAGTTTTTACTCAGTCCTTCTCAACAGGTGATGGAAAAAAAAGTTAGTTGTAGAACTAATAATAGCCCTATTATTCTTAAGTTAGTAGATTTTCAGTTTGTTTTAGTTAAGTATTGTACTATTTTTGTAATTTTTAGTGATGGACCCACTACATTTAGTTCTTTTTACTCTTTATTTATTGTTTAAAAAAATGTGAATGTATCAGCAAAGATGTTGGTGTGCGATATATCTGGGACTGAGACACAACTTTTGAACAGGTTAAAGAAATGTAGTTATGCTGTGTTCTCCAGCTAGTATTTATGACATTAGCTTGTAAACTGTTGAGCAGATAGTTCTTTCTTTCATGTTATATTGTATTACACGAATGAGCTTTCAATCAGTTTAAATTATACAACATGTGTATGTAAAGCATGACTCCAATAAAGTTGGTATTAAAGATTTTCACAGCATTTATTTGTCGACATGAAATATTGGGACAAACACAGGCATTAAGAATTACATTAATTAGGGATCCACTCCAGGTCTGGGGTTGTGCTATTGCTCAAATGTAAAGGTACTACACGGTTTATTTGACACTTTAACCTGTTACACTCCTTCCCTATTTTTTGGGTCACTTTTTGAAAATAACATGTCCGAAATAAGTTATATGTGAATTACTTTGATATTACATAAAAATAACACTTGTGATGTGCCATCAGAAGTGTAAGCATCACTGTAGATGCCACCGTGTCAGATTAAATGCAGCCTGAACCCAGAAAAAATAAAGAATTTTCACCCTCGCCTAAAAAAGGCGTTTTATAATAAATATATCTTTGAATATATGCAGTAGTAGCTTACAAGCTCAAGAGAATCATGTAACAACATTTAAAAATAAGCTGGAGAAAAGCTGATGCTTAGGAAATGAAACGGAGCAAAATAACAGAGGCCTTAGTAAAGAAATGCCTAGGCGTTCCCCTATTTGCCCCTCCAAATAAAACCCAAATAAAGCCATCAAAAGGGAGAATAATTGTCTCAGACTGGAGGACCTTCACAGTGTCAGGTTTCACTGGTTTGAGTGGCCCTGTCCCTTTTCTGGCATCTGGTGGAGAGCTGGAGGCTCTCCTCTAAACCAATGGAATCACTTTGTGGTGTTTCCAATCATCTCATTCATTTCTTTTGATTTCTTACCTTTCGTGTGTCGTTTTTTTTTTTTTTTAAGTTTGACGTCGCTTTATTTAGTTTTATGTTGTGCACCACTGTGTGGCGCTGCGCTGCCCCGGTACCGGGGGCATAGGGGCTTAACAGACAAAAAAAAAAGCAGCTGCAGCTATTGATGGCTGCCATGTCAGGATCAAGCCACCCAGCGGCCATGATGGTCAATGCTACAAGAACAGAAAACTGTTTACCTCAATTAATCTCCAGGCACTTTGTGACCATCAGGGCCATTTCATCGACACCTACGTGGGCTATCCAGGGTCGGTACTTAATGTCAGAGTGCTCTGCCACAGTCCACTATACCAGCGGGCACTCTATCCTCCTCCAGGACACTTCATCCTTGCAGACAGTTTGTATCCGTGCCTCCAACACCCACTGCCCCCATCACTCCCTGCAAGAGGCCAGTGCAAGATGTGACAGCCCAGAGTTTCAATGCACATCATTCCAGGGCACGTTCTATTATAGAGTGTGTTTTTGGGATGATGAAGACTAGGTTCAGGGCCATCTTTCTACAAGTACTGGAGGCGCACCACACCTTTGTACTACACAGTTAGCACTCGATTGAGTTACTAAAATACAAAATAAATAAGAGTAAATAATGTCTTAACTTTCATTGACAACAATTTAAAAGGTTATAACAGCTTGTGCCATCCTCCATAACATGTCAACTCCATTGTCATCCTAAGTTCTGTTCCAAGCAATATTTGTGTGTGTATATATATAAATTAAAAACAGACAGAATGTTGAGAAAGTGCTTTAATAAATAAAAGTGGCTTAAGTTTTTTCTTTCTTAAAAAGAAAATCCACCATCCTTTCCAATAAGGACAATAGCCTGTTTAGCCTCTCATTTATTTCCTGGGATCTCCTCTCCTCTGCCTCCCTCTGCTGCCTTATGTCCTCTTTAAAGGGGTCCAGCAGCTCCTCCTCCCAGGCCCTTTTCTGCTCCTGCTGTGGCGGCTGCTACTGTTCCTGCTGCTGCTGTGGCTGCGGCTGCTGTCCACCCACTCCTGGTTTATCCTCAGGGATTAAGGCAATAATAACTGGGGGAGAGGTAGTTGGTCTCTGCCCTACATCCATAGGGACAAACCAAGGCCAAGTTTCAGCAGTGGGCTTCCCTCTAGCACCCTGAACTGTCCCTGGACACTTACAATCCTGAAGCAAAGGAAACATTTATGTAATTTAACAAGAATAACTGCATCAGTTAAAAATAAAGTACTTATTTTATGAATGTTAATGATTACAGTGCAATTAATGTTAAATAAAATAATGATAACTAATAATAACTTTAGGGCCACATGGTTGGTGTAGTGGTTAGCACACTTGCCTTTGCAGCAAGAAGTCCCCGGGGTTTGCGACACGGTCGGAAGAAGTGCATTGGGATTAGGTCAACAGGACACTCCAAATTACCTGTAGGTATGAATGTAAGAATGAATGTTTGTCTAGATGCAGCCAGGGCGTTGAAGGGGTCCGATTCGGTGGGCTCAGGATTAGGTCCCTGCTTTTTGCAGATGACGTGGTCCTGTTTGCTTCATCGGGTCGTGATCTTCAGCTCTCACTGGAGCGGTTCGCAACCGGATGTGAAGCGGCCGGGATGAGAATCAGCACCTCCAAATCCGAGACCATGGTCTTGAGCCGGAAAAGGGTGGAGTGCCCTCTCCGGGTTGGGGATGAGATCCTTCCTCAAGTGGAGGAGTTTAAGTATCTCGGGGTCTTGTTCACGAGTGAGGGAAGAATGGAGCGGGAGATCAACAGGCGGATCGGTGCGGCATCCGTAGTAATGCGGACTCTACATCGGTCTGTCGTGGTGAAGAAAGAGCTGAGCCGAGAAGCGAAGCTCTCGATTTACCGGTCGATCTACGTTCCTACCCTCACCTATGGTCATGAGCTGTGGGTAATGACCGAAAGAACGAGATCGCGAATACAAGCGGCCGAAATGAGTTTTCTCCGCAGGGTGTCTGGGCTCTCCGGGAGGGGCTCAGAGTAGAACCGCTACTCCTCCGCATTGAGAGGAGCCAGATGAGGTGGCTCGGGCATCTGGTTAGGATGCCTCCTGGACGCCTCCCTGGTGAGGTGTTCCGGGCATGTCCCACTGGGAGGAGGCCCCGGGGACGACCCAGGACTCGCTGGAGAGACTATGTCTCTCGGCTGGCCTGGGAACGCCTCGGGATTCCCCCAGAAGAGCTACAAGAAGTGGCCGGGGAAAGGGAAGTCTGGGCTTCTCTGCTTAAGCTGCTGCCCCCGCGACCCGACCTCGGATAAGCGGCAGAAAATGGATGGATGGATGGATGTTTGTCTGTCTCTATGTGGCCCTGCGATGGACTGGAGGGGATGGGTGTCACCACTCCCTCCAGGCCCACTGTATTTTTTTAAAAGAGTTTGCCGATCTACTTTCTGGTATTATTTCTGAGGCTCTTCTTCTACGTGATTTTAAAATACACGTATGCTGCAATTTAGAGTCCACCAGTTGGTCTTTTGTGTTTTATTCTGCAGAAGGAACAGGTTCACAGAGCACAAGGTGGTCTGTGAAAGAGTTCAGAATTGTGGAGTGAGTCACAGCTTCTTATAGGCAAAAAGATGGTTGCACAAGAGGAGGTTATATGTCCATAAAAGGCAGAAGCAGTTAAGACCAAAGTAAATCAAATGGATGGTCGAACGGTGAAAATGAGGGAGGTAAGCATTATGTATTCCTTTTAGAAAGTGGAGACTGGTGGAGACTGGCACCGCTGATAGTGTAGGCCTCCTCAGTAGAGGATATAAGGCTGTTAAAAACATGGTTGATATTATGAACTTGTATTAGATATAGGGATTTTCCATTACATTTTCCCCCTTTCCCCCTTTTTGATTGAAAGATCAACCAGAAGGAAAATCTCAATGGAAGACAAACAATAAACACTTTCAAAACAATTAAATGAAAATACTAATTCAAATCAAAACAATCACCAAGATAAATTTAAAATACTGATTTGAAACCACTCAAGGAATAAGGAAAGTTAAAAAAGTCAAAGTGTAAAACAAACTACTAGGTAAAACACTAATAGTAAATTCAGAACTATGCTGAAGGACATCAAATGCATTACACCATCACTGGTTTAAAATACATCATCATAAAAGGATGGAGAGAAAAGAATGCAGACGCTGTTTTTGTGGCACAGACACCAAACAAAAATAGCTAAGCCATAGTTTGAAAAATGACAAAAAAAGATATCATATCTAGAGCGATTCTATTTTGTCATGTCATGAGAGATGAAGCAGAAAGTTGTTCAGCAAGGCCAGTGAGAACATCATGAGTATAACTGATGAAATGTTGTTGGTTATAAAATAGGTAATTAATCCAATCTACATTCTTATTCACCATACACCAAAAGCAAAGGAAAGATTCAAATCCAGCAGTAATCTGATTACGAGCTTTGAATTTGTCTGGGACACCTCTAGGAACGCCAATGGAGTCTACGTACACCTTGACATCAAAACTACCTGGAACAGATCTTTTGATGCGAGATGTGTGTGATTCAACAGGAATAGCCAGTCTGATGTCAGAGATAAGTGTAACATGCGCATAGACCAGACCAGCCTCGTGGTAATGTCTGACACAGTTTACTGTCACCACAAATCCAATAGATATCAGACAGTGGGCATGTCTGATTATTAATTGCAGCAGTTAGGAAAGACAAATATCCAGCACTGTCCAGTTTGTCCATGTTAAGAGCTTTGGACATATGCCAGTCAGATTCAGAAGGAACCTCTACAGCGCAATAACAGTAGCCTGGGAAGTCACCCACATTTTTCACATGAGGATCGGTGCGAGTGAGCCTGTAGCAAGTAATTACAGCACCTGGGGCCATTGGGGGGTGGATGGAATATTTGACAGGATTAGAGGACAAACACACTACACAGGACGATTGCGTAATTGTGCGTGCGGTATAGTTAGCCAATTGGTACCACAAATTGTTTTGCAGTCACTTCAGAGCTAATGAGTCAAGATTAAATGGTCTGACAATAGATCAATGCACGGCACTTGAATGAATGATTGTAACTCCGAGCAAAGTTTATCAACGTTAGTTTAGTATAGTTCAAACAGCTTGATAACTAGACAAAGATTCCAGCCAACTGCAACAGCAATTGCTGCAATGAGTTTACCAACAGGCGAGCAATATTTTAGAGTCAGGTTAACAGGCAAACGCACAAATCACACAAATCTATCATAGACGTTCTGCTTGCCCATATACACAAACCTTCTACACAGTCAGCGCTCATATTTGAAACATATTACTGGAGTCCAATAAAGACGTGAGCTTACCGGTAGCCTTTCTGATCTTTTCCTTTTCCCACGCACTTTAATTCCATGATTTGATTTAGCGTTTCCTCTTTCCTTATGCTGTCCTCAGCTGTGTTACCAAACACCCAAACATACGTGCTGCTTCTATTGTCCTGAGTTTGTCTGCTGCGGGCTGCTAATTAGTCTAATTTTGTTCACCTGTTGAGGCACGTTGCAGAGCAGTTCACTCTCTGTTACGCACAGCAGTAGCAAGGCCATCTCTCATGCACCCGCCCACAGGCACACCTCCTGGCAGATCGCCGCTACACCTCCCACTCGATCTTTGCATGGTGCAAAGGGGAAGATGCTGAGTTGATCCTCCACTGGTATGAGGACGATGAGGCGCCGCATGTCCCAATGCAGTCTGGTACCCAGGAGATCCATAGATCCGGACCCTTTTTTGTTAAAAAGTTTTGGAGTCCTCATCTGAACACATCCACTTGGAGGGACCTTCACGTGGACATCCCGGACGATGCCTTTGGGGTCTGCATTTACACTGATGACTCTTGCTAGCTTGAATTGCCCCCTTAGCGCATTTTGGTCGCAGAGCCATACTATATCTCCAATGGCGTTTCTTTTCGCAGTATGCCACTTGCTGCGGATGAACAGGTTTGGACCTGCAAGTTGGCTCCAGGACTTCCAAAAGTGGCTAACTTGAGTTTGCATCTCTTGCAGCCTTTTGAAGGGGTAAGTGGTATAGTCAAATGCTTTAAAATCTCCACTTTGTGTGGCTCGACCAAGCAACAGAGTGTTCGGAGTGATGTATTGGATGTGGTCTTCACGGCTCTGAATTCTGGCATCAATAGGCCTTTCGTTCGCAAGATTGGCAGCTAGCTTAAGCACCGTAAGGAATTCACTGAAGCTAAGGCCTGAAGCTAAGGCCTCCTCCTCCACCAAGACTTTGGAGAGCTCTTTTAGTGATCTTGACCGCAGCTTCGGCAGCGCCATTTCAGTGGGGCGAATCGACTGGAAGGATTCTCCATGTCCAGTGGGTCCCATTCTTGGCGGCATATTCTTCAAGTGGATCTCTGTTTTGTTGTCTCAGGTAAGTGTACATCTCTTCCAAGACAGGTTTTGCTCCGATGAAGTTCGTACCTGGATTGGACCAGATGTTCTGAGGATGGCTTCGGACAGAAGTGAACCTCTGGTAAGCAAGTAGAAACCTCTCTGCCGACAGCATGTTTGCCAGTTCAACATGGATGGCTCAGCTTGACATACATCAGAAAAGTACGCCCCATACTTTCATGCTCACTCTCCTCTTGACATCATCCTTGATTTGGTATGGTCCGAACAGGTCGATGGACGTGAACTGAAATGGAACAGCCGGACTCGACCTCTCTTCAGGTAAGTCTCCCATTATTTGCTGACAAGTTCTTGCTCTTGCCTTTTTGCAAATGACACACTTGTCGACAACCTTCTGGGCAATAATTCTTCCTCTGATTACCCATGCTTTCTTTCGCATCCGCAGCAAAGTTCCTGCCACTCCATCATGCCCCTCACTGTGTGCTTCTCAGGCCAGGAGGGTGGAGACCCAAGACTGGAAAAGTAGCAGGGGAACGGCCCTGTGGTCTTTGTTGAAGGTCTGGATCCTGCCACCACACATCAGGAGTCCACTTGTTTGATCCTTGTAAACAACCAGTCTGTCAGTTGTTGTATTCAGAAAGTGCACACCCTCTTGTGCTGCCAGGCATAGGTTCAGGAACACATTTTCTCTTTCACTGACCGTGATGACACCAGATGAAGGTACTGCCTCCCAATTTTCTTTGTCTCCCATCTTAGTACATATGTATTTCTTTGCTGCCCTCCAAGTTCATGCTATCGTCCCGACCAGCTGTCTTAGACTGCTGAAGCGCCTTTCGTCCAATAGCTTTTGGACTGCTGCTACTGCTGGTGATCTTCTGGACTTGGATTCTGTTTCCTGGCCTCTGAATGGATCTTGCGCTTTCTGTTGACTTTGGGTGAGTACCGCAACAAATGTCTTCTTCTGCATTCTTGTGATACTGTCAATATGGTGTGTATGGTGTGGAAGAAGAAGGTCTGTAGTGACTGGTCTAAGCAGGTTAATTGACTGTGAACAGAGCAACACAATCTCATTTAGAGCACTACTAAAGCAGAGATAGCTTTAGTCTGGAGATCAATATTAACATCCACAGATGTAATTAGATGGTGGTGGTGGTGGTGGTGGTTTGTGTGTGTGTGTGTGTGTGTGTGTGTGTGTGTGAGTGAGAGAGAGAGAGAGAGAGAGAGAGAGAGAGAGAGAGAGAGAGTTGGAACAATGTGCTAGAAAAAAACTTTTTGAAGGCAAATTATTTTAAAAGTTCCCAGCTTAATGTATAAAATGTATGCATACAGTGAAAGTTATTGTGTTCCATTTATCAAGAGAAGATGGGTCTGAAATCTAATTAAATAATACGGACATACTATAAGTCATGTCAGTCACTACCTTATTGTCAATATGTATGCCAATATTTGTATACAAAATGCTCCCAGGTGAGAACTGAACCAAAATGAACCAGTGAATTGCAGTCAGGGCTGCATAGTTTCTGTATACAACTGCAATACATCCTCCACACGTGAAGGAAATGTTGCTACAAGAGCATTATGTATATAAGAGGCTGGACTGAAAAGTATATAGGCTGACCATGCCACAATGGTTGAATGTGGTTTGTTTTTCAACAGTCTTCCCTGCAGTCTACATACTTCTTCATTCAGAGTTGCAGTGCTTGGATGGAGGTAAAAGCTCTGATCCTAATAGGCCATACTGTTAGCAAAAAAGCTCTTCAACAGCAGAATATTTCCACTACATAGACTGCCTTTTTGTCTCCAATTTACAGTCAAATGTCTGTCATTGATCAATGTTTTCTTTGGTGGTGGATGTGGCAGGACATCCAGACCTTGGGGCGTCTTCAAGACATTCCCTACTGTTCTAGAATTTACCTGCTCATTATTGGGTGAGTTAATAAAGCTGTCCCATCATCCCCTAATGCAGCAAGCCTGTCAGCATGGATGTCATTAAGGGCTAATTCCTTTTTCCTGCAGATGTCTGGTAACACCATAGTGCCAAATTCTGTCCATGCTAACAGCGTGTTTCAAGTACTGATTTTCAAAATCCTCCATTTGTCATGTGAACTTTTATATGAAATAGTGAAGGTGACTTCCGCTGCAGAGCCCATCTCTTATTATACTGCTACATTCCGCAGATATGACTGCTTCTCCTCCAAGATCTTAAGAGTCTTAGTGTTGGTGCAACCTGTCATCCCACCTCTTCTCCTTCCCCTCCTTATCTGCTACCAAGTCACTTCATTCTGACTGTGTCAACTTTTTGAATTATGTTCTTTCTTCATCTGAAGGAGCCACTTCACTTTCTCGCCTCTGCTGCTTCCCCTCGCATGCTATGTTGTAGGTTTTAATTTTTGTCTTTTCTGTGGTAAAGTCATCTCTAGTCATTAGCAGTGTATTAAGCTTCAGTTTCAGTGTGCAAATACACTGTATGTAATGTTACATCCCACTGGGGGGTTTACAAGTTCACTCAAAATTCCCCTGCCAACATTTGCCATCTGTTAAAGCTGTAGTAGACAAATTGCTGATTGCTTCTTGAGATTTATTTTCAGATTGTTAAAACTTTAATCTTTTGGGATCATAGGTCCTCCACTGTTTGGCCAATAATAACACTGTTATTTTACTGCATTTGTGAAGTGTCTCTCTTTTAGACTCTTTCACTACTTTAGGTCTATTTGCAATGCAGACGTTACAGCTAGTAGGGTTCTTAGAGCAGGTGTAATGGAAAGGCCAGTATTAGCACCCTCTCAGCATTTCTCTCTGAAATTCCCTGTGGTTGGGCATTTTTCAGAGTAGTATAACTTTTTTTATATTTTTTACATGTTCATGTATATTTCCCGCCACTGGCCTTTATGCACCAAGATTTCCCCTGACTCCCTAAATCTTTTCACATTATGAATTCTAGATGTGCGCATTCTCATAGCTGATGTATTTTGGTCTGTGTTTTCCAACTCTTTTTTTTTTTACTTCTGATCAATCAGAACCCGTTAAAATGTGATTGGGCAAACTAGAGACAGAAACCAAAGGCAGTCACAACAATACAGAAACACAACCAAACATAACACACATAACATGACATGACATAACATAGCATAACATAATAACATAACATAGCATAACATAACACAATACAATCTATTTACAAAATACAATAAGATACAATACAATACAATAAATCAACTGCATAAACACTGAAGATCTTTGTACTTTCATGTGTCTCATAAAGTGTTAAGTCATTTAAAAACGTACATTTAATGGGTTTTATTGCATTTTTTGTTTTGCATTTTTCTGGAAATGGGGTGTCTAATAAAAAGCATCCAGCTCCCAAATGAAAATTCTTCTTCTTCTGACCAACATAAATAAGTTGATATATATTGTACACACATGAATATCTATTATTATCAAATATCTATCAAAATATATGTTTATTTCAATGGTCTCATATCATGTTCTACTTAAAGTACTGATATTTTTAAATTTTGGGACATCAAAATGGAAACAACTCAGCCCCTTTGCATGGCACAATGGTGGGTTAGGGTTAGGCCAACACCTGGCTACTTAGGATCTTTGACTCTTTCATACCAGCCCACATCAGGTGTTTATAGATTTTGGTGCCAAACAGTCATGACATTACACTGTGACTTAACACATATCTCCGAATAGGTCTCTTTGAGATGAATCCATTGGTGCAAGTTTGGTCTTGATAGGGCATTCCTGTTATTTCATTTAGTAGTTGGTTCTTCAATATGCACATTGACACATATTTAACAGCAGGCTGTTCCATAAACGTGTAATGCATGAAGGCTGCCTCACATGTGTTCTAGTATTAATAAAGGGAATAGTTAAAGGCCAGTTCATTTTACCACCTCATATTGCTGTTAATGGTATTTAAAATACAGAAATTAGAACTGTATTTAAATGCTGGAAGAAAATCTTATTGAGCAGCAATATTTGTTGGCTCTTACCTCTGAACTTGCTTAACTCTCAGTGCCAGTGCTGTGCCAGGAACATTGTGTTATCCTTACCTAAATACAGTACATGAGGCAAAAAAAGATGTGCAGCTGTTCAGGCTGAAAGGTCAAACAGGTTAATGCCAGGTCACGTCTGGCAAAAATAGAATGCTGACACGGTATATATTGTAATACGTATACCAAATTTGATCCAATAATACAGCCCCAATATCCAAAAGAAGCTGCTCAACAGTCTTTTTTGTTGTTGATGTGCTAAATGTTTTTATTGGTGAAATGATTGAAAATTATTCATTTTGATCCCCCCCCCCCCTCCACTGACTCCATAGACGAGTAAACCTGAGCTTAGTATTCATCTTAGAGTGACTGACAAAGCACCAAGTTTGGGCTTAGTTGCCCCACTAGAAAACCACTGTAGATGACTGCCTGTGTGCCTTTACTATAATTAATAGACCTCTGCTTCACTTTTAAATGCAAGTTCATGGTTGAATATATTTTGATTAATATTAAAAAACCTTAAGATGGCGCGGTCCTAGTGACTAGTGCTGTCCTAGTGGCAGCTTGTTGCAGTAGCTCCGTGTAGTTCTGTTAGTTTATTGTATTTTATTGCGTTTTTGTGTGTTTTTTTTAATCTTTATTTTTACACTGTCCTGTGCATCGTCACCACACACAACGGTGAGATGCTTTTCATACGGATTGCACATTTCTTGCTCATTTTAATTGCACTTGGGTCTCTCCGGAACACTGGGAGCCATGCCTGCAACACCTCCGCCGGCATTGTTTACACTCGTGACTAGCTGATGGCCCTGAGATACCTGACTCTCTTGGCCGGAGAGAGACCCACCATACCCAAGGAGCTAAAGAGGAGACGGCGAGGCTGCAGAGCGGGGCTTAAACGGAGGATGAAGAAGAGGAAGTTTAAGCCCTACATCCCTGCAGTTGTCACTGGCAACGTAAGATCACTGGCAAATAAAGTGGACGAACATGCATATATTACACCTATACCTACACTATATATCCCATATATATCATATCTGTGAGTAAGGCTAAAGGTGTTCTTTTTATTATCACTATTATTACTATTTCCATTATACACTGTTGCTGCTACCATGAGTACTATATACTGTTGTTACTATATTCTGTTGATTACTACTCTATACTTGATTACTACTATATACTGTTATTATGTACTGTTATTATCAGTGACATTACCACCATAACATCAGTATTATACCATCATCTTGCCACTGCCCCTTATCTGCTTACTTAACTTGTTTTTCTAAATGCCCTTGTCCCACTCTATATATTTTATTTCTATTCTTACTCCTAGTTTACTGCACTTAAGTATTTTGCTCTTCACTCTGTTGTATTAATACTGGGCTACTGTGACAACTTAATTTCCCTTCTGGGATAAATAAAGTTATCTATCTATCTATCTAATATTAAAAACCATTATTGGTTGAAACTAAATGTTATGTTTTGAGTTACTGATGCATTCTAAAAGAGCATTTCATGATTTATGTTTAATCAAAAATGAAACAAGATTAGTCAGTGAGGGACATTTATTCGCCATTCAAGGCCTTTTCCCACCACTGGGTCCAGCAGAAAATTGACATGGGGAAAAATATCAACAGCAAGACACAACAAATAAAGTGCATAGGGTAGTGGTAAAAAAAAATGTGTTGTGTCTTTGCCTTTGTGTATAAATTCAGGTCCACAGTTGTCTGCTCTTGGAACAATTATTTTATGCACACTGCACATACAAGCGTAATGTATAGCTGTATGACAAATAAAGTATCTACCTACTGTATCTTGTGCTTTATACTAAACTTAAGTTTCCACTGAAGGTCTAAATCTCTCTCGTATACTGCTGTGTTTCTCTGTTAGCACTTTAACACTAGCAAGCACCAACATGGTTCCAGTTTGGGTTTTTCACTCACCTCCTGTATAAATAGTCCTTGCTTCCCTTTGTCTTCATCAGTTTGTCTACTTCATTTCATGCCGGTGTAAGTCAAGCGTGACCACCCAGTGTTTAAGTAATCTAGTGTTCAGAGTGAGTTAATTTTTTTTTCATCCTCTTTGAGTGCACTTTTGTTTGTTTTTGCATACTCTTTGAGAGTATTTAGTTTGCCTTTTTTGGAAAAATAAATACTTTTATTTGATTACCAAGTAATCAGAGTCATGCATTTGAGTTCCTCAGAACTGTCTCAGGTTGTGATATGCCATCATCACTCCCATCCCCAAAACAGCAGCAAACAGCTTTAATAATTTCAGACCCATTGCACTCACATTGGTGGTGATGAAGTGCTTTTAGAGGCTGGTCTCTGGTCACATCAAGGCCTGCCCCTAGAGACAACCATGGGTGTGTTATTGGGCCTTTCTCAGCAGATTTAGGAACAATAATTTATGAGAAATTGTTAATGAAAATTTCTAGGTTGCACAGAGGCCTTATTGCAAAATTATGTGATTTGTGAGTTTCAACTGGTCTATAATGAGTTGTTAAGCCGAGGAAGACCAAAATAATAGAATTGTCTTTTATAATTCCCCTTTTATTGATTTCTACAATAAACATAGTATATACAGTAGCATTAAACTATCAATTTACCATCAATCAAGTTTTATACACTTAATCCACAGAGACTAAAAAAAATCTGAATAAATTGAAGATATAATTAAACAAAACTGATTCAAATCAATATAAATAATATAATCAATTATGCCATAAATTACAATAAATCATATATGTAATCACCCCCTTTTATCCATACTGTTCTCTACCATATAATTCATGAATTTATCCTTCCAGGCAAACAGGGGCCTATCAGAGGCAAACTCTCTCCCCAGGGAAAGAAGAACACCTGTGACACCAGAGCATTACAGGAGCTCACAGTGAAGGTCACAAATCACATGACACAGGAACCAAAAGACTTCCTCAAAAAAGGTGCAAGAAGGGTTAAAAAGACACCAGTGCTCTGTTCTACAATGGTCAAACCTGGAAGTCAGTGAGAAGAAAGACCTATAGAAACTTCTCTTTTACACATACTGTAGTGATAGGTGATGTTCAAAGACAGATCACAATACATTTTATCAATAATTAAATAGTAGGAAACATGACATGAATGTGCAAACATTTCCTCAGTTGTTTTAGTAGATTTACATCCTGGGGGAGGCAGCTCAAACCAGACCCAAAAAAGATTGAGGCACTGGTTAATTGCCCAACCCCTTCCTCCCGTAAGCAGTTGCCAACAGTTCCTGGGTTTTGCTAAAAAGCTTTATCTGGGGATATAGTAAGGTTGCCTCTCCGTTAAACAGACTGACTTCTACCTCTTCGCCTTTCAAGTGGTCCCCGGAGGCCTCCTTCACCACATTCAAGCAGCTCTTCACCCCCACTCCTGTCCTCTGTGACGGGTGGTGTATAAACCCAATTGCAGTACCAAAGCACAGAACCGAGGATGGGTTTGAGAGTTTATTCAAAAACAGGCAAACAGGAATCAAAGGGACAAGGCAGGATACATGATCAGAAACAGAAGGCAGAGGCAGGTTACCGGGGATCAGGTGAGACAGGTTAATCCAAGACAAGCTGGGTCGGCAACAGGAGGTCAGGCAGAATAATGCTGGAAAGTCTCGCATGGCAAAGAACAATCTGGCAAGTGAGAGAGTGTGGGGCTGGTGAATATATGCTGGGCTGATTGCAGGGAAATGGGAAGCAGGTGTATGCACAGGTGAACTGAGTTGCCTGATAAGGTGGGAGTGGCTGGGAGGTTGGGTGAAGCAGAGGCAGGGAGAATGGAAAAGTACTGAGAAAGAGTGACTGAACTGTGACACCTTCCCTCCAATTCATCATCAAGGTTGATGGCTCAGATACCGGCATTGGAGCTGTCCTCTCCCAGAGGAACCCTAAGACCAGAAACTATAAACTCGGTAGAATGCCAGGTGGCGTATCTTGAGGGGGTTATTGTCATATCCCATGTCTGGTTTGGACTGTTTCCCCTCCCTTATCTTTAGTTCCTGTTTTATTTTAAGTTCCCCTGTGTTTCTCAGAGAAGTGTTTTGTTTTATGTTTCAGGAGGCTGGGTGGTCGGCATGGCAGGGACTGTGATCTTTGCAGCTGTTTCCTATCATCTCATCATCCTCCCCCTACTTAAACCCCGGTTTCCTGCTTCCTGTTGTCAGCGCATCTTGTCAGTTCACCTGGTAATCTACGCCACGTCGATTCGTTATACACTCTTATGCTCATTTATCCGCTCCTTGTTTTTTTTTTTAAGTCTTTGTAACGTTCGCTTTTTGTTCTCTTTTTCTAGTTCCCATGGTCTTTCCTGAGCAGCGCCAGTGTTTTAGTTAGATTTTCATGGAATGGTTTTTTGGTTTTGTTTTTCTGTAAATAAATCGTGTTACTACTTTTTACTCCCATTTCTGCCTTTTGGTTCTTCTTAGTCTCAATTGATTTTCCCAAAATCATAACATCACTGTTGTAAATAAATAACTTGTCTTAATTTACCTCTACCTCTCAGTTTCCTACTTGGATCCTGCCCACCCATTCATTACAACAGAAAGAGAGAGATACTGTCATTTAACTTACTGTTGTTTAAGATAAAGATGAGTCACTGACATACAACTTCCACTTTGTCCTTCCACCTTTCTTGATCTTGTCTGAATCCCTGTAAGAAATGTCTCCCAATGTAATAATAAAAACATTCTTTTTATTAGAAAAAAACTTTTTTAAAGAAAGGATGAGACTTCATATTTTATGATGTTTTTAATTAAGAATTACATTTGTTTTCTTCATTATAATGGGTTAACATGAAGTGCGAGTGAAGCAGTGTTTTATTTTTATATGATTTTACTTGTTTTTGAACAAAATTATGTAAGACGAAAAAAAATAAAAACTCACAGGTAAGGGAAAGATCAATCTGCTACATGGATTTCTGGCAAGGTTAAGACCTGAGGCTCTTAAGCTACACTGTGTTACGGTGTAACCTTCTTATCTTTTTTCTCTCTGTAAATGTTTGATGTTTAGTTTGTAACTTGTAACTGCTGAATGAATCTGTCCGTCCTGGAAGAGCGATTCCTCCTCTGTGGCCCCTTCTGAGGTTTATCCCATTTTTTCCTTGTATAAGTGTTTTTTGTGGAATTTTACTCCCCCGATGTGAGGGTCAAAAGATAGAGGGTGTCATGTGCTGTACAGACTGTAAAGCCCATCGAGGCAAATCGTGTTAGTGATGCTGGGCTATATAAATAAAATAAAACTGACTTAACTGCTGCATCACATAGCGCGTGTGTGTCCGAATGTAAATGCACATGTGTGCACCATGTGGGTGGGGAAATACACTACGCCACATTACAGTAGTATAGTAGTATTCATTATATAGTATAGTACAGTAGTTTCATATTTTCAATAGAGTTGGTTAATAATAACTGAATAAAGCCTACCTTGTCATTAATTTATTTTGTTTATATGCTGCCCTATATTCACCAATACAATACAATTTACTGCTTTTTATAAAGAGATAAAATTAATTTTGAGGAGAATTTTGTTTTGCTTCTCAAAATGCTCTGTTTTCCCACCCCTGGTTAAGAGGTATTTCTTTTCCCAGAACACTTACAGTATATTCTATACATGTTATATCTTGCTGATTTAATGAGTAATTAAAGCAAATTAACTTAACATGTCCGTCTACAGGTTTACAGAATTCAATAAATCCTGTTATTATTGTCAGTCAAGTGAAGTTGGATTTATAGAACACTGAAACACTTTGTTAAATTGTATTGCAATAGACATTTTAAAGTAAACCCACAAATGATCTATTTTAATCCTTTACTGTATGAATGATAGAGCTAGAGCGCATGTTATGAATTCATAGCATTTAACAATGCAGTGTTAGAGACTAAATGGAATGAAAATATATTATATAATATTTTAAACAGACTTGACTTGCACTCATACTGAAAGACTTGGGACCTGACTTGACATGGACTTGCAAAAAATGAACATCTCTGAGCTCTGCAGCTTACTCAAACAATAATGACTCATGCACATCATTATGCAGCCTACATATCACAGGGAATTAAAGAGGACATTCACCGGAAAAGTCTTGGTTCACTTTTAAAACAGCGAACCGAGACAAACAGAAAGCACACACGATCTCTGCTTTCTGCAGTCAGTATTTAGCATACGTGCTAACCTGAGACACTCACAAGCCGACACAAAAATACACACATTTCCACACAAGTCATCCAGCGGTTTGCTTGTAAACAGCATCGTCTGGAGCTGAGACAAACACTCTCACTCACTCTCACTCACTCATTTTCTACCGCTGCTGAGACAATCAGAAATCAGAAAACACACACGCTGCCTTTCGGATAACCCTGCAATTAGCCGTTGTTAGCTATTGCTATACAAGACAAGAAGCAGTCAAGTGCAGAAAGACATTATTACTTAATTTGGAAATACTTACATTGCCTTGAGGAAATCCATTATGGATTGTTGCTTCCTGCTGATGAGTCCAGCTTTGTATTGCCCAAACTATTCATTTGTTCATTCAAGTGACTGCTACAAACAAACAGCATTTCAAGAAGCTTAGCAGGGATATTACTATCAAAAATGAAAGATATCCACTCTGCTTATTTTTCCTCATTAGAAGGGAGTCTATGAAGCATCTGGTGTTGTTTTTGACAACCAGCAAGACAAGATGCTCTCAACAGACACAATTGTTGTAATGGCGCAAGCGATTCAGCTTCTTCTTCAGGTTGAATGTTCACGCCCATGACCGGGAGTAGCTGTTGGGGGAGGGTTTGTTGCACGGCAATTGTGCTCGTAACATGCTTAAACACGACTTTTCAAAACCGCTTGCTTGAGCACAGATAAACAGAGAAGCCCCTTTTTTTCTCAAAAGTGGCTGAAGTGATTATTGTGACACTTAAGTGATGTTTAGATAAGGGAGGGACAAGGGGACACACCACTGAAGTTTAATAAAAGCTAGGAATTTGTTTCCATTTGCTGTTGGTTATAGATACCATATCTAAAGACTCTTTCATGGGTAATTTCCACTCTCTTATTTTGTTAACTTTTTTGTTGCCTGTGTAGGACATTTCTGTGCTCGGTGTTTCAGGAGGCAGTTTGTTCCTCCTTTATAATCGTCCGTACCTGTATGAGATTGGCTTTTGCTTACGAAACGCTTTTTCTTAACTCTTTGTTCCCCCCAAAACGGGGCCAAAACCTTTACAATATTACAGAGAGAAAAGAAACCCAACAGTTCACACAATGAGCAAACACTAGGCATCAGTGGAGAGAAAAAACTCCCTTTTAACAGGAAGAAATCTGTGACTGAACCAGACTTAGAGATGTGCAGTCATCTGCTTTGACTGGTTGGGGTGAGAGGAAAATGGGGGACAGAGAGAGGTGGGGGAGAGAAAGGGGGGAGAGAAAAAAAAAGAGGGAGGTGGGGGAGAGACAAAAGAGAGAGACTAGGAGCAAATACACAACAGTTGTATCAAGTTTAGAATCAGTTATTATTAAAGTCATTTATTATTTGTTGTCATTTGTTATGTCGTTTATAGAACTACGTGTAATGATATAACAAATGGGGTTTTGTATGGATCCAAAATAAGCAGAGTTCCTGTCAGAAATGTCGTGATAACAAAATAATTTATTTATAAGTTTAAATCAAACCGATCAAGCCACGATTAACAAAGAATGAGGAGACTGGCTGGCTTGCCAAGCGATCACCTCCCGGGACCAAACTAGGGAAAAAGGAGAAACGGAAGTAGAAAAATCAAAACTAGAAAAAAACAGATAATCCAAAATAGCAACACAAGAACTGAACTGCAACACAAGAACTGAACAGATCAGATTAGCCACGCATTACTGTGAGACGTGCTGACACCTGTCGTGGAAAATGAAATCTCAGAGTCACTGCCACCAATTCCTGCTGCAGGTGTTTTGCAGTCAGTCAAGGGTTTTTGACCACCTGCCTCCTCAGGACTCTGGTAGCAGACATTGATACCTTCCTTCCTTCCTTTGTTGAAGAAGCTTCAAGTTTCACACCAATTATGGAAGACACAGGCCTCATTGTCTACACTTCAGGTATATTGCAGTTGAAAGAAGGATTTAAAGACCATGTCCAGTGACTGAGGCTTCTACAATGAGCTGAAGGCCTGGTCTTTTCTGTTGTGCATCATGATTTGGTATGATGTTTTGTATCACATTAATCTTTTGATTAAGCTGTTTCAAAGTCCTGATGTGTCCCTGGAAACACTCAGAAACACCAGGGAAGAATGGGCTTGTTTTGTGTCAGACGCAATAGACACTGCAGAAGAACTGAACATTAAAATTAGGGTTACAGAAAGAAGACAACAGAAAACTCTCTTGAAATATTCAGCCTGAGGGCTCAGAGGAAACCCAGTCTACTGCAGAGTAAACATTAAGAAAATAATTATTTCTTCCATTAGTAGACACAGCACTGAAAGGCCTGACAGAGAGAGTTTCTAGAAAGCAATAAATTTACACTCTGTACAGTTTTCTGTTTTCTAAAGCTAACATGAATCAAGCAACAGAAACAAGAAAACAACAAAGTTCTTGAAAAAAGTTTCAAGAACTTTGAGCCAAAACTGCATTAAATTGAAGCAGAGGATTTAGTGTAGCAGGGAAAACAGCGTGATTGGTTATGAACTTGAGTATTAATAAATAATTGATTATGAAATAATCAATGAAATATTAATAAAACAAATTAAATTTGAATTGGCACACCACTCCTCTCAATCAGAGGAGAATAACCAGTCTGAACAAACTTGATAAGTTCCCAAATATAGTCTCAAATCAATAATCAAGTTATCAATATCTAGAATACCAAACCCTTAATTAGATTGATGGTCTGAATACATACACTAGCCACCACAAAAGAATGAAATATAGCATTTAAACACACTGGATCGGGATTTATTAATCAATTATAATCGGCATTACAATTAATCACAACCACCTCTCCACCAATCCGTGTGTGTAAGTGGGTGTGTAGGGAAAATCATGAATCAGGATGTAAACAAGAAGGAGGGGGAGAGTAAGTGAAAGGGGGTTGTGAGGTGGTGGTTCGAAGAAAACGAAGTGCTCACAGTAAGAGGCATTGTGTCTGGGCAGACTTAGATTAGGATTCCGTCATTATAGTGTTCATTTTGGGTAGTGCACACCCGCTTAATTTCACTGTGTTTATTTTCTTTGCTGCTGTTTGTGGTCTGTGGAGTTTGTTGCTTGTTAATTCACTGTTGATCACTTATCAGTGTGATTATTGTGTTTCACGTAGCACTGATTGTCGTTTAAAAGCAGCTCTGCCTGTGTATTGTGTTTTCCCTCACATTGTATCGCTCCGTTGCGTTCGGCACGGATCGCGATCTCGGGGAGGAATAGGAGATTTTGTCGGATCTGTTGAAGTGCAGCTTAACCTGCCGTGATACGAAGGAAATCCCCATTCATCCACGTGTTTCTCTCTTCTCATTGGCTACGCGCCTCTGTTTTCCTTTCTTTGTCTCCATTCTTCGCTCTTTAAATCTCCCTCCTTGCTGCCGGCTCCATTCCCTCTCTCAGCTCCCCTCTCCCGCTGATCATCTGATCATTGGGAGACACGAGCTGATGTCCGAAACTGAGCACGGATGCCATCTTGTGTCGATACGTGGTAATCGCAATCGCCACCGTGGCAACCGGCACGTCACGACCCCCTTTCACTTCCTCTTCCCCTCCATGTTTACATCCTGATTCGTGATTTGCCCATGCTGTCATTAGCAGGCAGCTACACACCCACTTACAGACATGCACACACCCACAAACACACACACCTAGGTGCTTGATACATACATACATACATACATACATACATACATACATACATACATATGTATGCCGATTATAATTGTTTAATAAATCCTGATCCAGTGTGTTTTAATGCTATATTTCATGTCTTTTGTGCTTGTTTGACTGTGGTGGTGATTATTGCAAAGGCTAGTGTACATATTCACACCTTCAATCTAATTAAGGGTTTGATTTGATTCTTGATATTGATAACTTGATTACTGATTTGAGACTATCTTTGGGAATTTATGAATTACTCTGTTGGTTCCGGTGGTAGTGTTGCGGGGCCTTAACCTAGTGTGGCCTGCATTCTCCATTTTTCTCCATGAACGGCCTACATGAAAAAACTAAAGCCTGTAATCTCCATTGAAGAGGTGGGAGTCCTAACAAAGACATTCCTTTGCATCATAAACAGCAGGTTATAAAAGAGTTGTAAAGTAAACACAAGGCGGACTCCTACAATCTCATTGGCTGCTTCCCTTCAATGCCATATCTCTATATCTGATTCTTCCACTCTATCTTCTCTCTCTTCTTCTCTGCCCCTCGCGGAGGGCAAACTCCAGTCTCTTCCTTGTGTTCCCATTTGTGGGAAGGCAACATTGCTCTCTATTCCCTGTATCACCTCCCGGCCTTGGTGGCCGTGTGGGAGCTGCCTCCAGGCTCCTTTCATTGGTCCTCCATGGGAACTGTGACTGACTGTGATCGCTGCTGCTCCAATCCAGCTCATACAGGTAACAGAGCAGAAATCAATTCACCTCGCCTCATATGATCACTGCTGCACCTACACTCTCGCCATCCAGCATCGTACTGAAGACCTCCAATCATGAATAGATTGTGCTGGTTTCACCTTCATTGGTCGGGCTAGAAATTTGTTTGCGTTCAGCTACGCACCCCCCTTGATAGCACCTAAAAGCCTCTTTAAAACCAAGCTTTTCCCTCACCACTGCACAACAGGATGATGGCACCTTCAAATTAAAGTCGACACTTGAGCTGCCTCCCTCCACGACGAAGCCGAGGATCAGCCACTGTTGTCCGGCTGATAGCCGCATAACAGCCCGTCAACGCTCTGCGACCGGACCCGAAGACAAACACTCACTTCCATGCATGCCTACAGCCTCACTGCTGTGCATGCGTTTTGGTCCGCGATCTGTGGCATTCTTCAGTAACCTATTCTTTATATTTCAATTTATATTGTGTCATTTGATTTAATAAATTATTTTTATTCACTTAAAGGAAAGTGACAAATGGGGGTTGAGAGAGCCAGTCTTTGAATTCATTACTTCAATACTGTTTAATTGTAATTGTATCAGCAGATATTATAGTCAATTACAGTGATTGTGTAGACTGATTTTAAAGGCATAAATTGATAGTTTTTCCCTGTTTTCCCTGTATGTGCCCCAAATTGATATTTCATTGATATTTCAAAAATATTAAATAAATAATTATAAATAATAATTATTTTGTAATCATTAACAATCTCAATAGGTGTTGTCCCCCAACATCAGTCTTTTAAAACAAAAATTCATCTGCCTACATTTTCCCACCCCAAACATACATCACTCCATATGATATGCTACACAATTCATACAGTGACAGACTCCTTGTTCTCTATAGCAGTGTTTCCCAACCCTGGTCCTCAGGGAACACCGCCCTGCATGTTTTATCAAAAAAGAAACACTGCTCTATAGTAATCCTGCTCTATAGTAATCCTAGCATTGCACTTGCCCATGTACCAATAGAGGCTCACAGGACTTACATTTAAAAAGGGTGGGCTGAAAAGTTCACAGGCTGACTAAAAAACATGATAAATATCCTGCTTAGCTTCTGTTGGCTTGCAAGTTACACACAAATCTTCCATATATGCCACAGCAAATGAAAGAAAAATTAGGTCTTACAAAATTGAAACATCTGGAAAAGAGACAAAAAATAAACTACAACAAATCCTCAAGGAGGCGACTACACCTGACACTGTGAGAGTGGAGGATTCAAACATCTGGAGCAAGAAGTAGGTCCAAGAAAATGCCAAAAAACACAACAAGAGCACATAGATGAAAAACATCCAGCTGTCACCACATTGAGGGAGCCACTGCCACCTGTAATCTTCTGCTTGGGACCTTAGCGAGGGCAGTCGCTTTTCCTCCTCTCTTCTCTCTATCCTGTCTTGTCTCTATTGTATTTATTCAGCGAGTCCCACCTCCACTCGGCTGTGATTCCTCAAATCGCAAATTCACCATGGAATTGATCAACTGGTCTCTCAGTGCTATTGACACCATATTTTCGGCAAGGAAATCAGGATCAGGGGAACCTGTCTACCCGGACGGAACCCACCCTGCGGGCTATGTTCTTGATGCCTGGGCCAAATGTTTTCTATTGGTAAAAGGTCTGCAGGCAGGCCAGTTCAGCAGCTGGACCCTTCTCCTGCGAAGCCATACTGGCTTCAGGTCCGATCTAATTCTATGGAGTCATGGAGAATTGACAGGCTGTTGTACAGCTTTCCTGAATGGTCATGATCGGCGATCACTTAAACGTTTGGTGAAATCAAATCAAAGAAAAACAACAGTAGAACTCAGGGCTTTGTTTACTAGTGAAAGTAAGAGCATTTCCACATACACAATGTGAAGGAAACTCAAGGGACTGGGACTGAACAGTAGCCTTAAGAAAACCACCAATCAGTGAAACCAAAAAAAGGTTTCAGTTTTTTAGGGAGCATAAAGGTTGGACTCTGGAGCAATGGAACAAGGTCATGTGGTCTGATGAGTCCAGATTGACCCTGTTTCAGAATGATGGGTGCAGCAGAGTAAGAGGAGGGACAGATGAAGTGATGAACCCATCATGCCTAGTGTCTACTGTACAAGCCTGTGGGGGCAGTGCAATGATCTGCGGTTGCTGCAGTTGGTCAGGTCTAGATTCAGCAACATTAAGTGCACAAAGCTGTGTGTTGTGTGTGTTATTTTTTAAATCGTCCTACTACTCTCAGGTAAGACAATGTGTTTTTGTTTTGTTAAGATGAAGGCAATATTTTTTTTCTATGTTCAATAAACACTGTGATAAGTTTTAAGTGTTTAAGAAGTGTTTACTTGTTAATAGGCTTACAATAACTGCAATAACTGCAGGTCAACTGTTGCTGCATCGCGTCACTTATCAGTTCAACCCTAACCCCAAAGAAAAGCTTCAAACATTTTTCTAAGTAAACTCAATATTGAAAAGAAACGAAATATACCTTCTTAAACTATTACAAATGTACAGATAAGGTCAATTTAATTCAATTAAAATGTATTTGTATAGCGCCAAATCACAACATAAATTTTCTCAATTCACTGTACATAGTAAGGTCAAAACCTTTACAATATTACAGAGAGAAAAGAAACCCAACAGTTCACACAATGAGCAAACACTAGGCATCAGTGGAGAGAAAAAACTCCCTTTTAACAGGAAGAAATCTCTGACAGAACCAGACTCAAAGATGTGCGGTCATCTGCCTCGACCAGTTGGGGTGAGAGGAAAATGGAGGACAGAGGAGAGGTGGGGGAAAGAAAGAATAAAAGAGGGAGGTGAGGGAGAGATAGAAGAGAGAGACCAGGACAACAGTTATATCAAGTTTAGAATGAGTTATGTCATTTTTATAGAACTACAGTGTCATTTATACAAGCACCAGCAGAGATTATTGATAAAAAATGTACCGATGAACTATTAATCAAAGCATAATAATAATCAGCCAACAGTACTATTGTTAGTAATAATAATAATAATAATAATAATAATAATAATAATAATAATAATAATAATAATAATAATAGCATCAAAAACTGAAACTTGGTCCTGCAGCCTGCAAGATGAGGACAGAGACAAAGAGAGAGAGGACAGAAAGAAAGGCACAGGTCAGAGGTCTATAACTGCACCTATACATCAAGTCGAATTAAATAAATACATAGCCTAGTTAACTTAATCCTTTAAACCAAAATATAATTAATGAATGGACTAATACCAAGCTGAAACCCCCTAATTATCTTAATGTCTCATACATTAACAGCCTACATGTTGTTATGGGGCTTAAAAAACAGGCCTGATAATTCTGAAAACTTGGCTTGGGTTGCACACCCTAATACTGTGCAGATCACACTACAGTGGAGAGTTAGTGAGTAATTATAATGATCATGAAGAGGACCTACTAAGTGACAAAGGGAATGTGGATCATCACAGCGGCTAGGCTATTAGGAGCAACAACTTGGTGGATTTCAACAGCTCTATCAGGGTGTTAGTGAAGAGGATCAGCAAAGTTGCTGCAGTGTTGGAAGGCACATATACCTATAATTACCTCTACCAAGGAGATTATGGTTTTGCCAGTGTTAATATAACAAATAACTCAAAAAGTTATGGACGGATTTTGATAAACTCAGGAAATGTGTGTAATGAGACAAGGGACAGATGGTTAGATTTTGGATTCTGGATCCAGGAATTTTTTGAAGGACTCTTCTGTATCACTCTGTTATTTCTGTAGTACCCCGGTAGTATTTATATTAATCTGTTATTTTTATTTTTACAGTACTCTGTTATTTTTATACTACTCTGTTTTTTGTTATTTGTTTGATTATTTGTCTTTTGATTACCTCTTTTGTTGGCATACTTTATTGTATTTATTGTATTGCAACCCTGGCACAACAATTTCCTGCGGGATTAATAAAGTTCTTATCTTAGCTTATCTTATCTTTATCATTGCTTGGTGGAGGTCTGCGCTCTCCGAGTGCTTCAAGTTCTGACAATGATGTGGACTTCCTTTGATTGATAGAACCTCCACAGAGATAGCCTTTGCACACAGTGCTGAGCTGCAGATAAAGCAGCACAAGGTTAATATCTTAAGGACATGTTGGCTCCATTTAAAGACCCAGAAATTCTTTAGGTACACAGTGAAATTAAGTTTTATTGATGGAGAGGGCCATTGGTGGAATCTTGGCCAAAGGTTTTAAAGACTAGGGGTACTTTCCCACTCATCATGTAATGATTTGGGTCTAAGGGGGTGTAGGTGCATGTAAGGACCAGTGCGCGGAGGCAGGAATAAATGTTAACAAACTCAGGACTCAGGGAATGAAAACTCCAGAACTAGGGAAAAAAAGGAGAAAAAACAAACGAAGTGTATGTGCAAATAATCAAAGAGGCAGGGAACACAGGAGGGCAGGAAGTAGAGACACCTGGAACAACGCAATATGTGTATTTCAAAATAAATATGTAAATAAACTGTAAATGACAAAAATGAATGTATAACAAAATAAGGGACATGGCTTTAAATATGGTGACTTCTTGACAAATTAATGACAATAATTAGGGGACAAAACAGACATATTATACTAAGCAGGCTATTTACTGGATTAATATATGTCACAGTGCCAGCTTAAATGTAATGTTAGCTAATTCTAATCACATTGGCCTGTGGGATGGAAGCACTATTCAGTACTCACTGACTCATCTTCTAACACTTTATCCTCCACATGAGGGTCACAGGGTCAATCTTCATATTAGAGGTTAAGTCACTTGTAGTTTGAGTGCATGACAAGCAAATACTGAAATAACAATAGATATTTTTTACCAAAAGAAATTGAGAATATATATACCTGTCAGGTAAAATATTATTCAAATAAGATATTTTACCTTTTGTGTCTAGATATTACCCCAAAAATTACTAATCACCCCAAATTAATGTATACAAGACAAACTACATGATATTTAACTAAATTCTTGGTTTTCATGTTGTACCTTTTCATTTAACAGAAACCTTCTTGTTATTAATTGAACTGCTAGACATATTTTCTAAATGTTAAGGCAGTTATTGTTAAATTGGAAGTTAATTTGCATGCTGTAATTTAAAGGCTTATCAGATTTGGAATTAGGTTGTTGTAATCAATTTCATTAGCTCCATGTCAAGGATGACTGGTGTACCTGCAGGGTCAATGGCTGTCTCAGTTGAGTAATTGCTTTACTTTTTCAAGCTGCTGACCTATTTTCTTATCAGTATCTAACTCTGTTCAGTAGCCATAATGTGCATAAATGTTAAGGTCCGATTAATTTCTTTAGGCATCATGCTACTGGACACTTTTGCATTTCCAAAATTTCTTACAACTACATTTGTTTCACAATAGCAAAATGGTGGAACATGAAACATTAACTCAAAATTTTTTTGTGGTGAATAACTTTACAGTTAAATTTACAGTTAAATAACTACCACCTCAAAAACTACTGACCCAATACCCATTAAATTCTCTTAAATTCTCAACATGACTTTATCTTTGAGTCCAAGTAAGTATTTGAAGTAAATTTGTTAGATTCTGTTGAGGTGTTCCTGAGATATTAGTTAGCTATTTGTAAATAGGCTTTCAAAGACTGATATCACACATCAGAACCCTTAAAATGCAAACACACAAACACAGACAAAAGTTCAAATAAAAGTTTTTTAATTAATAGTTACTAAAGACTGACTACACTGACAAAAGAGAAAAAAACAACAACAACAACAAAACACAGCAAGGGTGGGTAAAAACAAGGTCTCAGGATGAGAGAAAAACAGATGTTATGTTTTGTACCAGGACATGTATGGACCCAAAAGGAGAACGGAGACTGGACATTTAAAAAGATGAAATGAGAGAATTTATTTGCAAAAAACCAAACAGAAGTACTTAGCCAAAAACTAATGAACAAAGGGCGAGAAGACCAACTGGCTGGACGAAGGCCTCCCAAAAAAACACTGAAACAAAAGGAAACGAGGCATTAAAAACAGAATCAAAAGTGACATGACGTGTGATGTCCAAGCTAAGCTGTCTGATACGATAAGTACCACTGGAGATGAATGACGCCTGCTGCAGTGAAAGACCAGGCTTAAAAAGGCACCAAACAAATCAGGAGATGAGGAGCAGGTGTGTGAAGGGAGACTATGTCCGGCCGCCTGGTCAAGACACCTGAAACACCTGAAACAAAAACCAAGGCTGCGCAGGAAGTAAGGAGTTAACAAAATAAAGGGCAGGGAAACAGTGCAAAGCCGAACCCTGACAGTACCCCCCAAACGTGCAACTCCTGGGGACCTACCTGGTTTATCTGGGTACCTTCGGTAGAAGTCTTTCAGGAGGGGTCCAGAATTTGGGCTCTAGATACCCACAACCGCTCCTCAGGACTGCACCCCTCCCAATCCACCAGGTACCGAAAGCCCCTGCCTCGCCGCCGGACATCCAAAATCTCCTTCACCATGTACGCCGGGAGACCATCAATCAGACGGGCAGACGGAGGAGGGTCCTGAGGAGGCACCACATCACTGGAGGCTACGGGCTTCAGGAGGGAGACATGGAAGGTTGGATGGATGTTCATAGATGGAGGAAGACTGAGCCGCACGGCCAATATACCTGGGTGCCAACCTCCTAGACTCAACCTGGAGAGGGAGGTCCCAGGTTAAAAGCCACACTTTATCCCCTGGTTTGTACTCGGGAGCAGGAGTCCAATGTTGGTTGGCCAGCCGTTGGTTCCGAGTGGCAGATCTGGTAAGTGTGGCCCGGGTGTCCGTGAAGGCCATGAAGGAGGAGAAACCAGTAGAAGTGTTGGTAAGCGAATTGTGGGCGTATTCGACCCAGGGCAATTGCAAGCTTCAGGAGGAGGGGTGTTGGGCTACACACCGGAGGGCGGCTTCCAGGTCCTGGTTAGCTTGCTCAATTTGTCCGTTTGTTTGTGGATTATAACTGGAGGAAAGTCTTGAGATGGCCCACAGTGCCTTACAGAAAGTCTGTCAGCAAATTGGGGTCCACGGTCAGAAACTATGTCATTAGGTATCCCGTGTAACCGGAAAACATGTTGTACCAGCAGGTCGGCAGTCTCCAAGGCTGCGGGCAAGGTAGATAATGAACGCATTTGGAGAATCTGTCTATAATGGTCAAAACAACCGTGTGTCCATTGGACGGAGGCAAGCCAGTGATGAAGTCTAGCGCCACATGCGACCAGGGGTGGCTAGGGATGGGTAAGGGCTGGAGCAGGGTCTTTCCCTGAGCACAGACGGTGCAGTAAGCTACGAACTCCCAGACGTCCGCCGTCATAGAAGGCCACCAAAACCTTGCCCAGAGGAAGTGAAGGGTGCAGGTTAACCTGGATGAGTGACCCCATTGCAGTACCTGGGAGCGGGTGGTGGTGGGGACTAACAGATGGATTGGAGGTCCTGAACCTGGGTCTGGCTCACTCCGCTGGGCCTCCAGGACCACCCACTCAATGTCCCAGAAAGTGGCACCAACTAAGCAGGAAGCAGGCAGGGTAGGCAGGTCAGTCTCTTCCTGGTGAACCGAATCATGGAGCATTTGGCTTGGCGTTCTTCAATCCTGGGTGGTAGGAGAGGACAAAGTTGAAGCGGCCCAGAAACAGCGACCAGCAGGCCTGGCAGGAGTTCAGCCTCTGGGCCTCCATACCAAGAATGGCAGCTCAGCCCCCTCCAACCAGTGCCTCCACTCCTGAAGAGCAACCGGCCAACGGCCAACAGCTCCCAGTTCCCGACATCGTAGTTGGCCTCCACAGGTGAGAGCTTGCGGGAGAAGTAGGCGCAAGGATGGAGCTTCTGGTCCTCAGGGTCCCTCTGAGATAGTACCACCCCAATGCCACAGTCAGAGGCGTCGACCTCCATGACAAACTGACAAAATCTCTGGTGGCTATTTCATCTTTAATTTCATCATTTAGCCCCTGAAAAAATTGAGGCTTTTTTTTCCCCAAAAAACCCTAACTTATCTGAATTTCCCTGTCTTGATGGCCACTCAAAGATTCACTCAGATCATTTAAACTTTGCAGGTATAGCCGTTAACTTTAACTTGTAGTTTGGAGTCTTGCCCAAGGACCCTTTAGCACATGGGCAGAGGATCCAAAGATTGAACTGCCCACCTCATGCTTCATGCTTATGCTTCATGCTCAAACCACTCTACATTCAGAGCCTCAGCCAGGTTGAAGAAGTTCTTTAATGTATTTTTTTTAATGTAGTAATTTTGTTAAGCTTTTGTTAGAGGAGACCCAGAAACAAGCACACATGATTGGAACAATCTGCTCCTCTCAGATTCTGCTTTATCGATAAACACACTCAACTTGGAGATGGAGTGGTGCTCAGATTTTGTTTTGCACCTGCTTTCTATTTTCTATGCTTCTAAAAGTGCTATGTTCACATCTGGCTTGAGCTGCCTCTCCTTTTATTCTTTATTTCTTGTTTTATTTTGTTTAGTACTTGTGTTCCTGGGGAAGTGTTGTGTTCTTTTCTTTTCAGAAGGCTGGCTGGCAGGTGGGGCAGGAGGACTAATCATCACAGCTGTCCCTGATCTGCTCATTAACTCCTTCCTACTTAAACTGTGACAGATCGCCAGTCCAGTCTCATTCTTTTATTATTAATTAAATGAAAGAAAACTCTTTAAAACAAGGTAAGAATTCAAAATTCTATTGTTTTAAGAGGAAAATATGTTTTCTGTGCTCATTCATGGTTAGTGGTAGGATAGACAACAACTTTGGGCCCTATTTTTGTATTTTTGGCACACATTTGCTAAAGCACGTTATTTGCATTACCACTAGCTAATTTCAAGTGTAAAGTTAATGTTGTTACCAACTTTCATTTGTTACCACGAAAGTCAAGGAAATGTATGAAATTGATATGAGGCTCTGTTTTTTTATAGTTCATGAATAAATTTCAGTTCGATCTGTTTCCACACATCCCTGTTCACCTACAATACACACAGACTACATACCTGACTGCAGAGCAAAGTAATGGGAGAAGGTGAAGGGGACCTGGACACATTTAATCGATTTGACTTCTGAAATACACATTACCATGAGTAGCATAACATTAAATCTTTGGAAGAAAGACGAAAAAATAACTTAAATGTAACGTAGCAAGGTGGCACACTTTCACCTGCCATGTCCTTCATGCACAGCAGACATGCACAATGAGCTGTGGCAGTGTAAACGTCTGATGTTGATGAGAGACATGGCAGATGAACGCGCCTTACCTCTGAAGTTTGTAAGCCCTGCACGTCTTTACTTTTATCAGAGAGTAATTAAATGTGTCAGCTTTATGACTGATGACATTCACCCTGATGTCAAAACATATATACTGTACATATTTACCTTTCAGTTAAGTACTTTTATTACTGTGACACTGTGAAAATTGTTTTGATAATTATTCATGTGATTGTCATTATTTGTTTTTGTTTTTATGAAGACTGCTGTTGATATTATTGTGGTTTGATGAATATATTATTGCAGTTATCGAGATTTTTAGAAGTGCCTAATAACATTGCAAAGGTGTATTTAATGACATCATAAGGGCAATATATAAATTGCTATACCTGTGTAGCACCCTGTTTTTATACAACATATAACTCTTCCATGTGAATGCCCATGTGTTTTACCTGGCATTAGTAGTAGTTTGTGGCTATTGCGTTTCATAATTACATAATCCTCCCAAATTATAGTCCCAGTTCACTGTCCTAATAACTAGTGTACTGTACATTCATGAAGAGGCAAGAGGAGGACATTTATCTTCATGGCAAATTTCCTGAGCAACTTCCACTTCTACTGTCAAGAAACTCCTTGAATGCTATAATAACTGATTATGTTTTTTAATAAAGTGCAGTAGTTATCAAATTTATATATTTATTTCTTCTATAAATTTGTGTTTACAGGTTTGCTGTTTACAGGCTTGTCCCTGCTGCTGAATTTGGTGAGTCCTAAAGTGAACAAATGCGAACGTTATTTATATAAAAGGAATAACAAATATTTACCAATAATACCAATATAATAATACCCAGAATATACACACCTAAATTTTGTCAGACTATAACAATAAATAAATAAAATGGTAAGTAATTTCATGCAGTTTAAAAATTAAAAATTGATCGAAAAAAGTTAAGCTAAAAGAGTAATTGCAGTGCAAAGAAAGTAATCACTATGTTCTTTTTTTCTATGAATCTGGTTCATACGGTGGTTGCTACAGGTGGAAGCAGTGGCTGAAGACAAAAATGGGTCAGCTAAAGGGCATAGGGTGCTCTGAACTGCTTGCAAATTCAATTCAAAGTCCAAAGCTACACAGGATGCATTGCCAGGGGAGGAGAGGCCAACCACATCCTTGATATTCCAGCTGGAGAGACCCCCGACAAACTGGACAGATGAAATGGACAAGAAATTGTGGAAAAGGAACTGGGAGTGGAATAAATGAAAGAGAGATGGCCTGCTTTGTTCACAGTGGATGAGGTAAGTAACTTTTTTGGCAACAAATCAGTATAAGAAACCTGCTAAGAAAAGCCAAACCAATTAAAAATTAATGTCTTGGACCTCACACACCACACAGTTGTAATGGAATAATGTTTGCGTGTGCCATTGTTTTTTTTGTTTGTTTGTTTTTTTTTTTTTAAGATCAATGCTGAGTTTACGAGAATTACAACTATTCCACTTCAACCACGATTCCTGGCTTCCTTGGACAAGCACCACAGCAAGCTGATTGAGATTATGAGAAACAAGGGAGGAGCTGATTGTGGAGTAACATTACACATTGGAAGATGTTTTTTATAGGCCCTTTCACTGTTTGTATTGTTGTATTGTTTTATGTATCTTCAGTAAAGTTGTAAAATTGGACAAAATCTTGCATGTGTGTGTTTGTACTCTCACCTGTAACAATAGAAGTATTGTTCCGAGTATAGGTTGTTGTTCTGGGGACAGATTTAAGTGATGCACATGTAGAAAGAGAGCAGGCTGAATGTTAGTTGGTTAATAAAGTTACAATTAAGAAGAAACTATAGAAGAGTTTCATCGTACATTATGTGTTGGTTAAAGAATGAAATATCACCTAGAGCCTCGACGTGAACCTAAAAAGATGTACATAGGTGGAGAAGGGCGAGCGGCAGGTTTGGAGGGAGCACCACCAAGCTGGCAAATAATGTGTGAGACACTGGAGGTAAGAGTCTGAATGGCGTCCATAATGTTGCCAAGTGCCTGAATCTGAAACAACTGTTTCAGATTGTCAGTCTCTGCTGGGTCCATAGTATGTTCAGTGCATACTGTAATGATTCAATAGAATCAAAAAAATAAAATAAAAACACTAAGTAGGACCCAAAAAAGCAGACTAGAAAAATGAAAGTTCAATGACGATTTATTTACAAAAATTACTAAAAATAACCAGTCCATGAGAATCAAACTAAAAACTGGCCAGCTGGCGAGGCAGAGCTCAGGAAATAGAAAGTCAAGGGCTGAAAAACATGTGAAAGAGAAAGAGGCAAAAAACAGTTTCACTGAGTTGAGCGACGTGGAGTTACCGGACTTGCTAAACATGATGCACTGACACCGAGGAACAGGAAATCCAGGTATAATTAGGTAGAGGCTGATGAGGCAATTGGAGTCAGCTGTGGTGATTATGCTTCCTGCCCAGCCGAGCAGCCAGCCTCCTAAACAGAAAAGGTAACAAACACAAACTGGGAAACAAAAGGAAGTTAACTAAATAAAACAGGAAATGAACAAACCAAAAACTCCACCAGCCAGGAGACAGAACATGACACATTTTCCTGTTTGAAGGTCCAATGATGCACAAGCTTCATTCTTCCCCACAGACAGCATGATATTTTCTCCCAGGATTTCCTTATACTTGACTGAATCCATCTTTCCCTCCACACAGTGCAGTTTTCCAGTGCCAGAAGAAACAAATCACACCCAGAGCATCACTGAACCAATGCCATGCTTCACTGTAGGCAGGGAGTTTTTTTCTGCTTATGCATAAGTCTTTGTCTATGAAAATGGGCTCCTTTATCCTCCTTTACCAATTCACACCCACATACTCTATCAAAGCCCTGAATTCAGAGGAGCCATGTCCTAAGAATTATATTAAGTGAAAACATGAGTTTTATTCCTCCCATATGTTGATTATACCTCTTCACAGAAGAAGCCCTTTGAATTTTAAACAATTTTAAACATATTTTGTCATTGTTGATTTTTTCAAATCTGTTGGGGACAGGCCAATAAAGGACTGCCTACATATCTAACTTGTAATGGAAAATCTGTTAATTTAACCCCTTATGTACCTTTTACTGTTTGGCTCAACTAGTAAAACATTGTATACTCTTTTATATGACCATTTGTCCTCTTTGCAAAACGTAATCTCAAGAAAAAGAGTTTGCTTCTCAAGTCTTTATTTCAGATCTCATGCTGAAGTTCCTCAGTACAAAAATTCTGTCTGTTTCTGGAGCATGTTGAATCCACCTGTGCCAGAGCAACACATGCCTGTTGCAATGCCTAAATCAATGGACTGGTATACAAAATATTATGTTCTTATTCAGTTGGACATCATCACAGTGGTGTACAAATGTGTAGAAACCCATGATGTCACCCACTGATTTGTCAACAGTATTTTGGTCAGTGCCAAAACAGTGCAAGCTGTCAATTACAGTGTCTATGCACTAATACATGCTGTGCTTATTTAGGGTTCCAACTCTGGAGAGTGTAATTAGAAGTCAAAGAAGCTGACAATTTGAAAGGCTGTTCTTTTTTTACATGACTTCAAACTGGCACACTTACAAATCACTAAGCAACTGAAAAAAGAACAATGTAACTTTCTTGATTTTGAAACAAAAACACTAGTAAAAAGTTGTTACTCATAATAGTGTATATATACAATGCATTTTGGTTTCCACCCTACATCTGTGAGTTCAATGATGTCACCTGCTAAGTGTGAGAGGCTGCACCAACCTGCAATGACACAAACAAAACAAGGCCCTTACGTTGATGTGTTTGTGACTTATTTCATTTTGTCTGCTTTCTGGTGACTTAAAAAGAGGGTGGTTCAAAAGCAATTCATCTAATTTTCAGGTATAATATAGTTATTATATAGATATTGTAAATAAATGGTTGATTAATAAACTTAGTAGCACATTCTTACATTATTCATTTGGTTATGTATTTATTTAATGTTTCTCCATTTTTTGCCCCAGATGTTGGCATTGAGACTAGTGTAGAAGATAATCTAACTAGAAGTTGATAGATGAGAGAAACATAAAAAATCCAAAATATTTTCAAAAATAGCCAATGTTGAATTAAAAAAAAACTGTAGCAGAAGCCAAATACAGTTAAATGCACAACAGAAAAAGTGAAATACCATTCAGATGAACTTTTATAGAAAAAAATGTAGAAAATATATATAGTTGTGGGAATGGGTTACTGATGTGTCCATCTAAGTGGACAGCATTTGTTATATTTCTGGTGGACAGCACAGAGCTGATAAACAGGTACAGTACAGTTGCAGCCTTAATTACAACTTATTACTGTGCAAAACAAAGTAAACTCAGTATTTAAGAACATAAATGGAAACTGTGTGTGAACAGGCATCAAGAGTTTTTACTTTTAACTGCTTTCTTGTCTGGGTAGACTTCCACCCAGATAGATGCTACCCTCACCTTCCTTTGATCTGTATGCAAGTTACTGACCATGGTACTGGCCAAAAGTATGAACAGCACTCAACAGGCTTCAGCCCCCTCTCTATTCTTTTTCATCTTCTTTTTAGGGCCATGATGATAACCTGCAAAGTCAGTCATTTCGCCCAAAGTGTGCCTTCACCAACAAACATTTACTTCATCTACATTTGTTATACACCTACATAACAAATTATAGGTGGCCTCTCTGTAGGGCCACTCAATGTTCACTGCAGTTGCTCCACACCCTGACATGCATGAGGGGTGTGGGGACCCGATCAGTGCTTGCAGTCCTAGTTTTCCATTGCTACCTTTCAATGAATAGTGTAGTGCAAGGCCTTGGGGAAAGCTGTGCCAGTTACAATACAAATGCTCTATCAATATTACACAAGTATCACTGACTTATGAAGATACTATTGGTTTTAATCTGTTCAATCTCCAAATCTCTCTAAGGTACAATATGATCATATTCATTCCTAGAAATATCTTAGAAATATTTTTTCAAGGTCAGATCTTATAGTTTATGATTATATGGTAAATTCTTATATACCTTATGTATATATTATATAAGATATAATATATTGATTCTCTTCCTCAAAATTTATTTTTCATTTCACTGTCATTGCCTGCAATGTCATGTGACAAATAAAGCTTCTTGATTCTTGATTCTTGGTTCTCACACTCACTCCCTCATCTTCTACTGCTTTATCCTCCACATGAGGGCAGTGCCTAATCCCAGCTGACATAGGGTGAAAGGCAGGGTACACCCTGGACAGGTTGCCAGTCCATTGCAGGGCCACACATGGAGACAAACAAGCATTCACTCTCACATTCACTCCTATCTGCAATTTAGAGTGTCCCGAATCTGCATGTTTTGGACTGTGGAAGGAAACCGGACAACATGTCAGGGTCTGGTTTCCCCTGCTTCCTGTCTTTTATTTTGTTAAGACGTTTGTTTCCTGTGCAACCCTGTCTCTGCCTTTTCATTTTAGGGGACTTGTCCAGGCTGCTGGGCGGAGTCCCTCCTCACACACCTGCTGCACATTTCCCTGATTGTAAAGGCAATAGTCTAACTACCACATCAACTGTGTGGCCCCTATTTCTCACACAAAACTATCATTATTTATACTATATCTGCACTAATTCAGGGTAAACGTGTATCTTTTTATCAAAGTAGAAAGTAGCTAGCTACGCCTTTCACAGGACCCGCTGACAGGAATTTATTTTATTTCGCTTTGGCCTCAATCTGCACTAGGGTTGTATATACAGTATGCACAAGCACATCCAATTTGGGGGTTGTGGTTGCTCAGTTGTAGAGTGAAATGTCTTTCAACTCAAAGGTTGAGGATTCAACCCCCAGCTCTTGCTAGTCTGTGCTGCCAACATGTGAATTGGTATGAAAGTGATAGAAAATGTGCTGCACATAGTTGCACTGTATGAAAGTGTGTGTGAATGGGTGGATGGCAAAACTATAGTGTAAAGCAGCTTTGAGTGGTCATCAAGATTAGAAATTATCTTACTATTTAAATACAGATTATTAACAAGTCCACTGTCCCTCATTGGTTTAAGTGATTGTAAATAGTATCGGTAACAACAATACCACCTTTGATTTTATTTGATATCGGATAGGGATAAATCATGGTATTGCACATCACTACTGGCCTTGTGATGTACTGGCCTGGTTGCACAGTCCCATACACATACTCCTTTATCTATTTGTGTTGTGGAGATATGACTCCTCAAATATTTGAGGAGTCATATCTATTATTTTGAAAATATCATTTTGGTTCTTTCAAACCATGACATAGTTATTTGAAACAGGTGGGGCTCGTCCACTGCACATCCACTTGGTATAACCATGGTACCAAGTGGATGTGCAGTGGACATGCTGACCACTGTTGTATAAAAGAGGAAGACAAGAACTGAACATCTGTAACAAAAGTCTCTCAATATTTTTAATAGCATCACAACACATGCCAAAGAAGGCACTGAAGTTCGACTCTGTCATCTGATCCAATAGAGTTTATTCCTCAAGCTCCTCAGTGGACGTAACAACACAAAACCAAAATCCTTTGCCTATTCTACCTGTAATGCTGCAAGCAAACTGAGGGCAAGGAGGATTTAAAAAAGCTAATGGATTCATAAAAAGGAACAAACTTAGAGCCTTTTTTCTTGACTTTCATTTAAGTAATATACATTTGCACCCATGACAGGTCTTAAACCACAATCCCTCAAATCCTAAAGACCTTGCAATTGGTCGCAAATCTTCATCACTGTCCTATTATATCTGTATGTAACTTGTTTACATGAGCACATGTCTAAACACCTTGTGTGATGTTACCATACACATCTGCAGGGAGAATAATAATAATAATAATGGTGGTCATTTAAAAAAAATGTGTGTGTTGGAGGGTGCCTGGACTATTCTGTGGCCTATTCTGAGTTCACCTCCTTTCAGTTTATCAAATTTTTTGGTAATGTTGGATGAAATCACAACATGATTTGTAATATCACAGGATAAAGATAATGTGATATATTTAACCATATAAAAAGATTATAAGACTTTACAATTAGCTACATATTACAATCAAGGAATTTCATTTCTCCTTGGAAATATCACAAGAATTCCTGATTTTGTTCTTAATTTATTCATTAATACAAATTTGTACATGCAGCAAGAATTTAATGAATGGCTAAAGCAATGGATATGTTTTCTATGTGAAGTACTGTAACAATGATCATTTAGGAGCAGTATAAGATTAGTAGTGTCAGGGTCTGGTTTCCTGTCCTTTATTTTGTTAACACCTTTGTTTCTTGTGGAGATTTGTTTTGTTGTCTGATTACACACCTGCAAGTCATCTTCTCATCATTCTATGCCTTCAAGGTATGTTACATGGTAATCCTCAGCTCCTCCTTTTCTTGCCGTCACTCTGTTTTTTAAAGTCATGCTTTCTCTCGCCTTTTTTCTATCTCATTGTTTCATTTCCTTTTTTGAGTTTACTGGATTTCAGAGGTCTCTGCCAGCTAGCCGGCCAGCCCCTACACCTTTGTATTTTATTATGTTGGCTTGTTTTTCTCATTGTTAATTTCTCTACATTGCTAAATTGATCCCAGTGGGTTGCATTGGGAAGGGCATCATCAACACCACACGTCACAAGAAAGTGAACAATTTCCCAGCATGTTGATTTCAACTCCTCCCTGTGACTTCTATAATGACCAATATCCCAACTTTTCATGCTGCCAGTGTACGATATTTTCTTCATTATAGTTTTTGTACAGTCACTGGCCACTTTGTTAGGTACTCCACTTCAACTGCTTGTTCACACAAATATCAAACCACCCAATCGCAAGGCAGCAACTCAGTGCATTTCACTGTGTAGACATACAAACAAGCTGATAAAGTTCAAACTGAGAGCAATGAACTAGAGCAATGAAACTTGGTATGCACTAGATTTAACCTTTCTTGATACTAACTGTAATGTATCCTTTCAGATAAACCCACATTTGATAGCTTATCGAGGACTTTGAATATAAGTACATAGACATTTGTGAACAAGGACAAAAAATTGGCATGGTGGTTTTAACAAAAACACCTTCAAAAAAAAGGGGTTAGCCCCAAAGACATTCATGGTTACTACATTACAAGGATGATGCTCCAGCTTTCTCCTTTTCAATTGCAGACATCCACCACCCAAGATAACATTGAACGTGTTCACCACATGTTGGATGACAGATGTTTGACTGTTAATAAGATTGAATTGAAAAATTTTGAAAACATTCTGCATAAAAATGTTGAAGGTTTCTGCTCGGTGGGAGCCATGGCTTTTGACCTCTATTCAAAAGCACACCAGGCTGGTCATGTTGCAGGAGAACTTGATTATTTTCTAGTGCTGGGTCCACGACTTGGAGTCAGAGGCAAAAAGGCAGTACATGCAGTGGAAGTATCTTCTTTTGAGAACATTTTTGACTATCAGAATGTGAATAGAATGGTCAGATAGTAACCAGTAAGTAACAGTTCTCTGAAATAAAATGCCGTATTGATGTCAGAGGTCAATGGCCAGAGTAGCTCAAGATGACAACAATGACAGCTTAGATAACAACTCATACCTACAATATGTAGGTAATAATAAGTACACTCAGGTGGCCAGTGAGCGTATACAAATGTTTATTCTTGGGAGTTTTCAGTTTGTTGAAATCAGCAGTTTATCAACTATATAAACTGAAGCACAGTCATTGTCTCTTTATCAATGAGAATTAAGTGTGTTTGCCTGCAACAGCAAAAATGTTTTGATGCTGTAATATTCCTGTAATGATAACATCGAGATTAACAGGGTGTTTACACAGCAGTGAAGAAAATTACAAAATATTGGTGATTCTACAATCAGTTCCCTTAATTTGTATGTGTAGCAGATTGATATTTATGTTCGTATAATTCCAACAAAACACTTGATCAGATTTATTCATTTTATTTCTGGTTTTCTGGTTCATCTCTTACCCCTGGGTTTAGTTCCACTTGAATCCAGGTCCCCCCATGTGAGCTTCAGTCCCCGCAGACAGCATCCCACATTGACTTGAAGACTAGAATTGAAGATTAGAATTGGCTGATAAGGCTGGTCAATCTATTCCTGCCCAGTTGTGAGATGACAAAAAGACCACTGCCAACCTTAGTCACTCCAACCATAGACGGGAATGGCATGCAGGCTCTAATGTCTCTTGGACCAGAATATAGCTCGTCATGACAATTTTCCCCCCAGGGATCAATAAAATATTTCTGATTCTGATGATTTGTAAGTGGCAGGTTCCTCACCAGTTTCACCACAACCATTTGCTCCAGGCTCTACTCAAAGAAAAAGTTGCAGAGTTTGTGGAGATACCAGCCATTCCACACTCATTTGCAGAAAATCCCACACTCATTTGCAGAAAATAGAACCTGGTCCTCTCATGCTATGCCCCTGGCCACTTTAAAAGGAACTGCAACAGACAATCAGATGCAGGCGAGTTGAAATGGCACTAGCCAGAGCCAGTCTCAGAGAAACCAGGACACCCACACTTGGAGAGGCACAGTGTGGGAAGATGACAAGAAACCGTTGATTGAAGGGAAGCAGATGTTGAACCTTTTTTTATGTTAACAGCTGTTCAGCAGTGCTAGAAAGTTACCAAGTTGTCGTTCAGGGATCGGCAGAGGTGCCAGCTTACATTAGTTATTTTATACTTAGGTCATAGTGATTGACAAGGTGAAACTGAAAGGCATGATTGATTCGGGATCCATGGACCACAGTCAGCAGAAAAAAAAAATATGCTTGTGGAGGCAACAAGACCCATCCAAACCTCATGTATGATAATAAAGGAGTAATATTGACTACTGGAAGCTCATGTCTACTGGATGCAAACATTCACTCACTGACTATGAGCACACCTTTTTAGATTTAGTCATGCACCACAAGATGGAAAGGTAATGAGGTCCCTGACAAGGTTAACACTGTGAAATTGCCTGTGCAGTTACACTCCTTCCTCAGCAAGCACACCTGGTGTGGGACAAAGTGTCTGTGTCACATGCAGCACTATCATCGTGGAGCCTTGCACTTCTAAGTCCAGACCAAGGGACATCTGTGTTAGACACATTATTATACCAATGGAGGGAGACCTGTTGGTACCATTGAAGATAACTAACCTCTCATCAAGACCACCCATCCTGAAACACAACTCTCGGGTTGCAGAGGTGTTGCCTTGTATTGCAGTGCAGAAGTCAGTGTATCTCTGACAAGCCAAAAGAGACCCTGATGGAGGGGGACAGACACACTTTATTAAATTAAATAATGCCTGGGAATGGTCTTATTCTATCAACGTTTCATCGTTTCAGCTATTGCTAAGCCTCTATTTGCACTGACTACAAGCCAGAAGAGGAGGGGATGGTCTGGCAAGGCTTGTGGGGGCACTGGCATGTTCAGGAAGCTGTCGGCTGGTGATTGGAGCCCTGCTTGTAAGGAAGCTTTCATGGGCTCAAGGAAGAGCTTTTCAAATGTGCTGTACTGGCTCATACTGATTTTATTCTGTCAGTGGATGTGTCTCTGGACAGATTTGGTGCAATTTTGTCTCAGTGGCCTGCTGAAGAAGATAAGGCCAACCACATTGCCTTTGCTAGACCCTTACCAAATCACAACAGAGATATCCTCTCGAGTTTATGGTCCTGAAATTGAGCATCTTGGAGAAATTCATTCATTGGTTGAAGGGGCATGACTACACAGTGTGGACAGGCAAGAACTAGCTCACCCATATAGTGACCAAGTTATTGTTTTATAGGTTTGACCTGAAGTACATCCCTGGCCCGAGAAACATTGGGACAGTTGCTCTCAGGTGTGACCCTTTTACCTCCACCAGCAGATGTCTCATCCAAGAGCCTTATGACAGTTTGGTATGTGAAGCGGATGGTGCAGAGACTGACGGAATGCTTTCAGTGCTGGCATCCAACACCTTCAGGTCATCTGGCAACATGAATCCACCTAAGTCACACCAGGCTCCTGCAACTCAGCTGAAAATCAAGGCTGCGTTACTATGCCACAAGGACTGTAGTAACAAGGACACAAGTAACGTCTACCATAGTAACGACTGGTAGAGACACGAGCCTTGGTCATCATGTCCAACAGTTGTAACCTACTGCTCAAGAAACCTTGCCTTCACTTACCCTGCGCGAGCTTGAGAACTATCCAACCATATCCAGTGGTTTGCCTTGTGTTTCACCTCACCCACAGGCTGACACCGACCTGACTTTTTAATTGCACTGATGAAAAGCATTTATGGACTGATTATGGACTTTGAGTCACCACTCAAGGGACTAGCTCAGTTTGTGTGTGAGTGTCTTCAGCTCCTGCAGTAGACATGCCACCAGAAAATGTTGCTGAATTTTTACAGTTTAAGACCTAATTTTTAAACACTTAACAATTTTTTTAATCATTAAAATCTGGCAAGGTGGTTAGTGACACATTTTTTGTGAGGTGCTAAAATCTGAAGAGATATTTATATTGTTAGGGGCTTGAAGGCCAGAAACAAACAGGTTAGAGGTGTTGTGCATTGCTGCCTGTCGTGTCATTAGAATAAGTTCTTCTGCTTTAATACAACTAAATTCACAATTTATTTGCTTTCTCGGTATTTACAGATTTTTAACCAGCACAAGTATAGTCAAACAAGCAGGACATTGTCAGTGTGTCTCTACCATATAACAAATGATGTCCATATGAAATGGCACCCATGAAATCCATCTTTATTCTTAATGATTTAGTTGCTCACTGTTATGTTTCTGGGTTTTGGGTAAGGGGTTGAAAGGATGAACAAAAAACATTTGTGTACCAGGATGGGAAAAGAAGGGTAACAGAGACAGTTTAGGCTTCAAAACACATAATTTTAATTTATTTAAAATTAATGATTGTTTATAATCAAATTCAAAGCAAAATTCAATAAACTTAAACCGCTGGTCTCTAAACAAAACTGTCAAACAAAAGAATCAGGTTATTCCACAATAAAACTCAAAGGAAAAACCATACTTACAACCAAAGGGGGAAAAACACTGCAGCAAACCAAAAATGCCAAAACACTAATTTCCACAGAGAGGAGTACCAATATCACCAAGGTTTCACCAGGATGCAGAGCCTTGGTTCTCAAAAAAGAGAGTGAGACTTTTTCAACCTCCTTTTATTACCTCCAGTGATGACCAGCTCAACACACCTGTGGGCAGGGGACGGAGAGTCATCCTCAAGGAGAAAACACACACACCCACACTCTCACCAATATACCAACCAAGCACTCTGGTTGTAACACTCACATATTTAGTTTATTCCAGCACCTCTATGAAATAGTTGAAAAATTGAGCCATAAGGCAACATAATATTCAAAAGAGAGGAAACTTGAGACAGATGGATGATGATCCAACTGGCAGGAAACCTGGAATTACAGCTTCCCTACTTGTTTCTTAAATTAGCATGTGTCTCAGCATAATGATACTAAATATTCATCTAATTTTTATGGTGAGCTGTAATACAGGAGCATCTGTAATGCCTGCAGTCTCTAGCACATTAATTTAACTGATATTTTTTTTTGTGCAATAGTGAAACTGAGTAATGAGTAATCATAAGAACAACAATAGAGAATATATGAAAATAAAATTACAAACAACATAGACCAAAACAAAAAAAGGAGTGAGTAAAAAATCCAGGCCTCAATTGGTGGGTAGTGGCAACATAAAGAAGGCAATAAAAGTTATAATAAAAGTTATAATAAAAGTTGTATTTGACAAAAGATTTAACTAATAAAATCTATGCCTGCATAATGTCATGTGTCTGGTTTGTGTTGTTGACCAATTTTTAACCCCTGTTTTATTTTGTTAATACCCTGTGTTTCCTGTGGAGTGTTGTGTTCTTTGTTGCAGGTGGCTGGCTGTTCGGTCAGGCAGAGACTGTGATCATCACAGCTGTTTTCTATCACCTAATCAGCCTTCTCCTATTTAGACCCTGGCTTCCTGCTGTCTTGTCAGTCTGGCTGGTAACACCATGTCATGCCAAATTGCTAACTATTCTTGTGAGTACTTTTGATTTTTGTAATGTTTGCTTTTTGTGCTCCTTTTTCCTGCTTACAGTTTTTTCCCTGAGCTCTGCCTCATCAGCCGGCCAGCCTCATCATTTTCTGTTTGATTACTCAGACTGGTTTTTGATTCTGCCTTTTGTAAATAAATATTGTAATTCTTTTTTTTATGACTGTTTCTGCTTTTATGGGTTCACCTTTTGATTTGTAGATTTTTTCCTTAAATCATGATATTTGAGTCACTACAAGTAAATATCTAAACCTCTTAACCACTTTTTTCATTTGTAAAACCAGGGTATGCTTGTTCTCATAAGCTTACATACTCTGACAGAATTTGTGGGGGTTTTTTTGTGCCATTTTTCTGCGAATATGAATGATATGAATATGAAATTGCACATTCACTTGTTCCACTTGAACTATTGAAACAATTGCAAAACATTTCTTCAGTGCTATACTGTGAAGGACATTCTGCACTGAGTTTTTTTTCCCCAGAGTCAGAGTCTATCAGAGATAGAGGATTCAACATTGTTGTTATAAGCTACCAAAACTTGTTAGAACTTTGTGCAAGGAAAATAGACAATTTTGGAAATGAAACTGATATTTCTGCATGAATTTATTATGATTGTAGTTGGCTTTTGCATTAATTGTTGGTAAGTAAATGAAGTAATTGATCCTATAACCAAGGTTGTGCAAGTATTATGTTACTCATTGTGTCCCCACTGGCAACCATGTTTTCAGTGAGTGGAAAAACAACTTTTCTTATGCTAGTTCTAGGTATAGGGGCCAAATTTCTTTGTAATCAGATTTGGTTACATGAGTCTTCATATGTGCACTTTTAAGTTTAGGGAGTTGCTGATTGAGCGTCACATTTCAGTGGACATAGTTAGACATGTGTGTATACAGTGGCTGTGTAAATCTAGGCATTTTGTCCAGTTTTCAAATTGTAAGGAAGCGTGTAAGCAATCCTAAAAGAATCAAAGCAAATACAAAGATCCTGCAGCTAAGGTTGTTGAGGTACCACAGCATGACGGAGAAGCCACATGGAGAATTATGGAAGAGTGCTAGGGTCACATGTAAATGTTATTTTGGAATCAACTAAAAACATAAGCCAGAATTCTGAGGAAAAAAATAATTCTGTGATTAGAAATTCTGATGGAAAAACTTTTATGAAAAAATATGTTTCCCATACATATTCACATAAGGCCCTAAGGCAACTCTGTAGAGAGGCTTTGGCCAGAAACTTCTTTGTTTCGGCCCGGTCCTAGGGGAAAACCTTGACACAACATAAATGTTGCTCCCCACCTTTCCCACCCACAAGTAATGCCAGCAGACAGAGCTTTACGGAAAAATAAAGTGAAGCTTTTTATTGACATGGCAGTGAGAGGCTCCCAAAGTAACAAACATGAATACTACAACCAAAACAAGGCTTCTCTGTTAACGACAAGCAAAGAACTAAAAGACAAACGCTCACCTAACTTCCTAACACAAAATCAAGAGAAAACCGATCATCAAACAAAAAAGGAGTCTCACTCCCAATACTGCTTTTGTAGTTATAGAGGATAGTCCGTTTAACATTAGAACTGAAATGCTGGCAGTGTTGTGGCTGGACCAGGTGTACGCAGGAGGCAGAGGAAGAGAGCAGGGGCTATCTTCATGATCAGCTTGGTTTTTAAAAGCTGGGTCAACCTAGATCCAATCAGGCAATTATGCTTGGATCCAATTAGCTTGGAACTGCCGATTGAGGCTCCGCCTACAGCCACACCTCACACACACCCACACACGAGGGAGAGAACAGCATAACAAAAACACTACACTTGTAACATTCTTTTAGAAACTTCTAAATCAAATTAGAAGTCGCTAAGACCTATGAATGTAATTTAAAGTCATACATACCACTACTAGTCCTATCATAAAATTCTAATTTCATTATAAAAAGTTAAAATAATATATACCTGAAGATATTTATGGATAAAGAAAATAAATCATATCTGCCACCTGACTCAGACATCTTCCCCTGCAGAGACCTACAATGAATCTTCGTATTAACTGGCATACTTTTGAATTGTTCTTCTAAAAGAAAGATGTAAGAGAAGTCAAAGCTTAAATATCAGGATTGCTTGCTACTTCTAAAAAGCTTTGTTCCATTTAAAGGTTGAATGACCCCTAGTGGTATTTTAGCCTTAGAACTTCAAAAATAAACTCAAAATGTATGACCACACAAGCATGACCAGACAAAATCCTCCTCCACCCTCCACGTACTTCTCTGACCTCATACTCTGTTCCTGCTGTTTTCAGATAAAGGCCTGCCAGCTTTAGAATTTATAACTGCAGTGTTGGCCCCCACCTACTGGAATTCATTTGAGCCACACTATCACATCCCTGGTCACTTTCAAAAATACCTTAAAACCTACTTAATCAAGAAAGCCACGTTCACACAACGTGACCTTTTTAGAGTAGTAGCATTGCTGTGTATCCCACATTGCATTGCATGCTGTCTGATCTTGAATTCATGAAAGACACTATATGAATGATTTATCGGCACTATCGATAGTACAGATTATGACTGAATGGCTACATTTGCTAATTTATGTGCTACTTTTGCTGAAAATGTGTAAATATGATACGTTTTTCCTCCTCACGACAACTGTTTTAAGGCTTGAAATTACCCTGGCATTCATGCAGTATTTGTACTGCTGTAAAATTTGTTTCAGGTTGGATACTCAATACTGACTATTTCACTTGAGTATTTATAGAGGACAAATAAAGGATTGTTAGTGGTGCAGCCCATGAGAGCCAGAGAGAGTGATGAGGCGTCCCAGTATATTGAGTTTAGAGGAGCAGGGAGGTACAATCTAATCTAACCCTCTCAATCTAACCCTAACCTCTAACCCTGAGGGTTTGGATTTGTGTTTGTGTGTCTTTCCTTTTTTCCTGGTGCTGGTTCATGGACATCCTGGTGGGTGCTGAGACTGCTGGCTGATTGCTCATTCAGCTCACCTGTCGCCAAAAAAGACAAGAGCCTAACACCCTGCATTGACTTTAGAGGACTTAATGACATTACCGTCAAGAATAAGTACCCCCTGCCACTTACTGACCCTGCCTTTGAGCCCCTGTGCCCAGCCACCATCTTCACTAAGTTAGACCTGTGGAACGCTTACCATTTGATCTGCATAGGGGAGGGAGATGAGTGGAAGACAGCGTTTAATACTCCTATTGGACACTACGAGTATTTGGTTTAACTAATGCTCCTGTTCCAAAATATGATGAATGACATTTTAAGAGATATGTTAAATCGTTTTATTTTTGTTTATTTAGACGACATCCTGATTTTTTTTCTTGTAGCCTGGCCAAGCATCTGCAACATGTACGTCTTTTTCTTCAGAGATTGCTAGAGAATCAGTTATATAAGCCAAGAAATACAAATTCCATGTAGCTCAAGTTAATTTTTTGGGTTTCATTTTGGCAGGAGGGAGTGTGAAGCCGGACCCAAAGAAAATCGAGGCAGTAGTGGATTGCACCCCCCACCCCCAAAGGAGGAAACAACTGCAGCACTTCCTGGGGTTTGTTCAATTTCTACCGCCGGTTTATTTGTGGGTACTCCAAGGTGGGCTCTCCCCTCACCAGGCTGACCTCTGCCTCTCTGCCGTTCCATTGGACCCCAAAGTGGAGACCGCCTTTGAGACCCTGAAGGGGTTATTCACCTCTGTCCCATCCTCACCCATCCTGACCCCTCTCTTCAATTTGTGATGGAGGTGGACGCAGACTGAACTCTCGCCAGGCATGTTGGTCACTCTTTCTAGGATGTTTCAATTTCACTGTCTCCTACCGACCCAGATCTAAGAACACCAAGCCAGACGTTCCGTCAAGAGTGCATGACCCGGTCCACCAGGAGGAGGCGGACGTCCCTTTTCTCCCTGCTTCCTGTCTTGTGGGTGCCACTTCCTGGGACATTGAGGAAGTCGGACATGAGGCCTAGTGTGCTGAACCGGATCCTGGCTCTGGGCCGCCCAAACGCCTGTTCGTCCCGTTGGCTGCCCGATCTAAGGTGCTACAGTGGGGCCATACCTCCAAGTTCGCCTGACATCTGGGGTTACACGCACCTTCCGGTTCCTCCAGGAAAGGTTCTGGTGGCCTTCCATGGCCGGAGATGTAAAGAGGTTCGTTGCTGCCTGTTACGGCCCGGTCCTAGGGGAAAACCTTGACGCAACATAAATGTTGCTCCACGCCTTTCCCACCCACAAGTAATGCCAGCAGAAGATAGTCAGTTTAACATTAGAACTGAAATGCTGGCAGTGTTGTGGCTGGACCAGGTGTACGCAGGAGCAGGAGGCAGAGGAAGAGAGCAGGGGCCATCTTCATGATCAGCTTGGTTTTTTAAAAGCTGAGTCAACCTGGATCCAATCAGGCAAATATGCTTGGATCCAATAAGCTTGGAACTGCAGATTGAGGCTCCACCTACAGCCACACCTCACACACACCCACACACAAGGGAGAGAACAGCATAACAAAAACACTACACTTGTAACACTGCCTGTGCGGTTTGTGCCCATGGGAAGGTGTCCCATCACCCACCAGCTGGTCTACTCCTCTTCCCATTCCTGGTCAACCTTGGTCCCATATTCTGACATGTGCCATTATTACGTTCAACTTGTAATAACTGTAGACTAATTGATGTTTTTGTATGTCGTATATGGATGTGAAATTTCAATTTCCCAGTTTTGGGACTAATAAAGGAAATCAATCAATCAATATTGCTGTGGAGGGGGGCATCACTGGTTTGCCCCCCTCCAACAGTAATACTGTGGTCTTCACCATCATAGACAGGTTTTCAAAATGTGTCCACTATCTCTCTACCTAAGCTACCCTCTCCATTAGAAACTGCTGACCTATGGTGTTCCATGTGTTCTGCAACCACGGCATGCCCTCAGACATCGTCTCGGACTGGGGTCTCCAGTTCACGTCTCAGGTCTGGCGGGCATTCTGCAAAGCGGTGGGCGTGACACACAGCCTCTCATCAGGTTACCATCCTCAGTCCAATGGTCAGACGGAAAGGGTGAATCAGGATCTGGAGTCTGCCCTCCAATGTGTGGCAGCCCAACATCCGGCCTCCTGGAGCCTGCATCTCCCTTGGATTGAGTATGCGCACAACACTCTCACTAACTCCTCCACAGGAATGTCTCCGTTCATGGCCTGCTATGGGTACCAGCCCCCCTTGTTCACGTCCCAGGAGGAGGAGGTTGCAGTCCCCTCAGTGCATGCCCATCTCCAGCGTTGTCGGGCGGTGTGGAGAGCGGCCCCCGCTCAGGTCATCTTTGTGGAACACTTGGCCTGACTCTCTACCTGGGACCTCCCACTACAGGTTGAGTCCAGGAACGTGGCACCCCATTTCACTGGACCCTTTGAGGTGGACCAGGTTATCAACCCAATGGCGGTAAGGCTCAGACTCCCTCCATCTCTCAATGTCCATCCCACATTCCATGTGTCTCTTCTTTAACCCATCGCCAGCAGTGATTGGATATAAGCCCTGGACTTTGCAGCAGCAGGTGTTAGCACGTGTTGTTATGCCCAGTGGTAACTATCGTCTCAACCGTTTGTATTGCTTGTATCGCTTACCCTTTATTGCTTATGTCCTATTTTACTGTTTTTGTAATACTCGTCTCCTTTTTCCTTAGTGTTCCTTAGTGAGGTCTCTTGCCGCACCAGTCAGTCTGTCTCCTCGCCCTTAGTTTGTCTTCACCTTCCACGGCTTTTTGGTTCAAATAAATTTATTAACCCTTCCCTGGCGACTACGTTTCTGCTCATTTTTGGATTCACTCACAACCTTGATCTTAATCATCATAGCGTTTGAGAAAATCTCAGTTCTTAGCTAGTCAGTAACCTGTACACAGGCCAATTGCACTACTGTTCAATTGGCCTGAGTGCAAGTCAGGTGATATATGGATTAAAGCCATTGTCAGAAAGTGTAGGATATATGATTTTATGCATGAAAAATATCAGGTCTAAGATTTTAATAACACCCTTTGCCCTCAGTTCCTATCATATTATTGTATGTCTTTATCAGTTGTCCTTAAACAACCATGAATTTGCCATCTGTTTCCATTTCATGTTCATCTTGCTTCCCTGTTTTCCCTAACAAGCTGGGTTATAGCACTCCTCTTCACATATATTATATAAAGTATATTAGAAAATAATAGTTTGGTTATAGAGTGTTTGTGTTAATATTGTTTACATACAATGACAAAGAGCAATGTTGGCAGACTTTAGTCTCCAATAAAGCAAATAAACCAGTATGAGTGTGCAGCAATGCATTAGAAGGAAGGACAAAACTCCAGCAGATACAAGCTCGCATCCACGCTTTAGGACCAAAGCAGGGCCAAAGAACATCACATGTTTGTTAAACGTGAAGTTTGACACATTTGTTTATATTCTGAACAAACATTGACAAACAGCCATGTTCACTAAGTGAGAAGGCCAGCATGCCAATTTTGCTGAATTTTAAATTATTTGAACTTTAATTATTCAAAGTAAGGTGGTTAGTAACATTTTTAGTTAGAGACATTTCCATTATTTTACAGGGACTTTAAGTCAACAAAATGAGTGTCCCAAACTCAGTAACATTAAGGGACACTTTTTGTTGTAGTCAAGGTAACATGTAGCATAAAGTGTTGTCCCATCACAAACTCTTGCTGTCTTTAACACTTAGACAATAAGAGGGTGACTGTGAGGGTTCAGAGCTTAAGGGTTTGCAGGTACATTGGGATTGGCACACTGTATATATAACAATATTACTTTTACTGAACTGCCACACCACAGTCATCTGAGGAGTAACTTGAATGTTCTTTTTGTAAATGTTTGGATTAGTCTTTGCCTCCTTGTATGAAATCAGCTAACACACAGTGGCTTCAGCCGTGCATCCCACTGTGCACTGCAGACAGGATATGCTATAAAAAAAAAAAAAAAGGTATTAGATGGGAGGAACCCGGACAGTTCTTATGTCTGAGTGAGTTTATTAATCCTCGTCTGTGTAGTGACTTTTACAAATAGGTGAGAAGGCCTGTGTAAGGGGTCAGCTGATGATGTAATTAGGTCCAGACATAGCAGGTTATCTTAAAATTGTGAGGTGGCTATAGTTGTAATATCACAAGAAATTCATGAGATCTGTTCAAATTAAACATGGTGATGTGCATCTTGACCAAACACTTTCTATCTACAAATTGCCAACTACTCCTAGGTTTAAAAAAAGGTGACAACATCCAAAACACCATTTATTACCACCTCTAAAATAAGCTGATTGAAGGATTGACCTGGAGGAGCAGTGAATTTGCAGAGAGCCTTACCTCCATAAATGGAAAATTATCTAGCTTTGATAGTCAACTTTCCTGAGTGGAAGTCCTGCACAAAGAGTTTCAAGCTTTGTGCAAGACTTACTTGCAGCTGAAAATGCGTCACTGAAAGGATCCCTAAAATCCCTGACCATAGAAACAAAGGGCCTCTTGGTAGAAAAATAATTTAAAAAAAACCCTAAAGGAAATATTAATTAATCTCCATTATTTTTTGTGTTAATACATTTTGTTACTCCTTTTATCCAAGTCAGGACATCTGCTCATTTGGGGTTCAGTTAAGTTAGAGACTCTAATTATCAGTTTCTTGCTCTCAGTAGATGGTCTCCAGTGACTTCTTAATGAACTTTTAGATCTGCAAGACAGTATACGTTGTATAAGCTATATTTTTTTTGTGTTCATAATGCATTGTAAGTCAATGATCCTCCTCGCTGATGCCACATAACTTCTCCACGAGGTGTGGAAGTGCTTTTTTTTCCTTGTCCTCTCCTTGTGACTATTTGTGATCAAATTCAAGTGTTATTTCTGGAAAAAATAATTTTGGCATACTTTTTAAGAATGTAGATTTAACACCAGACAGTTAGGGTAATTAAAAGTTATTATGAACACCTGTAAAGCAGAGTGGCAATACAGTTAAAAGCCCATATGGAATCCCTCTTGTCCAATCAAATTACTTGGAACTAACATATGGAATCCCTCTCGTCCAATCAAATTACTTGGAACTAACTGTTGTATAAAGCACATTAATGTTCTGAGTAAAGGTTTGTGATGCACGTGAAGTAGGTCGGTTAATAATTTTTACTGATAATTTGTTTTCACTGCTGATGTCACTTGTATGATAAAAATGATTCACTGTCATGAGGAACTGGAAAAATTCATTAATAATGTATAATACTAAATGGTATATACGGTGCTTTTATAGTCTTGATGACCTCTCAAAGCTGCTGTACATTAGTTTTGCCATTCACACATTCACTCACACATCCATACAGCACATCTATTTGCAGTGCATTTTCTATCCCACATAGTTCATACTTTCATCCATTCACACACTGCCGTCATGAGCAATGTAGGGTTAAGTGTCTTGCCCAAGTTGGTGTTGGTTCGCTCATGAATGAGTCGTTAAAATGAACAAATCATTTAAGTGAACGAACTGAAGTGAGTCACTTACTGAAACGATTTGTTCTTCTCACAGTTCAGCTGAGCTCTGCTGTGACTCGATGCAGACAGCAGCCGGTGGCAACAGACCAACAAAATTATTCGATCACTCACCGAGTCAGACCCATATTGATTGAATCACTCACTCAGTGATGGAGTTTCTGTGTGTCCCAGCTAATGCAGTCAGTGTAAGATGTTACACAGCTGATTCGTTCATTGCGAGGAAACAGTACATGAACTATTTCATCAGCTGATTCATTCACTTACAGAAAGAGTCAGCAGTGCATGCCACAAGCGTGTGTTAATCACCAACATTTAACAAGGAAATTTCATTATTATACAGTGGTATACAGAGTCTGGTATATTTAACAACAGCCCTAAGTAAAGCTGGTGACAGTGAGCTGAATCACAACCCATTCAGCTCCCAGTTCTTCTCACAGCGAGGAAACAGTAAGTACACTGGTTCTTCTGCTAACGAGTCAGCCCTCACCACATACGTACTGGTAAAATAACTGAAGTTAATATGTGTGCCCTGAGTGATTCAGTGGTTTAAACTGTCAGAATCACTCTCTCTCACTCATTTTCTACTGCTTTATCCACTAGGGGTCGCGGGGGGCGCTGGTGCCTATCTCCAGCTAACATAGGACGAGAGGCAGGGTACACCCTAGACAGGTCGCCAGTCCATCACAGGGCCACACAGAGTCAGACAACCATTCACTCTCACATTCATACCTACGGGCAATTTAGAGTGTCCAATTAACCTAGTCCCCAAATCTGCATGTTTTTGGACTGTGGGAGGAAGCCGGAGTACCCGGTGAGAACCCACGCACCACGGGGAGAACATGCAAACTCCTTGCAGAAGGCCTGTCAGAATCAGCCTCAGCACATCCAGCAACAATGCCAACAACAATTAATGCCAAACTCTGTAGATCACTTTAAAAAGAATCAAAACCTCCAAAAAGATGTGTTAATCTCCAATGTTTATTAAAGGTCACATAGAGTGGTCTATTTGAACCAAAAATCAAGATTACTGATGTCTACAAATTAAATTTTTATGGTCAAAAACCTCATAGTCTCTTCAAAATAAGCCAGTTTATTGCTGCTCTATGCTAGCCTCTGAACAGGCACTCTGTTTCTGAGCTAATGCCAGCCCCCCAGAACACTAAGTCTCTTGTGATTGGCCAGCTACCAAGTGCATTCCCACTCACTTGTGATTGGACAGCTACAGCTGACTGACTGCTCCAAAGTGCTTCTTCTTCTTCTTCTTCTTCAGGTTGAATGTTCACGCCCATGCCCAAGAGTAGCTGTTGGGGGAGGGTTCATTGCATGGCAAATGTGCTAGTTATGTATAACAAAACTCGACTTTTCAAAATTGATTGCTCGAGCACAAGTAAACAGCGAAGCCCTTCTTTCTCAGAAGTGGCTCAAGTGTTTATTGTGACACTTTAGTGATGTTTAGATACGGGAAGGACACGGGACAAAAAACATCAGAAATTAGATTTTCCAATGAATGTCCTCTTTAAGGAAATTTCTAAAATCTCAAAATTTAACAGTGGAGTCCGGTGTATTTAGCGACAGGGCTGCCAACAGCTGGCGATAGTGAGATGAATCACAACCCGTTAAGCTGTGTATCAGTTCAGTGAGTGAGTCAGATTATAAACATGACATAACTGACTCTAAACTTGATACAACTGTTGTATATTTGCTCCTGGTCTCTCTCTTCTGTCTCTCCCTCACCTCCCGCTTTTTCTTTCTCTTAAAATTGAATTGAATTGAATTGAATTGAGATGTAGTCTGTGCTCTGGTCATGCAGGAAGAAGTGAATGACTTGGTGAACAAATCTTTTTACTGAACGAACTGGAAAGAGACCTAAAAGAATGGTTGTTGCCATCACTAGTGGGCATGTAGACTAGTAGAGCTGGGAATCGAACACACACGCTTCCAGTTGAAAGGTTACTCTCTTTTCCACTAAAGCTCTCTCACCTGTGCTCTGACTTGGCATGTTTTCATTTTACACTTGCCACACTTGTTCAGACATACAAAAAAGTAACATGTAAAAACCTGTAAAGTTGAAGAGTAATGCTGTTCTATAGCAGAAAATACCTTCTCTACACACACAGGAGTGAGTCCTTTCATTCCTTCTTGCCTCATTAGCTTGATTTAAAGCTGTTTTTCTCTTTAAAGTGATCTGATCATGATGGATATATCCCATGCAGACCACACAGGAAGAGTGGATGAACCTCTGCATCTTGAAACATGGTAAAAGGTAGTATTCACTTCTTGCAAATAACAGTGAGGGACTAGATGAGTTTGATTAAAAACTGCATTCCATTATAGTTCATTGCTTGTCCAACAACATAATGAGAAACTTATCTCGCTCATGCTGCTGAATAAATAAACACATTTCATACAATCAGGCTGATGCAGACTTGTCAGGAATAATATGTTGAGGATGTTGCTTTGCATCTTCTCTTTCCACTAGTGAACTCATCAGGCTTTTCTGGTTAAATCATCTCTCACTTTGTAACACAGCCCCGATTTCAAAGGCAATTCATATTAAGCAGACTGTCTCTTTAAAAGCTATGCTCTAGTACTGATCACACCTTCCTCATCCTTCCCAACCAATTTCTGCATTCCATTTCTCCTCCTCCTCTGTTATCCCCATACTACATTGCCTTTATTTAAGAATCTTTCTTCCCATTTCTCCAAATGTCAGATATCCTGCCAGCTCTCCTTGTCTTAGCTATGAGGGTAAGGGTAAAAGGGCTTAATCCCACAGGAAAAGAATAGGAGAGCTGTTCACTGGTGATGAAAACTCTCCACTCCTGCTGAGTTCAGATAGAGCTGTTCTTGTCTGCCTGCAGATCTTTAATATTTCCTGCTGTTATGTCTTTAAGTCTGACCATTCCTGTATTGTTCCATACTATATCCATAATATGGGCCCATATATTTGCTACAAAAGAAAAAGAAATATAATAAATATTGAAGAGATCCATAATTTATAGAAATTTCAATGCCTAGAGAAACATTCCACTTTTTATATTCATGTTTAATCTTTTTTATTGAGTAGGTTCCTCGAAATACAGCATTATACTCTAAATACAGTGCCAATAAACCATACTGCTACGCCATGGCAGAAGACAGTAACTACAGAGAAAGAGGCACATTCAGACCTGGTTTAAACATTTATCCTAAACCATCAAATCACAAGTGGACTGATCTTCAGACCACAAAAATCACATTCAGAAACTGTTGCTATGGAAACTGAAAATATTTTTACACACATCTTAGGGCCCAAATACTTGATTATTTGTAACCACTGCCACAACATTAAAACTTGTGGCAAAATGATCAACACAGATCTTTTTTTTCTTTACCTTTATTTCATGTTAAAGCAGTGTAAGTAGGGCTTTGATTAACTCAGCTCCTCTTAACTGTTTTCACAAATATTTCTATATATATTTATATTTATAAAATATGAACTTTTCCACATGAGGCAAGGATTCCCAAACAAAGTCACAATCAAAATCACAATGAAAAAAATAATTATAGTTTGTATGGGGTCTTCTGCAAATTAGCAACTAAAACAATACAGTATCTGATTTAGTTATTGATTTTTTGCAGGTGCCCCATGCTGGCTGAAGCAAAAATACCATCTTGTGTAGATCGGAATTCACCTATGGTCACGATCAAATTAAACAAGTGGCAGGCTTTACAACTAAACCTTTGCATCTCATGACCTTTTCTCCCTAAAAGTAAGGGTCTCAACTTCAAATTACCTGAGGACTAATGAGTGTTGAGTCTTACGATGATATTTTTCAGATTTTTACAACCCTAATTCCAAAAAAGTTGGGACGCTGTGTAAAATGTAAATAAGAACACAATGTAATGATTTACAAATCTCATAAAACAATATAAATTATTCCCATTAGAACATAAATAAACATATCAGATGTTGAAACTGAGACATTTTACTATTTCATGAAAAATATTAGTTCATTTTGAATTTCATGACAGCTAAAACGTTAGAACAGTCTTTGAAATTATTTAAACAGAGGTATGTGACGTGTGCTTTCATATAGTTACATTAAATAGTGGTTGTTGTGTTGTGTTACCACTAGACTGGCTGCGCTTCGCCTTGTGCCAAGAGTAGACCAGGTTGGAACTGGCAAGCTTTGGCACAGCCTTTTGGCACAGCCTCTTGGCTCAAAATTGTCACTGCACCAAGCTGAATCTGTTGACACCTTCCCCTGCTGCGCCACCACACCCATCTCAGTGGGCCTACTCGAGCGCTGCAACGAGAGACAACATACCGTGAGAGTCCTAAAACAATGGGAGAAGATGACCCCTTTGAAAAGTGTCCTTTACAGGGTCATGAATGATCTGTTGATCAAGCAAAAACAATTTCAGTTTGTTGTGCCTGAGTCACTGAAGGCAGATGTGTTACATGGTGTCCATGACCATGCTGGTTATCAAGGTCAGTGTTTCTTTTGGCATGATATGGAAAGGGGTGTACTTAATCATGTGGAGTGCTGTCAAATATGTGTTCTTAGCAACACCCCTGAACCTTCCGCAAGAGCTCCAATGGAGAATATTAAGACCTTTGCTCCCTTGGAACTTGTGTGTCTTGACTTTTGGTCAGCTGAGGATCATAACAACAAGTCAGTGGACATTCTGGTGATAACTGATCACTACACCAAGATGGCGCATGCCCTTCCCTGTCAGGACCAAATGGCAAAGAGAGTAGCCAAGAAGATATGGGACAATTTCTTCTATGTGTACGGCTTCCCTCAATGGTCACTCAGACCAGGGAGCGAACTTTGAGAGCCAGCTGATGGCTGAATTGTTGAACCTGTCAGGGACTGAGAAGTCAGATACCTCATACCTCATACCCCATACCTCATCTTATGGGGAATGGTGGCACAGAGAGGTTCAATTGGACTCTGGGCAATGTGTTGACATTTCTGCCCCCTTGCTCCAAACACAAGTGGCCACAGATGATCCAGACCATGACCTTTATTTATGTGTATATGTGCAATCCAGTCCTGCACAAACCTCCAATCGGTCAGGTCTGGATCACGGAATTTCTTTACTGGAAAAATGGGAGTACACACCAGAGAATCAGGACAGGAATTCCATTCTCCATTGTCTGTCACATGGTTTGACTACAGAGACATGAGAAAATGAATTAGGTGCTCTGAAGAGTGGAGTCTGATCAGGAGTTAAATCTATGGGAACTGCACAAAATTGATCATTCCAAAACATTTCCAAAAGTGTGTCATGAATGTCAGTAAAGAAAACTGTTGCTCAAAAGTCTGAGACATGTGAAACATGAGCAGTGCCGTACAGATGATGTACATTCATAAATTCATGTGTGTGGGGCATCAGGGACTTCCCACTGTTAGTGAAGAGGTTACGTCACCTTGAAGAGACCACTGATATACATACAATGAAGGAGTGTGAAGTTTGAACATTGTGTTGTGTAAATGAGAATTTCTTACAATCTTTAAACCATCAGGGGTTGAAATTAGACTAATGCCTAAATCTAGCATTAAATCTCTCCATAGCAAATTGTTAGGACAAAAGGGAGACTACAGGAAATAATGTTTCAAAATGGTGGTAAATAAATCATGTTTATTTGTGTGTACAACGTTGAGAGGTTTGGTGCAATGTACTTTGAGACTGAGCGATGGAATTGATAAATCGATGCCAGAGGACTTTTTCCTGACATGCGCCATCATTGAGACCCATGCAGGCTATCTGAACTTTGCCCCTCAACTCAGCACCTTGCATGAAAGCTTGTGTGAGGTGGGTTTCCCAGTGGCCTGCAATCTGGCCTCGGTCATCAGGCTCATCGATGCCACCATGTTGGTTGAAGATGGTGATGAGTTGTTTGTAGTAGTCAGGCACTGACTCTTGTAGATTCTGTTTGCATTTGTCAATTGCATCTTGGTATTGGGTGTTGTCTTGCTCGGCCCAAGATGAAGATCTCATCCTTGCTTCAACCCTAATTCTCATCCTTGCTCTAACCCTAATTCTAGCCCTAACTCCAAATTTTTTGAAAAAACAACTTATAATTATTTGTTTTTGTAAGTCCTAGAAGGGCTCAATGAAGAGGCTATTCCCAATGAGGCCTCTCAGACAATGGACAAAAGTCGTCAAACTGCTCTGAACTGTTACTTATCTTTTTTTTTTTTTTTTTTAACCTGTCCTGTCCAGTACTTTTGGCATGTAGTATGGTTGTCTACATGTCAGGTAGTGTTGAACAGGTTTGCTTTGCACAGGAAGAGTCTGTTTATACTCGCCCTGTTGTTTATCTATAAATTTATTATTGTTTTTCTTATTTGTTTGCTTTTGTTTGTTGTGTGATGAGGGCAAACTGGACCGGACAGGGTGGGTGGGTAGACGAAGTCGGGGGGGGGGGCACGAACAATACAGTACACGAACAATACAACATAGCATAGCATAACATAGCATAACATAACATAACATAACATAACATAACATAACATAACATAACATAACATGACATGACATAGCATGACATAGCATAACATAACATAATATTGCATAACATGACATACAGTGGTAGCCCAGTACAGGGTACCATAATATGACATAGACATTGTAACAGTAGTGATATTAACTTTAATAGTGTACATGTGAGTAGTAAATTCAGTGATTGTTAACAACCACATGGAGAAAAGCTGACCGAGTCCACAACAGCTATATCAGTTTGAGTTAGAGTCTTAAGCAGCAGGCCGATAAGGACCCAGACGCATAAAGCGCCCAGCAGCCACACGGGGCAGTGGGGACCCATGGCCACAGCCCCAGGGAGGATGCCGGGCAGAAGCCCCCCCGCCCAGAGCCGGCCCCAGTGGCAGGAGGCAGCAGGGCCACGGACACGTATGGGGCCACCCCACACCCGGGCAGAGCCCGGGGGGGCACAAGATCCCCGCACCCAGCACACCCACACAGGTCCCCAGCCAGGGGCCAGCCCGCCACCAGCAGGAGCAGATCCCCCCCAAGGCCGCCCACCCATGGAGCGACGCAGAGCCCACCCCGGCCATCCATACGGCAGCCCCCCCCCAGGGAAGAACAGGAAGACCCCAAGCTGAGGGGTCCCAAAGGGGACAGGAGACGGGCAGATCCCCAGCCTGGCCGGTGGCCAGACCCCCAAGTACCAGGAAGGGTCAAGGGTCCAAGGGCCCGCCACGTCCGACCCTGAGGTGTCCAGGCACAGATCCCACCCGCATCCAGGGGCCAAAGGACCCATCGTCGGTGTGCGCCAAGTGGGTGGGTCGCCACCCATTGCAGCACTCCTGGAGAGCCGCATCAAAGTGGGCAACGGCCACACCCACCCTGGTCACCCCCCGATAGAGCAAAGGAGGGCCAGACCCCTCCACAACAAGCAGCAACCCGGGGCCGCCACAGACGTCCCCACTCAGACCGCCAACCCCCACCCAGCCGAGGACCAGGGAGGAAGTGTGGGGTCCGGGTGAACCCTCCCGCCCACCCCCCTGCCATCACCCATCAGGGCCTGGTGGTGTATGTCTGTGTGTGTATGTGTGTGTGCATGTGTGTGTGTCATGTGTGAGGTGTGTATGTTATGTTATGTCTAATGTGTTAAAACTGGGGGTTAGAGAATGTGGCACAGACCCTCCACCGCTGGCAGACAGTGGAGCTGTTGAAATGCGCATCCCGTCCCCCATACCCTAGTGTCTATTGTGCCATAAAAATTGAGGGATAGCAGCCGCCCAACAGGTTATGCCACCATGTGGTGCCCCCACCCCCCAACCCCCCCAGCGGCCCGACCGCGCCTCCCCCAATGCCTAGTGTATATGTGTGGGAATGTACCAGTCCTGGGGTGGCTACATAGGGGGTGAGAAGGAGCGACCACCCGGGTATGTATTCCAAAAATTTACTGTTATTGATATATATTTCTACCAGTTTCTGAAATGGGATGAATTTGTTGTCTTGGAATATTTGTTCCAAGTGCCTTATTCCTTTTTCTTTCCATGATGCGAAGTTTAACATTACCTTATTCTGCAGGATGTCTGGATTATTCCAGAGTGGGGTAAATTTACAGGGGATGTGTGAGGACCTAGTAATTTTAATAAATTCCCACCAGGCTGACAGGGAGGAATTTATGTTTATGCTTTTATAGCACTGGTGTCATTTGATGAGTGTACTGATGAAGGGCAAGTCAGAGATTTGAATTTCTTGGCAGAATGTATGTTCAATATCCAGCCATTGGTTGTCTAGTGGATCAGGTTTGATCCAATTGCAAACATACTTTAGTTTGTTTGCCAGGAAGTAATTATAAAAGTTCGGAAGTTCCAGACCACCACAGTTTTTTCGTTTTTGTAGTGTTTTTAAACTAATATGTGGTGGCTTGTTTTTTCCATAGGAATTTTGAGGTAGCAGAGTCTAATGCCTTAAACCAGTTTGGAGACGGCTTGGTGGGGATCAACAGTGTTTTTTACGTTTTGTCTATCTTTTAGTATGTTTCAGTAGTTTATCTTATTCTTCTCTAATGTACAGCACTTTGCCTCAGCTGTTGTTGTTTTTAAAGTGCTTTATAAATAAAGTTGGATTGGATTGGATTGGATTGGATTGGATCATTGAGAAGAGGTAATTGATTTTTGGTAGGATCATCATTTTTATAGTTGCCACTCTTCTCATCAGTGATATCGGCAAGGAGTTCCACCATAGGAGGTCGTCCTCTATTGTCTTAAGTAGTGGGGAATAGTTCAATTGTGTTAGATCTGACAACATGGAAGAGATATTGATACCCAGGTATTTAATGTTACCTGACGTGAAGGGAATGGTTGGTGATGTGTGGAAGTCAGATAAGATGGGTAGGATGATTGATTTTGTCCAATTTATTGAGTAGTCAGAAACTGCTGAGAATTTATCAATCAGTGTAATAGTCTCAGAAAGAGAGCTTGGTGAGTTTTGAAGGAAAAGTAATACATCATCAGCATAAAGGCTTATTTTGTGATGTAGGTTTTTTGTTTTAATACCTGTAATATTTCTGTTTGCTCGGATTGCGGCTGCAAGTGGTTCAATAAAAATGGCAAATAATGATGGAGAGTGGACAACCTTGTCTGGTACCCCTCTGGAGCCTGAACCTTGGAGAGGTTTGATCGTTAGTCCTGACTGAGGCTGTGGGTGAACTATAAAAAATTTTGATCCAGGAGATGAAATATTCACTGAATCCAAATTTATGCATTGTAGCAAAAGGAATTTCCAGTTTACATTATCAAATGCTTTTTCTGCATCTAGTGAAATGACAGCTGCACTAAGGTTATTGATTGTGCAATAGTCTATTATATTTACTAGTCTGCGTGTGTTATTAGTTGAGTGTCTGCCCTTTATAAATCCTGTCTAGTCTGGGTGAATTATAGAAGGGGTAATTTTTTCTCTTTGCTAAGGCTTTACAGATGATTTTAAGGTGAGTGATATTGGGCGATAACTGGATTGGAGTGTGGGGTCTTTATCAGGTTTGAGGTGGAGACAGATGTGTGCTGTGTTTATGTTTGGGGGAAGAGAGCCACTTTCCTTAGTTTTTATTACCATTTTGTAGAATAGAGGTGTTAGTATAGACCAGAATGTTTTGTAGAATTCTACCGGGAATCCATCTGGTCCTGGGGCTTTCCTGTTTGGCATGTGGTAGAGAGCTTCATGGAGTTCAGTCACTGAGATAGGAGACTCCATGATCTTGACCTGTTCATTCTTGAGCTCTGGTAGATTTATAGAGTTTACAAATATGTTCATTTCTGTACTAGATGAGTTGTTGCTGGATGAATATAAGTTTTTATAGAAATCTCTAAAAATTATATTTATTATTTCCGGCGTATGTGTTAGCTTCCCATCTGAGTCTTTTAATGAGTGAATGGTTGTTTTTTCCTTATTATTTTAGGTTGATTAGCCAGAAATCTGCTTGATTTGTTACTATGTTCGAAGTTTTCCAGGCGTAATCTCTCCAATTGAAACTGTGTTTTTGTTTCAATAATTTTATTCAACTTGAATTTTAATTTTCTTATATTGTTCAGCAAAAGTATGTCTGGGGATGCAGCATAGGCAGTCTCTAATGTTTGTCTTGTTTCTTTTTAAATGTGGAGTAAGAGATTATTTTACCCCTCATTACTGCTTTTGCTGTCTCCCAGAGGATACATGGTGATATTCCTGGTGTGTCATTGGTTTCCAGAAATGTTACTTATCAAATCAGAACAGTGAGAAAAGAGATAGCAGCATTGAAAGCCAAAAATGACACCGCCATTAAGGGGGTTGTAAACGCAGAGTAGACTTCCAAAATCTTTGAAAGAGCTAGCAGAAGCAGCTAGCACCTATTCAGACACAGTACAGAAGCTGGAGGAAAAAAGCAGGGAAAAAATACAACTAGCCAGGCAAGTAGAAACCATGTCTCTCAAGTCTCACGTATTGAGCGTGAGACACACACATTTGAATAAGTTCACACGCTCACACGTGACATTTCTCACGCTGAGAAGTGATAAAACTCATCTATGAACGGATGATAAGAAGGCATATTTCTCTGTGTAGTCTATTCATACGGCTGTCAAATAGGTTTCCGCTGCAAGCACTCATTTCACGAAAGTGCACGAAGGCGCACAAATGCATACACAGGTTTCAAATGAGAAGTCAGAGAGCACGGCCAGGTAATCACTTCAGTTATATCAATTGATTTATTATAATAGCAGCTTAAATGTAAGTTTGAAGTGTAAAGAATATGAACTTAACATTTGCCTGTTATTTTTTTTGTTTGTTTGTGTCATGTATTTAGATTTGAAGATTCCAGGGAAGCAGCAGAAAACCATTCTTTCACACAATGTGATGGGATATTTTCCAGAGGGGAATAAAAACATTAATAAAAAGTAACATTTTGCAACAGGCCACACTAAGAGCTGGACTAACCATGACACAGCACTATTGCCATTTGTGCAGAAAAGTTGATAAAATCTCTTATACCTTCATATACCTACTTCTTAAAAATAAATCTGTCAGTAATAATGTCTTAATCTGATATCCTCAAGGGAAAAACTAAGTATTATGCTTTTTTCCAAGGCTGAACAAACCAGAACAGGCCATTTGAAGCAATTGCAAAGGTTTGTTTATCCACTTGTAGGGATGCACGGCTGATCTGCTAAGCTGAAAACATCCAGCAGAAAAGCTCAATCAACATGCAAATCTTGGTGCATGATTAAAAACAAACAATGGCACAGACAGAGGGATGTGAATTATGATACTGTCACAAATACTTGTGCTCTGTAAACATGAAAGGGATTACCTGCCATGTTTACAAAGCACAGAGTGAGATAAAGTCAGAAAATGAGGCCCATGAGGCAGTGACAGTAGGCTTTGAACACACAAGCAGATAATAACTTTTTATATATTGAGGTCAAAAGATGATATACAATCTCTCACTGTTCCAGGTAGGAGCTGGAAAGACTAACTTTTCTGCCACCTCTGCAGGGTCACTGCTCAGTTTAAGTTATCTCTTTGCTGAAAATAAAAACAAAAACAGGATAGCAGCCACAACTACAGGATTCTGACCCTTTCGAACCAAATGACCTGGATGTCAGGTAAACTCTGTTTAACTTCATATAACTGATATTCTTGGCATCCATAAGTGTAACCCAGCAGGGTCTGCCAGCAATTTGGTATCACTCTGCGGACACAAGGATGCCATTACTCATCTTTCTAGAAAACTACAAGAAATATGTTTGTTGCCATGTTTTCAATTGCTCTGCATATGTCATTATTCTGCTTAAAGGAGGAAGAGGAAGACCTCAGAGTAGCTTCATGGATGTTATGCTGGAGCACACAAGGGAACAAATCCAGTCATCACAGGAGAAAGATAAGGTTCAGCATGACATATGGTTTCATTACCATTTCCCATATTTTTCCAGTGCAGTAAAACATGGAGACTAAATCCATTGAATTTATTTAAAATTACTCTTTTTTTATACAGAAATTAAACTTTAATCATAAATAAATGTTGTGCAATATTTCATTTTTCAGTGTTTTTTGTCAGGATTTTTATGTTCAAATAGCAAACATACTAATCTGACTCTTGCATGAGTCAGGAGTGTAAATTGATATTACAGAGCAGATCTGACACAAGCCAACATAATGACTTGCACTGTTGTCATACAGCAAAAGGGTAACTGGTTCAAATCCTACAAGAGTTAACATGTTGGCTCTCTGCTCACCTCAGAACATGTTTAAGTGTATGCTTGTACACAGAGACACTCTTTAGGAAGTAAATGTCTGACAGTTGTTTTATTTTTTTTAACAAACCTTTCTTGATAAGTAGAACCTTTTAGTCATTGTTATTTGCAATTCTGACACAGTATTGCTATTTACACTGAAATGGACACTTGTTTTAATCATACTATATATGACCAGCCATGGACAAACCAAGAACAAGTCTCTCGAGGGGCATTTTGGCTTCTTTAACGATTCTTAAAGTGTAAAGTCTTAGCTTTCCAACAATGTTTAACACATGGATAACTGAAAATTTTTGAGGAAGATGTGGCCATTTCAGTGTTGGCACTCCCCAAATTAGTTTTGTGAGAAATCAAGCCTTACAGTTTCTGCAAGATTCTCACCTACCTAGGGAGCCGGGTGTTGGAGTGGTAACAATAGTTCACAATTTCCATCACATTTACATTAACCTGCTGAATCCAACCCCCCATCTATCTGTCAGTCCACTGACAGTCAGCCATGCGATGTGACGATGAAGTAGATGACGTGTGTAACCCTGGTTACAAAGCCTCATTTAGGAAAAAAAGCCTGTTGATTAAAACAGCCATAAAAGAAATGCATTGTAAGCAATAAATAGGTTAAAAAAAATCATTTAAATTGTATAATATTTAATCTGGGTTTACAAAAAAAAGAAACATGAAAAAAAGGGTTAAATTGTGTGAATTCATGTTGTTATTTCTTTTTTTATTTAAAATGGCTTAAAAATGTGTTGAGACTCTTATTTTGAAGGGCTGCATTGTAGCGCGACTCACGTGAGCCACAGCCAATCGGGTTGTTTAGTTACTTTCTTTTTTCTAAACGAGGGAGATACAGACAGTTGTTGCAGAGCTGCCGCTGAAAACGGAGGAAAACAGAGAGAGAAATAAGAAAAGAGTCTATTTTAAGTTATTTTTGCACTGTGAAGGAGTTATTTTTAGTTTTTTCCAACCTGTCCGTGACTTAGCGACGTTTATACTCTGCCAAACGGGACTTGGTGAGTTTAAAGAATTGTATTTTATTTCATGTGAGGAGTATTTTGTCATCACGTATTGGTCATTTTATGGAGATGGGAAGCTAAGGCAGATTTATGCAGCAGATTTATGTTGTTATATGTTAAAATGGTGGATATACATGGTGAATTGCAGCACTGGCCTGTAGATCAATGTCCTGTGATGTTTCTTTTCTGCCACCATGATGGCAGTGCACTATTGTCAAGTAAGCTTAAACAAAACATACTTTTATCGGTATTTGAAGCTACCAGATGTAGTATTTGATTTATATATGCATATTATTTTATTGTTATGGTAGGCCATTAAGGTTTGGACCGGAAATTCTGAGCGAATATCGGAGTTGGATTCCATGTGCGACATACAAGATGGCGAGCCACCCAAGGATTTCATGAACCGTGCCTCACACAGGAGTGAACCGCCCTCTACTGGACATTGCTTGGTTTTCATAAGAAACTGGTAGGCTCGATCCATATTCCTCTGCAGAGCTGCAGTGGATTCACAGAGACACTGGATTAACCACTCAGGACAGTCAAAGACATTTACTTGTGATATGCAAGCATATTTAGTCTTTTGCTGAATTATTTTGAGTTGCAAATTTTTATTCATTTTTTTTTTGTTAATCATACACGTTAATGCTGTAAAGGGGTTATCTGAAGTGTAATTATTTTTTTTGGTGGGTACCCACAACAAAATGAAGGAATTTAACCAAACTTGAACTAAACCTTGAAACTAAAGAACTAGACTTTATTCAGAATAAAGCTGAGTTAACTCAGATAGATAAACTTGAACTTAATACAAACAAAAACCTAGGTTGAAAATAATATTCTTTTAAGCCAAATAATATGTTTCAATCTAAAAAAGGATTGATAAACTTAATCACTTGAACACAAAGGGAAATTTCTTTTATTTTTATTATTTTTATTTATTTATTTTTTTTCCTGAAAGTGATATTGAAGTTCTATGATAACTGGATGTCACTGTTGTTTGCGTTTTTGTTTCTGTCTTTAACTAAATATAATATGCCGGCAGTATAAACTTATTCTCTGGTCTGTGGTCATTAATGCACTTTGCATCAATCACCGCTCTAGTAGTCGAACCTAACACTGAGCCCAGTATACTGTAATCATTCCAGAAGTATTACACGTGGACATTCTGAAACTCGTGGATTAATAAAAGATAGCATGTTGCATGAAAAAAAAACTGTAATGTCTGTATGCAAGTGTAAGTGAGCTAATATATTATCTATGTATATTAGCTATGGAAATGTATAGCCATGCAGCATTAAGTAGATAACTTGGACTCTGAAACTTGTAGTGGATTAAAGACAGCATCTAGCATGAAAAACTGTAACATCTGTATGCAGGTATAACTGTAACCCGTAAGGTAGATAACTTTTAATGAAACTCATCCCATAAGAAACTGGAGCCAGAGTCCTGCAGACTTCATTGCCTTTGATCAGACAAGAGCTCACGGGAGTGCTTTCTTTTCGTTGGGGGCTTCTTGGTGGATGTAGTCATCTCAGAAGTAACTACTGTTACTCCTGTTGTCCTCAAGGTGCCCAATGATTCTCATGTCCTGCCACTCTTTTTCGGCTGCTAACGAATCCATCCGTATGTTGTACATTAGCTCTGGAGGAAGCTAATGTAGCTGGTGTCACCACTGGAGAATTATATTTTCTTCTTCTATAGCATTTACAACTAAAGTTAAGAATCTTATCCCTTTCTTTATCTTTGTCTTCAAATGTTACAGTAGAGATAGCTTCTTATGCTCCAGCTCCTCCACGGCCAAGGAATTCTTAGTCATCCTCATTTTACTGTATGTCACTGTTTCCAAAACTTTTTTGAGTTTTGGAAAGATGCCAAACCAAATAACCCAAATAATTCATCGAATATAAATCATGACAATAGAATCCAAAGTGTAGTAAAAAAAAAAAAGGCAACTGGACTTAGTTGAATTTCTCGAAGACGTTTCGCCTCTCATCCAAGAGGCTTCTTCAGTTCTGTTTGACTGGTGGAGAGTCGTCAGGTTTTTGGTCCATGGGGTGTGGTTTGGACAGGAAGGGGGTGTGAGTCGTTAAGTCATCAAGGGTCGTTGGATATTGTCTTTTGTCTGATCTGAACATTACTGTCCTGGAACGAATGTCCTGTCTGGTGTAAGTGTAGATAGACTGCTGAGTCTTGTCCTGAGTGGGTCTGTCTTCTGTGTTGGGCCATGCGTTTGTGGAGAGGTTGTTTTGTCTCTCCAATGTACAAGTCGTTACATTCCTCACTGCACTGAACAGCATATACCAAGTTGGTTTTCTTGTGGTGAGGTGTTTTGTCCTTGGGGTGAACCAGTTTCTGTCTGATTTTGGCCAGGGAGGACAGATGGTTTGAAAGAGGAGTAAAAGAAGCCATCTTTGCCAAACTGGAGAAACCAACTTTGAACAGGGGAGGTGGGCTAAGACACCAGCTCTCAGCCACCTACAGTGCTGTTCTGGACTCCCTCCCCAGGAGGTTTCACACACATTCACACCTGAGGTCAAATACAGTTGATGACTCAGGTGAAACTAAATCGGACAATAGCCAATAACTAACGACTCAGGTGAAACTAAATCAGACAAAAGACAATATCCAACGACCCTTGATGACTTAACGACTCACACCCCCCTTCCTGTCCAAACCACACCCCATGGACCAAAAACCGAGTTTATAAGTCCCAGACTCTCCACCAGTCAAACAGAACTGAAGAAGCCTCTTGGATGAGAGGCGAAACGTCTTCAAGAAATTCAACTAAGTCCAGTTGCCTTTTTTTTACTACACTTTGGATACCATGACCTGGATGAATGAGAATCTTCACAGACATGACAATAGAAAATCTGTGCATAATATATTGACTAATTTACAGCCATATTTGTAATGCGTGATATTATTTTGAATTGGTAACCCAGTCATTTTCAAGATATGTTTGCTAAATTAATTAAAGGTTCATTGTATGCAGGAAAATTCAGTATTTTGTGTGTGGAATCTCCCCAGATCGCCCTTGAATCATCTGTGGGCCCTGACCTCAGATCACTTCACCACTCCCCTGTCTTGCCAGTTCCTCCTCCCAATCATGCTTCATTCCCTCCACCTGTGATCCACGCCTTTTCCCCACACCTGCAGCTACATATACCAGTTACATCCACCTCCACTCTGACAGATGGTCTTGTGTTTTCCTGCCAATCATTTTTTCGCCTGCCTGATCTGACCCCTAGACTCCTGCCTGCGGATTCTGGTTCTGTTTGCCCTGTCTGGATGCCTGCCTGTTCCAACCTCTCCTGCTTGCCTGTTTGGCTCCTGGATTTCTGCTTGTTGTTCTGGTTCTGTTTGCCTGATCTGACTGTCTTCCTGGTTTTGACTCTACCTGCCTAATTCAAGGAAGGTGAGCTGTTACTGAACTGTCCGTTGTCACTCTGTCATGCTTTTGGGTTCACCTCTGCCAGCCTGGCCCCTTACACTTAAGCTTTGGAAACCACTGCTATAAATATAAATGTCAATATGACTGTAGAAGTCCAGCAATTTGTTTATCTAATAATGGATGATGCAAATCTTGAGAATGACCCTTTTTTCAGTTTAGAATGCATTCTGTACACACAATCACTTCTACTGACATCAATTTTACAATTGACAAAAGAAAATGTTTATCCACACTCCTGAATGGATGCTGGCACTTATAAGTATAAATATAATAACCAAGTGGCTTTGTACATAGTCAGTGTTCACTTTAAATGTGCTTTATTTGGTTTGAGAGGTTAATATTATAGCATTCTTAGTCTGCCTGTTGTCTAAGTTCTAGGACACTTATTACTGTCTTAATAACAATATTATCTGCTCATCTATTTGCAAGGTTTACATAGTAAGGATAACCAGTTTATTTTGTCAGATTTATTAATCCAGACATAAAAATGGCAGAGAGTAACTATTCTTCACAAGCAGAGCTAGAAAATCAGATAACTAGTTTACAACATAAGATACAAAGGCTTAAAAATGTTCTTACAGAAACAGTACAGGCTTGTGAGATTACAAATATAGAGAAGGAAATTGAAATCAAAGAAGAAATTCTAAATAGCCTCCAAACTCAACTTCACGAAACTCTTAATAACCTGCCAAGTCAACCCCAGAACACTGAGAAGAGGGCCTCTGGCGCTCCACACGGCCAAAGAATCCAACTCCTGAAATGCTACAACTGCATGAAGAAGAGGCACAGAAAAAGCTAAAAAGGCTTGTCTCAGTGTATGAACGGTGGAAGGTTCAGGCCCATGAGTCAAGAGAGCAGCTCAAAATGGACATCAGTGAAAGTGAGCTTGCATTCCTGGTTGAAGTTCTGGAGAAAGAAAAAGACGCAGTGATGAGCATCTACTTAATATGATATCTACTATAATATGAGATCACACCACAGTGTCAACAAAACTAAGACATCGCATCGACGCATGTGAGGCAGTTACAACTGATATCAAAAAATTGCCTATGAGAGGCTTACAGGTGTCGAGGGAGATTTCAATGCAGAGCATGCACGACATCCTCTCAAGGAGTTCCTTCAAAGAAGCTATGCTCGCTCCATCTATGGTTCCACTGTCTCAAGAATGAGCCACAAGTCAGCCACCAGTCAACATAGAAGCACCTTAAATGATCAAGCTTGTAGATGCTGCAGCAGACCTGGCAGCGAAAGAGGCTGAGTACGAAGCAGTATTGAAGGAAAAGAAGCAAAAGGAAAAAATCCAACAATTAGAGGCGCAAGGAAAGCAGCTTGAAGAGGCAAAGCTTGAGCATGAAGGCCTACAGGCAGAGAAAGATGTTAAAGCAGCACAAGCCAGGTAGCAAGTTTACAGTCGAGGCAGCATATGAAGTAAGTTCTTCTCCCTCAGACTCCTGTCCAGTTAAACTAAAGTTTGTCATGTCTGGTCTGGGTTGCTCCTGTTTTTTACTTCCTGTTTTATTTTCTGTGCTTGTTACTTCCTGGGAGAATGGCTCTGCCTTTTGTTTTAGGAGTCTGGGTGACAGGTGAGGCGGGACTCTAATCAGCACAGCTGCTCCTCATCTCCAATCAGTGCCTGCCTTATTTAAACCCGGATTTCCTGTTCCTCCTTCTCAGCGTGTCTTCTCTGTATAGTCGGGTAACCATGTCACGTCTCTCTGCCTTTAGTGCAAGAACTGCGTTCTGTAGTTGTTTCTTTGATTATTTTACCTTTTTCCTAATGGACACTTTTTGTTCCTTTTTCCCCTAGTTCTCCTGATGCCTGAGCTCCGCCTCACCAGCCGGCCAGACTCAGCGTTTTTGATATTCCTGGACTGGTTCTACTTTTGTTATAGTTTTCATTAAAAGACTCTGTTAATTTCCCCTTTTATGCAGTCTCCGTTTCTGGTCCTTTTTTTCCTAGTTAAGCGATTATTTACTAATCGTGATAAAGTTAACAACAATGAGTGGATGCGATACAATCCTAAAAAGTGACAGAATCTCTGACAGAACTCCCGGGAAAACTAGAAAAAAGGGGAAAAGACCACATGTTAAAAAACGGAACAAAAGGAGCATAAGGACGAGCTGATCAGAGTAACAACTGTGTGATAGAGTACCGGGTAGCAAGTCAGACGCGCTGACACCTGCTGCAAGAAGGAGCCAGCTGATAAAGGCGAGGAGGAAATTAGGGAATGAGCAGCAGGTGTGTGAGGAGGAAACTCTGCCCAGCAGCCTGGTCAAGTCTCCTGAAACGAAAAGGCAGAGACAGGGTTGCACAGGAACAAAACAACTTAACAAAATAAAAGACAGGAAGCAGGGGAAACCGGACCCTGACAAATCCAGACAAACTGCGGGTGGTATTTGACTGTGCAGCCAAATACAAGGAAACCAGTCTAAACGGCCATCTGCTCCAAGGACCTGACTTAATGAACAGTCTTGTTGGTGTCCTCCTTGGTACCGACTGCACTCCGTTGTGTTAATGTGCGATATAGAGATGTTCAACCAATTTCCTGTGAGTAAGATGGACCAAGATTACCTGCGCTTCTTATGGTGGAAAAAGGTGCGCCGCCTCAAGAGTACCGCATGAGAGTACATATCTTCGGCGCTGCCTCATCACCAGGTTGCAGGAAATACGGCTTAAAGCATCTGGCCAAGGAAAACCGAGACCTATACCCGCTTGGCTCACAATTCGTTCTCTCTGATTTCTATGTCGACGATGGGATTTCAAGCGTAGACACCACTCAACAGGCTATCTAGCTTGCGCAGGAAGCAAGAGAACTTTGTGCAAAGGGTGGTCTACGGCTGCACAAATTTGTGTCCAACGACAGAGTTGTTTTACAAAGCATACCATCATCTGAGCATGCATCAGAAATAAAAGATCTTAACCTCACTCTTGATGACCTGCCTTCAGAAAGAGCATTGGGCATCCAATAACACATTAAGACTGACTGCTTGAAGTTCAGTGTTAATTTTAAGGACCAACCTGCAACACGTCGTGGCATCCTGTCCATGTTTGCCTCCTTATATGACCCGTTGGGGTTAATAGCTCTGTTCCTGGTAATTGGCAAAAGAGTGCTGCAGGAAATGTGCGAATGTGGGACAGGTTGGGACGACCCTCTGATTGATGAGCTTCAGCCACGTTGGAAGAGTTGGAAAAAAGACCTGGCCAACTTGGAAAGGATAAACATACAACGCAGTTATGCACCTGCAAACTTTGGAAAAGTGGTTAAATGAGAACTACATTACTTCTCCGATGCAAGCACTAGTGGTTATGGACAGTGCACGTGTTTGAGAGTGAAAAATGAAGAAGGAAATGTTCACTGCGCCCTAGTCATGGCAAAGTCTCGTGTTGCTCCAGCAAAGGTCACAACAATCCCTAGATTAGAGTTAACGGCTGCAGTTGTCTCAGTGAAAACCAGCAGCGTGCTGAAAGAGGAACTGGGAGACGCTGACAACGATGAGCACTTCTGGACAGACTCTAAAGTGATATTAGGATATCTTAACAATGAAGCTCGAAGATTCCACACGTTTGTGGCAAATTGGATCCAGAAGATACACCTCAGCACAACTAACCAGCAATGGAAGTACGTTCCCACTGATCAAAACCCAGTGGATCATGCTTCCAGAGGTCTGACTATCAGTGACCTGATATCATCAAATTTGTTCAAGGGGCCAGAATTTTTATGGGAAAAGGAAATTTGCTCACCCTGTTAAAATAACTGTGAAATATTGTACTGCACACATTCTGTTTCAGCACACATTCTGTTTTGTTAAATATTGTACTGCACTCACATTCTACTTCAAGGACACAGAGCAATGGAATCTTCTAATTGATAGACACTGTCCTTGCTCTCATCACTCCCGCACAGATAAGACACTGTCCTTGTTCTCATCACTCC